>PVKU01003241.1:167146-187029 GCA_004027475.1 Anoura caudifer
AAACTCCTCTGCAGGAAAAAGCAAGACCCACACTGGCAAGGGCCAGTGGTGTGAGTGTGTGTGTGAGTGAGTATGGGGGGCGGGGGGGGGGGGGAAGGGCTGCTGTGATATGGAAAATACTACAAGGGGGATTATTTACATGTCTAAAGTATCTCAAAACAGTTGTTGCTTTCTGTCTCTGCTCTTTGATCTGCAAGCCTGCAAGCACTGCCCCTCCAGTTGCTTCCCTAGCACTTCAGGAACCTTCTTCCAGCCCTGTTCTTCACCTGCTGTGCTTTCTTCTCTGCCTTTATTCTTTGGGTCACTATATCTGGATCTATGTAGGTATGATTCTTCCTGCTCTTCTCCACCACCAAGCTTCACTTCCAACCCTCATGAGGGCTTCTCCTCCTTTCCAAACAATCAGATTCCAGGACACTTCACTTCCTTCAGCCACAGTTCCCATTTTGACCTCTCTTTAAGATCACCTAGCTCCGGGCTGTAAGTTACAGTCACAAAATTGTGAGAAGACATGTTAGCTTGAACTTCACACAGGCTGTGCTTTTTAAGATCTTTATTGTCATGATTAATGTAATAGGGTGGAGTGTGAAAAGAGCATTGGACTTAGGGGAGCTGAGTTCTAGTCTAGACAGTGTCCCTAAATGGCTGTGTGTGTTTTCTAAGCCACCTCATTGATGCCTGTTGCCTTCAAGCACATTATTTCTGCTTATTTCTGACCCCTTGTCTTTCCTTGGGAACAGCAACAGGAGATGGCTGTTACCATCTTTCTCCCAGCCCCTCTGCCAGGGGCAAACTTGAGAGTCACCTGCGGAGAGTTTGAATACTACTGGCTGCTTGATTTTTTTCCTTCAGCTAAGCCTGACTCCGTTGTCACACAGATTGCATGAATTTCTTTTTGTAGTGGATGACTTAGAAATGCCCCTGGGCTCAAATCCTAAACATCAACTGTGAACGGAAATGTGGGTAGATTGTGAGAATCGTTTCCCATTTTATACTGCTATGTAGTTGGACCTGAGGGTCAGAGAAATTATATTGCCACTCAAAGTTAATAACTGACAAAACTAGGCCTCAGACATGGGTCATTGCACTACAACACCGAAGCTGCTTCCCTCAGTTATGTTGCACCCCATCGTCATCTGTTGTTCCTGTTGCAGGAGAAACTCCCAGACATTCTGTTCTTCTTGCCAATGCAGTAAAGAATTACAGATACGCAAGTGTGTTAGTGTGCAAGCAGGATTTATTGGTGATATGTTCTCATGGAAGAGAATGGGGCTTGCTGAAGTCAGAAAGACAAGGGCAGGAGTGGCAAGAGCAGGGATAGCCAGAGACCAGGCAGCCAGAGAGAGAGCCAAGAGGGAGCCCTTTGTTCTGAAGACTTACATAGTTGGCAGGACGGGGGTGAAGAAGTTATACACTGATTGACAGGGAAAGGTGGTGCCAACTTTCGGTGGAGGCAGGGGCATGAATACCCAAAGATGTAAATGGGCTTCTTCCTTTGGGCACTGTGGGCCCTTTCCTGCCTTTCAGGCCTTGGGACGAAAGCACAGTTTCAAAGGCCTTCTTTCCCAGATAGTGGAAACCATACGTAGAATTTCAAGCACTGTCCTCCTCCCATGTTAGCATGGTATTTCCTGTAATGTTGTAACAGCTGACAAGATTACTAGACCGGGCTCAGGACAGCTGAGTTAGTGGGTGAGACATGTCTCCCTCCTCCTCCCTGCCTTTGTTTGCTGTCTCTCCTACTTACATTATGATTTGTCTGAAGAGACTGGGGCCTGGAGGACACGTCAGTGTTCCAATATGCATTTGTCTGGACCCTCACATGCACACAGACAACTTTAACCTGCACCTATATCTCATATTTTCAGTCCCATGCTGAATGACTGATTGATCAATTCATTCATTTATTCACTCACTCACTCATTCATTCATTCATGAAATATTCATTCTGTCCTGAACTGTGTTAGGAATAGACCTTCAAGAACCCAGTCACATATCACCCTTCTGTTCTTATATCACATTTTTCCTTTAAGGGCCATTGCAACCTGAGGATAGCTACACATCCAAAACACAACTTGTTTGCTACTTTCCCTTACTTAAAATTCTTCAGTGGTTACCACTGTTCTTAGAATAAGGTTCAGACTGTATAATGCAAAGTACAAGAGAGTGCATAATCTGCCCCTGCTTCCACCCCTAGCTGCATCTGTTAGCACACCTTCCCCTCACATCCTCATAAACTCAGCCAGCTTCAGATCCCTATGGCCCAACATGTGCGCTCTTCTGGGGCAGGTGCTGTATACCCTGCCTGCAGAGCTTCACCTTTCTAATTCCTGCCTGGACTTCAGGTGTCAGCTCCACATTCCTTCTTCTAGGAAGTTTATCTGACCTCCACATCTTGGCTAGGTCCATTCTGTGTCCTTCTCATAACACCCAGACTATATTGTAATTGTCTGTTTGTTTGTACCTCTCGCCAACCAGTGAACCAGGGACCATATCAGTCTTGTTAACTATTGTATCCCTACTACCTGTCACAATACCTGGCACGTAGTATGTGCTCAATAAATATTTATTATTTACTCAAATTGTACTAAACTGAATGAATACTTGGCATAGCTTGTATGCTCTGCCTTCTTCCAGACTCTTTTTGTGCTATTCTCAGTCACCACACACACGCATGTGCGTTCACTCCTGCATTCCTACTGTGCCCTTCCATTTTCTACCTCACCTTTAAGGCCCAATTCAAGTCTTCTGACCTCTGCAGCCACCCAGTCTTCCACCTCCATCCCCTTGGAGTTCTTTCTCTATTATGCCAGCACCTCCTTGGCCCCAGTGCTGCGTAAAACTCTAACAGAGAATCCTACCTAGGATTGTGTTCAATTGTCTTAGGTTGTACCTGGATTCAGTGGCCACTTTGTCACTCTGGTGCAACTGTTAAGTTTTTGTTTGTATAGAAACTCTTTGAAAACGTGGACCCTATCTTATATGTCCTGGAAAGGCCAACTGTTTAGGAGGGGGAATTTGCACATAGTAGGTATTCTGTCAACATCTGGTAGTTTATTAACTAATTTGCTGTGCAGTTGTTTCCACCCTGTAGGGCCTATTTGATTGTAGCTCCAGGAAAGAGCTAGATGGCAGGTAGAGACTGTCAAAGGCGAAGGTATTTATACTGACTTTCATCATTATAAGAACTCTTGGTGGGGAAAGTGCAAGTACCCCTTGTTGTGGTGCAGTTCCTTCATTGAAAAGTGTGTTGGGATTATACCATATGCCTGGAACTATTCTAGACTTTGGTCGAGAGCAGAGGGTAAGACAGCATCTGATCCAGGCTGATGGGAATTTTCCTGTCAGGGTACTTGCCTGTTGTGCAACTCAACAAATACCTTTTGGAAACAGGAATGAAGGATCACCATACTGACAACAATGAATCTTAAAAATATAACCAATATACTTAAAAATCATACTTTTACAAAAACATTGAAACCCAACACTTTTTATTCCATTAAAGAAATCTCAACAACTGGTGCTAGTTTGAGCTGTGCAGTGGAAGTGCTCCAGCCCCAGGGCTCCCAGGCCTGGTGTTAACAGTAATGGTCTCTGCAGTGGGCAGCAGCCTGGTTTCCCCTCCTCCTGAAAGGCTTGCAGCAGCTCTGGTCTCAGAAAGCAGTGGGCTCAGCCTGGTCACAGAAAGCAAAGGGAAGAGAGAGAAGCAGTCCTAAGCACACACCATAGTCACAGGCACATTGGATGACAATGAGCATCATCTACACCTGGAAGAAAGCAGGGCTCAGGTGCCAGGTACACTGGGCTGTCTGTTCAGCTCTCTTAAGCAAGCAAGTTGTGTATTCATTAATCTAGTTCTTATAAAGCCCTCCTGATTTTACAGTCATCTGTTGTGAAAAGCGAGGAGCCATCTGCTCTGAGGAAACAGATAGCCACATGGACTTCCTTGCTGTGTAGTCAGAGGACGGGCAAGGTGAGGGCTGCTCAGAACCAGGAGGAGCAGGGGGCTCTGTCCAGAACTCACATGGCAGATACGCAGCATGGAGGTTAACCGTGATTCTTGTTTTAACTGAATTCTCTTCACAAGGCATTTTTTTCAAATCCACAATCTAAAAAAATGTTATTTAAAATCATTATTTTTATAATCAAGCAGATTGCAGACATTTCTAAATGCAACTGCTTTTTTGTTTTGTTTTGTTTTTCTCATGTGTTGGTTTTTACTGGAAACACAGGTCATCATTACAACAATGGCAGTTAGATGCATCCTGGCCTTCCTTAGGGTGACCAGGAGACTGAGAGGACGACAGTTTGGTTTGGGTTGCCTCTTGAGCACCTACTTGCCACAGGCACAGTGAAAGATACTAGAATTAAGCACACCTCCTCTAGTGTCCTGTTCTCTGTTAGAATTCTCTCATTCCAGAGCCCTGCTGAAGACTGCATTGATGACACTTCAGCATGGCCCTGCAGGGACATAGAGAGGTTTGGTCAGGGCCTCCTTAAAGATGTGCTGGGACAAGAGAGCCTTCTTGGATGGTGTTTAGTTGTCACAGGCTATGCATAGGCTTAGTGGTTCCACTTTGTGATGACAGGAACTCTGCTTCATACAACTGGGATTCCCACAACACCCACCACAGGGCTTTGCATGTGGTAGGTGATTGCAAGGTACTGAAATGGGCAAGGTGAAGATACGTGAGGAGAAGGTGTCACAACCACTCTGCGGGCCCCCTTCCAGCTTGGTTGTTCCTAGGCCACTTCCAGAGCAGCCGTGTTCAGGGGCCAAGCTAAGGAGCCTTGACGGCAAGACGTGGACCCTCTCCTCTCATGAAATGGTTTCAGCCAATGAATGTCACTAAGTGAGTAGCTTTCTCACAATGGGGTTCAAGTTCTGATCCCCATCTTACTAAACGTAGAACCTGGGGTAAGTCCCTTGATGTCTCAAACCAGTTTTGCAGGTTGTGTTAAACTCAAATTAGATAAGGTGTGACTGTGAAATGAAGGACCAGATTTAACTATGTTCTCTTAGTCTTTGGTGGCATTGGAGGTTTTGTTTTCATAATTTAGTACTCTTTCTTTTAATGGGTGGGTGGTAGGTGTAAGTGTGATGTTTTTGCAAATCTTCATGAATGGAAAGTTATCCAAGTTTTGCTAAGCAGACCCTTTGCTAATGTAAATTCTGTATAATGAGATGCCAGGAAAGACTATTTCATTTTAATTTTCTCGTATAAAAGGATGACATGGAAACTCCTCTTTGTGATGTAAATTTTGATGTATTTTTCTTAATATGCATCATGAGACTTGAGATTATTGTCCTGTAAAGCCTTTGAAAATTGTTTGCTACTAGAAGCATCAATGCCTGTGTTTTATAAACTTGCAGCCTTGATTTGTTTAATATTTTTGCCTACTTTTGTCTTTTGAAGGCCTTGCTTTTGGAAATTTAGCACTTAAGCTTTTCTCTGAACTAAAACTTGGAATAGGAAGGTAATTTGTTTGCACTGGTGATTTTTAAAAATAGCTTAGGGGGTCTGGTCAGGAATCTCAGTTGGTTAGAGTGTCCCCAAGGCACCAAAGTTGCAGGTTCAATCCCTGGTCAGGGCACATGCAACTGTCAATGAGTGAATGCATAAATAAGTGGAGCAACAAATTGATGTCTCTCTCTCTCTCTCTCAAATAAATAAATAAATAAATAAATAAATAGTAAAAAAAGAAAAATAGCTGATATGTGAAATTGTAAATGAATTCACTCGAAATTAATCTTTTTAAATATTTACAGTGTTAGACATCAAAAACTTTTGAACCTCAACATTTGACATATTGGTTTAAAACATTTATGGCTTTTCTTACTCAAAAATATGCAACAAAAATTGAGGTAGCCTGTTTACTTAAATAATCAAATTTATTTATTGGACAAGCTTATTCAGGGGGATGGAGTTGTTGTTCTTGCTTTGCTTTGTTTACTAAAAAGAAACAAAAACAAACTTTGAGGATAGCAGTGGTAACCCAGTTACTTTGAAGGAAAACAAAAATGTAAAATGCTAATACTGTAATGTTTATATGCATGATTTGTAAGCAAGGATTTTTACCTTTGTACAGAGACGGAGAGTGAGCACAGCATAAGCAGAAGGCATCCAATTTATATCTCAACCTCAGGCTTTTCTCCTGTCATAAAAAAAAATAAAAACACTGGGTTCTGAATTCAGGAGTTAATAAAAGTGGCTTAAGCCCTTCCTATATAGAAGCAATCATTTCCATTTGTTGATCTATACTAAATGTAATAGCTTTATCAATTTGAGAGATCCTACACCCTTCCCCCCGGCCCCATTCTTAAAAAAATGCTCTTAATATGTATTCATATCTAGACTAAGGAAATAGTACATATATAATTTTATATTTGCTCAATATACTTCAGTGATTCTTTTTAAACATTTTAAGTATCTATATAAATAATGTACTTTTAACAAATATTTAGGGGGAAATGGCCATTTGGTTCTTGGTTGCATAAGAAATGACCACATCCTAACAGTCTTTTGCTTCAAATATTTTAAGACTGTGTAAAGGATGTTGGCCTTCAAAATTTAATTAGAATACCTCCAGCTTTCCTTTAAAATGTAGAAAAATAGCCCTGGCTGGTGTAGCTCAGTGGATTGAGTGCAGGCCTGCGAACCAAAGGATCGGGGTTTGATTCCCAGTCAGGGCACATGCCTGGGTTGCAGGCCAGTTCCCAGTAAGGGTCGCATGAGAGGCAACCATACATTTGTCTCCCTCTCTCCTTCCCTTCCCCTCTAAAGATAAATAAATAAAATCTTAAAAAATATATTTAAAAAAATAAAAAAATGAAAGGTCATAGAGTTAATAAAAAATAAAATATACAAAAATATAGATTTGGGGATGGGGGTTACAAAATGAGATTAAATGGGTAGCCAGTTTTAGGTGACATACGTGTAAAACTCTCATCACAAGGTGGTGAGAGTATTTTTCAGTCACCATTTTAAAACCTTGCCGTCCTAGGTGGGGCATGAGCTCATGTTTTGTGTTGAACAACTGGTTGTCGGACGCACCTTTGGACATGCTGGGAGTTGAGCATGTTTAGAGGTGGAGAGACCACATGGTGGTGTGGACTTCCGTCCTGAGGTCGGAAGCACCAGGGGCACTGCTCGGCTATCAGGTAACACACCTCTCTCCCACCCCAATACTTCAGGAAGGCTAAAGTCATCTTCATGGATAATCAATACTGAGTGGCTTTTTAGGGTAATTATGGGCAAGAAAGATACAACTTAAAGAAATATTCCTTAGTTTTAAGTATCAAAATAGGTGCCCAAGGGTAAATGGAAAATAACCTTGAGAAAGATGACATCTATTCATCAAAATTATAATGCTGAATTTTGGGGGGTGAAAACACTGTGCAAGGACTGAGGATGGTGAAGACATCAATACACAGTGTTCAATTTCTCACTAGAAGATCAGGGCACATCAGTTTGGGCCTTCGATCTTCTGTGGCAACTAGCATTTAAGCTCCCTGATGCACTAGCTAATGGCAACACTGACACCCTGTCATCTGGCACAGAAGCCCTGATTGGCAATGAGTCTGCCTACAGGAAAGTCCCTGGGGACCTTAGTTTCCTCCTTCTCCTTCTCTGGGTTTCCTTGCTGGAGGTCTGTTACTTTTTATAGTTGTTTCTCTTTTCTTCTCCCTCTAACAAACAGCTACATGGGAAAGGGTCCGAAGTTGAATGTCCCTCCCCAAGGGCCCAACTTAGGAAGGGTTTACATTCTTTTGAGATTTTCATACTCCTGTATGACTAAGGGAATATTAATTTATCAGTATTTGTTTTTAAAATAAACTTTCAGATTTAACATTAACATTTACATTCAGATTTAGAGAAATTGCAAAGATAGATTTCTCACAAAGCCCACCCCCAGTTTCCCTTATTAACATCTCAGGTGACTTTGGTACCTTTTTTCCAATTAATGAACCAGCTTTGGTAGGTTATTGACTGAAGTCCATCTTGATTCAGATTTCCTTAGTTTTTTCCCAAACATCCTTTTCGTGCTCCAGGACCCACATCACATGTCTCCCTGGGCTCCTTCCACTGTGACAGTTTCTAAGGCTTTCCTTGGTTTGGAGGATCTTGACAGTTTTGAGGACAGGTCAGGCATTTTATAGAATGTTGCTCAATTTGGGAATTTGATATTTTCCTGGGATGAAAACTGACTTTTCACTGTATACCTTTGAAAAGTTGAAAAGAATAGCTGAATTATGTCAATCTATTTACTATTCAAAAGTTTAAGTAATTTAAAAGACTTAAACTATGGGAACTAGGAAGAAGAAAAAGGACAGGAAAGAGGGAGGAGGGAAGGGAAAGGAAGAAATGAAAGAGGAGAAGGAGGAGGAGAGTAGGTGAAGAGAGGGAGAGGGAGGCTTCAGTGAGGGGTGGCCCTGCCCCAGGGCTCCCCACTCTGGGTGGTGACATCCAGCTCCCAGGCCAGGCCTGCCCTTGGAGAAGCACACTGTGCTGAGGGTCTCTGCTGTTCCCCAGCCAGCTTTGTTTTGTCCTTGCACTGGGAGTGGGGACAGCAGAGGTGGAACGTCCTTTTGGCACTAGGGGTTCCTGAAGTCCTGGGACAGGTGCCAAGGAAGAAAAGGGGGTGACCCCTCGGTCAGGTCTGGACGCACTGACTGCGTCACCACCACTGCTGATGGGGGACCAGGCTGTTCCCATGTGAGCGTAACCACCATCATCACTCAGCCCTGTTTATGGAAGGCAGACAACATGAGTGGAGGGGCAGTGCACAGATTCCACTAATACTTGTGCCACCAGTTTTCACAGACTTCTCTGATCACATCAGTATAATGAAACACACATGTACTTCTTCACTGCTCCACAGAATCTGGGCAGGTGCCAAGTCCCAACTTGGTATCTCCTGGGAGCTGCTGGTTGCACCCTTGATTGAGTCCAGAGTAACTGGAGGTCGGTGCTACATGCTCACCAGGGTCCCAGGCTAGAGGCTCCTGCAGGCGATGGCCCCTACACCTGGCCAGTGGTGGATGACTGGTGGCCCAAGACTGGTGGGAGGTGGGGAAACTCCCAGAACAAGCACTTCCCACCCCAGGTCTTTGCAAGGGCTGTTCTCAACCTGACAATGCTTTTCCACCATCAGGCTTTTTAAGTTCTTTATAATATTTTAAAATTTATACACAGATAATTTTACTTTCTTTGCTATCTAGTTCTATGAGTTTTGACAAAAATAGAGTATAACCACCCAGCTGGGGCCCTCCTCCTGCACCCGCAGACTCCACTGCAAGGTCAGATGCTATTGAGCTTAGGGTCTGGAATCCATTCACCCTGACTTCCTCCAAATGGAGCAGGCCCTGGTGAGGAGAGGGCAGCAATGTAGAAGCCCCTGGGGAATACAGGTGGTGGAGAGAAGTCTGTGGTGGGAGCACCCTGGTCTGAGGCAGCGGTGGCTTGAAGAGGAGGCTCTGAAGTTGGTGGTTGCCCCAGGGTTCTGGGGCCGGATAGGTCCAGGAGGGGGTGTTTGGGGAGCTACTCCAAGAGGGCTTTGGGCAGTGCTTGAAGAAGACCCCAGGGCTGGGGCTGCCCTGCTGCCTCAGAGGCCTCCACAGTGCCCTGCGGCTCAGGCTGCTTCAGGCAGAGCTGGAGCAGATTCTTTGAGGACCTTGCCTGGTCCTCCAGAATGGGCCCCAGCCCGGGGCAGCAGAGGGAGTGGTGGTACCTGCTATGCCCCTGTCCTGCTCTGCTGCTCCAGCTTCTGATGCTGAACTTGCTTGTAGTTGATGAAAGTTTTCCAGAGACCAGTGAGGAAGCCTTTCTGGTTGTAGGGGATGAGGTCCATGAAGATCTTCTCCAACAGAGTACTGGAGCATAACCACGGACACTTCATAGGGCAACGTGCAGGGGGAAGTCCACGCAGCCCACAGAACAGTAGTGCATGTCGTGGTAGAGGTCTCTGTGGGGTTCTAGGTCTTTGCTGGTGAAATGGAACTGGACCATCCTTGAGTTTCTGAACACAGGGCCCAGTGTGGTTAGCAGCCGCAGTCTCAATGTGGCTGCTGCTTTAAATCTCTGCAGGACATCCATTCAGCTAGATTTCAGGCAGTTCTAAATGATGGTGGTTCCATAGTTTAGGTGTAATTTTGATTTGGTTGAGGGAGCCAGGCTCCAGTTTTGTGACCAGGATCTCTTCCCTAGCTTCCTCAGCTGGGTCCTGTCAATATTTGCTTTTAATCAACTGTGCAAATACAGAATTATAGGAGGGGCTTTCTCAGAGTCCACAGGCACTGGCACTGGAGGTTTTAGTAAGTCTAGGCTGGGGCTAGGTTTCTAACTGCATTGTGAAAATTTTCCCCACATACATATGACATTTGTCCCATCCCTGGTTGAGAATTACTGACTTAAAGGAACTAGAAAAGATCCTCAAAGATCAAAGTTTTTCTTAAACTATTCCATGTTTCACATGTAGGAAGCAGGAGACAGCTATTTGTGGCAGGCCCCCACCCCTGTCCCTCATCTTCCAGACCCACACACACCAGGCACCACCACTCTCAAAGGTCAGTATGTTCTTGGGCAGGAGGAGAACCCTTGTTTTCTTTCCTAATAGTGACTGGATTCGAGTTCCCTTATGTACAGACTTCTTGCTGGTATCCATTCATAATCTTCTAAGACAGACTGGTGGAGTGCAGAGGTCTAGCTCACTCATCTTTAGGTTGTTCTGATACCTGCTCAGAACCACAGGATAAAACACTAGGGCTCTTTCTGCTACCTCTTGACCAGTTTTTTAAGTGGCAACAATGTGCTATGGACAAAATGTTTGTGTCACCCCCAAGATTCATATTAAAGCCATTATCCCAAACTGGATGGTATTTGGAGGTGAGGACTTGGGGAGACACTTATGCCATGAGGATGGATCCTTCATTAATGGGATGAGTGCCCTTATAAGAGGAGATACCAGAGATTTGGTGTATTGCTCTGCCATGTGAAGACACAACCAGAAAGATGGCTATGTACAAACCAGGAGGAAAGCTCACACCAGATCTTGGTCTTAGTGCGAATCCTAGGTCCAAATCAGCCCGGACGTTGGTCTTAGACTTCCCAGCCTCCAGAACTGTGAGATGTACAAGAAGAGGGGGGGACTCAAAAAACCCCAGAATTTATTTATTAAAAATATGTATTCTTACATATTTAAACTTCAATCACCTTCAAAGTATACTCCATTTGATGCACTATACCTATCAAGATGTTTTTTCCACTGCTCATAACAGTTTTTTTATTTTTTTATTAATTCTTTTATTGTTGTTCAATTACAGTTTTCCCAGTCCCCTCCCTTACTCTCCCCTGCCCTCCCCGTTGTCTTTGTCCATGGGTCCTTTATACATGTTCCTTGGTGACCCTTCCCTTCTTTGCCCTATTATCCCCCTCCCTCAGTTTTTGACCTTGTAGATTTTGATGCCTTTTAGTGCTTCTGCTGTTTATTGTTACACCTTTTCCACATGGACAAAGTGTTTCCCTTTGAGGACTTTTTACATCCAGGGAAACAAAAAAAAGTCACTTGGGGGGAGATAGGGTGAATAGGGAGGGTGAGGCATGGGAGTTGTGCCATTCTTGGTCAAAAATTGCTGAACCCTCAGCACTGTGTGGGCTAGTGCACTCATAAATCACCCATCGTGAAGTGGGCAAATGTGTTGAGTCTTCAGAAAAATTCGCTGAAGCCAAATGCAGCCTCTCACAACCACGCCAGCTGGTATACTGATAACACATGGGTTCCTAGAACAGTTACCTGGTGGGGGAAGCCTGCACTATAAGGGGCCCACCCTCCAGATAGGAATTTCACTTTTTTTGGAGGGGGGGTCCTCCCTCATACATATTTATTGTCCAAACACCCAGTTTGTGGTAACTTGTTGTATCAGCCCGAGCTGACTGAACCACGGTAATTCTTAGAGGCAGCCAATTGGATGAATGGGAGACATTTTACATTCTTAAAAAAAAAAAAACAAAAAAAAAACAAAAAACCACCTCTCCAACAGTACAACTAATGTTATAAAATATAGAAAATTTTAGTGAGTAGAAGTTAGTGAATATCATAGATGATACTTAATGCTGTACAGAAACTGCATTCCTGAGAAATAGGATAAACATTAACTACTTATTCTCTTTCATATTGAATCACATCCCTCCAATATATAAACAGTAGTTGAGCCACTTCTGAAGAGAAATATTGCCAAAATACACTTACTTTTAATAAAGATGCCATAAACCACTACATAACTATTTAAATAAAGGCCTGTGGCTGTTTTGGAAGATTATAAACATCCCAGAGCTAGGGCCTTGCATGTTGTCCTAGTTTCTGCTGAATTGCAAAGGGCTTTGCTATTCCCTATTATACCTGTGCCATTCAGTCCTTCCTCAGCAGAAAGCAGGTTACTGGAATCTATATGTTTAACTAATCTCTATAATGATAGAAGCTATTTTATTGGCAACAAACCAGCCTCTGATTCCATACCAAACATGGCCATGTGCACAAACGTGGATGAGCAAGAAAAGAGAAGCAGTTGGACAATAGATTTTGAAGAACGCCTAAAATCTGCATCAGTGGGAGTGAGACAGCGGTTGAGGGACTGCAGAGGAAACCCATCAGGAATTTATCTGATGTGCTTGGCAGAGGGAACTAAAAAAAAAATAAAAATAAAAATAAACAAGCAAAAAGAAAATACACAATGTGACATCTACATACACAGTCACCTCCACAGCAGGGAATATATGGAGTGGTTTTTATTTTTTAAATGTTGCTGATAGGGATGGGGACAGATGACTTGCAGGGATGGAGCTGGGTTTGTGCTTACCTGTGGAAATGGGAACACTTCCTAAATATCACCTGGGTGATTAGGAGACAGGGCAGCATGAGTATGATCAGTCATTATTTGATGAGTCATGTCTCCTTCTTTGAAAGGTTTTCTTAAAATTTCCAAACACTGAAAGTAATGATGAGTTAACACAGGGTTGAACAGAAAGTGGAGGATTTCTGTTACATATTGCTTTCATTATGTTTGAAAATATAATGTGTGGAAGGAAATGGAAAAATTTACTCAAAACCCACCACACTTTCATGAGCTACAGTAGAGTTGCGTATTTATGGTTTTACTCCTTTAAAGTAATGCATAGGCATTTGAGATTAACCAACACCATACAATAGGTTAATATATATAAAATTTGTGCACAGAATACAGAGTTCCACCCCTCCATGGACCAGAGTGTTTATAAGCCCCTAACCTACCGAGCTCAGCCGTCACAGTCAATGCACACATTGCTGTGTGCTGCTCATTACTGAGTGGAGCACCATGCAACATCTGTTGAAATGTGGCACAGTAAAATATTGCAGTTTAGGACCTAAAATAAGTTTTATAAACCTCGAAATGCCATGAATTTCATCTGAAGTGGAGTGATGAGATGAGAAGTATATCTTATTTTCAAAATATTTTAATTTCATTATTGAGAAACTAGGGAGAAGTATACCCATTTGAAGTCATGCAGGTTCATCAAGCTTGGACCTTGCCAATTCTGGATATCAGTGAGCTGCTTCATTGTCAGTGGTTTAATCAAGAAGGCATCTTAGAGAACCTCTGACATTTTTTTTTGAAGAGTTTACTTGTTTGTTTTAATTTTTTATTTAAAAAAATTTTCAACCACAATTCATATATAATACCATTCTGCACCAGCCTCAGGTGTACAGCAAAGTGGTCAGAAAACCCCACACACTCCATGCGGTGCTCCTGCCCTTGCTGCCCCAAACACCCACTCAGCTCCATCCATACCTATTTATCCCAAGATTATTGACTATATTCTCCATGCTACAGTCCACATTCCTGCTGCTATTCTATAGCTACCAATTTGTGCTGCTTAATCCCTTCACCTTTTTCACCCAGACCCCTAACCCCCCACCCCTCTCATAGCTGTCAGTCTGTTCTTCTGTGTATCTGTGAGTCTGTTTCCATTTTGTTCATTAGATTCCACATGTAAGTGAAATCATATGGTATTTGCTTTCTCTGACTGACTCATTCACTTAGCATAATGCCTTCTAGGTCCATCCATGCTATCGCAAAAGGTAAGATTTCATTCTTTTTTATAGCTGAATAGTATTCTGTTGTGTAAATGTACCACAGCATTTTTATCCGCTAATGATGCAATGAACATAGGGGTTCATATATTCTTTGAATGTTTTGGGTTTCTTCAGGTTTAATCCCATATGTGGAATCACTGAGTCATAAGTCAATCCCATTTTAATTTTTTGAGGAACCTTCACACTGTTTCCTACAGTGGTTGCACCAATCTGCATTCCCACCAACAGTGCATAAGGGTTCCCTTTTTTCTACATCCTTTCCAATACTTGTTGTTTGCTGATTTATTCATCATAGACATTCTGATGAGTATGAGGTGGTATCTCGCGATTTTGATTTGCATTTCTCTGGTAATTAGTGATGCTGAACATTTTTTAATACGTGGATTGGCCATCTCTCTTTGGAGAAGTGTCTATTCAGATCTGCTCACTTTTTAATTGGGTTGTTTGTTTTTCTGGTGTTAAGTAATTGTTTCCTCATTACAAATCTTGCCTTTGAATCCTAGAGATACAGTGTTTTTTTAGAGCTCAAACTGCAAAAAGTGTATGGTGGTTGTGCTATTGCGGAACCCAAACCAGAAAATAAGTCACTTGACAGTGACTACAACACAGAATCAGAGAATCATTGAATTATGAATGTGGAAAAAATCTTAGAGATTATCTAATCCAATGCTTTTATTTTACAGAGGAGGAAATACAGGCCTGTATAGTCAGCTTACATCGAGGGTCTCCTGTTCCCCAGTCTAACTTCATGAGAGCACCACAGAGACCTAGTTTAAGAATCTTAGGGCCATTTTTTTTAACTTAGAAAGTGAGGAGAAAAATGACATCCACAGCTCTTCATAGGGGTCCCAGAGGCAAGTCATCCATGCACCAGCCTATGTGTGTTCAACCACCACATACTAGTAACAGTTGGTGAGACACTCACCTGCCAGTGAGCCTAGTTAGGTACATGGTATCAAGATCTCAGCTGGGTTTATTTCTTATTCTGTCTTATAAGAGGTTAAAATATCTATTTCTCTAGTGAAAACAAGTGAGAGAAAAGGAATTTCAGTTTAATTTTAGTTCAAGAAAATATGCCTTTCCTCAGAAATACCTGATCCAGGGGAAAATCTGGACCTTATATCAACTTTTTCTTTTGGATTAAAAAGTCGGGGATAGGTTTCTTTGAAAGGTAAAGGTCTACTGAATTTTCATTGTCCTCACAGACTAAAATTTGTTACTCTTCCCATATGACAGTTTTGAAACTGAGGCTCACGGAAAATAATTTGTTCAATCTTAAGAAAGGAAATTTGAAACAGGATAAGATTTCACAACTACTGAATTTTAAGTGCTCCTTTACTAAGTAACCTCTGAAGTTCATTCTATTCTCATGTCCAGAAAGTTATAATCCTAAATTAGCTTTACTACCATATGTTTTAGTCATTGAGCAGAAAAGTTTATCTTTCTTTTCCAGATAGGTTGTAACCAAATCCCTAATTTAAAAATCCATTAATAAGTCTCCAATTAAGGGAGCAATGAGGGTAGACAGTAGTATTGGCCTAAATATGTTTGTGGAGCAGCTCTGTGCCTGCATCTGTCATTGAGAAGTGAATGTTTTGCTCATTTTGAGGAAATACAGCACTTTGTACATAATTATCAGGGCCCAATTTACTCCCTGAAATTAGGTTACCCTATTATTTTGTGTGGCCTTCAGTTTAAAAAATTGTCTGATAGAAAGTTCTATACGTCTAAAGGGATGTGTAATAAATAATCATTGCTTTTGGAAATGGATTCTAGACCAGCTCAAAAGAAAGTTAATTTTTTTAAATGTCAACTTCTAGCCAAGATAGAGGTGTAGGTAGACACACTGTGCCTCCTCACACAGCCAAAAGAAGGATAACAACAAATTTAAAAACAAAAAAATAACCAGAAATGACAGAAAATCAAACTGTATGGAAGTCTGACAACCAAGGAGTTAAAGAAACATTCATCCAGACTGGTAGGAGGGGTGGAGACAGGCAGCCAGGCAGGGAGGATGCATGGCAAGCCAGCAGCTGGAGGACCAGGGTGGGCAAAGTGGTGGCTGGTGGACCCCGCAAAGCAGAGGATTGCAGACTGGGTGGTCCCATCTTCATGAGCAGATAAACCGGGATTAACAACTGAGGAGCAAGACAGACTACACAACCCAGGGTTCCAGCATGGGAAATAAAGCCTCAAACCTCTGATTGAAAACACCAGTGGGGGTTGAGGCAGCAGTGGGAGAAACTCCCAGCCTCACAGGAGAGTTTGTTGGAGAGACCAGCAGGGAATCAGCACCAGAAGGGCCCAATTTGATTGTGGGAAGCAGGGGAAGTGACTGAAATCCAGCAGAGAGCAGAGCAAGCACCATTGTTCCCTCTCAGACCCCTCCCCGACAGACAGCACCACAAAGCAGCCAAGTGGGTTGCCCTACCCTGGGAATACATAAGGCTCTGCCCCTTACTATGTAACAGCTGCACCAAAACAAACAAACAAACAAAAAAATGGCCCAAATGAAAGAACAGATCAAAGTTCCAGAAGTACAACTAAGTGATGAAGAAATAGACAACCTATCACATGGAGAGTTCAAAACAGTGGTAATCAGGATGTTCACAGAATTGGTTGAATATGGTCACAAATTAGATGAAAAAATGAAGGCTATGCTAAGTGAAATACAGAAAAATGTACAGGGAACAAAGAGTGATGGGAAAAAAACTGGTACTCGGATCAATGGTGTGGACCAGAAGGAAGAAAGAAACAACCAAACAGAAAAGAATGAAGAAACAAGAATTAAAAAAAAATGAGGAGAGGCTTAGGAACCTCTGGGACAACTTTAAGCTCTGTAACATGCAAACCATAGGGGTACCAGAAGGAGAAAAGGAAGAGCAAGAAATTGAAAACTTATCTGAACAAATAAAGAAGAACTTCCCCAATCTGGCAAAGGAAATAGATTTCCAGGAAGTCCAGGAAGCTCAGAGAGTCCCAAAGAAGTTGGACCCAAGGAGGAACACACCAAGGCATATCATAATTACATTAGCCAAGATTAAAGAGAAGGAGAGAATCTTAAAAGCAACAAGAGAAACGGAGACAGTTTCCTACAAAGGAGTTCCCATTAGACTGTCAGCTGATTTCTCAAAAGAGACCTTACTGGCAGGAAGGGGCTGGAAAGAAGTATTCAAAGTCAGGAAAGGCAAGGACCGACATCCAAGATTACTCTATCCAGCAAAGCTTTCATTTAGAATGGAAGGGCAGATAAGGTGCTTCCCAGATAAGGTCAAGCTAAAGGAGTTCCTCATCACTAAGCTCTTGTTATATGAAATGTTAAAGGGACTTATCTAGGAAAAAGAAGATAAAAAATATGAACAGTAAAATGACAACAAACTCACAGTTATTAACAACCAAACCAAAACAAAAACAAAAACTAAGCAAACAATAGAACAGGAACAGAGTCACAGAACTGGAGACCATATGGAGGGTTATCAGTGAGGTAGTAGGTGGGGACAGAGGGGGAAAAGGTACAGAGAATAAGTAGCATAAATGGTAGGTAGCAGATAGACAAGGCGAGGTTAAGAATAGTATGGGAAATGTAGAAGCTAAAGAACTTATATGTATGACCCATGGACATGAACTAAAGCGGGGGAATGCGGATGAGAAGGGGTGTGCAGGGCAGAGGGGAATAAAGTGGGGGAAATGGGACAACTGTAATAGCATGATCAATAAAATGTATTTTTAAAATGTCAATTCTAAACACAAGAGTTTGAAAATGCAGAAGGGTTTTTGTTTGTTTTAAAGTTGGTAGATGGCAAAGATGATAGAATGTCGTAGAACCCAGATGTCACCAGGGAGCACTTTGTCCTTAAAATCTAAATGAAAGTGGATCAAGCTTTCATGCCAATTCCTGTAGCAAGCCCCAGCCCCAAACCCAAGATTTCTAGTAACTTTTCAGGTACATGTTTCATTGTGCTTAAGTTCCTGCTTCTACTATTGTTTTGATTATTTGTTGTTTTTTGTCATGTATGGATTTTTCTCTGATCTTACATTAACTATATACTCTGTGCTATGAGGTTCAACCTCTTTCCTTGATTTCCACAAAAACTCAGCCATCCACAGCCTCTGAGTGGACAGTAGATTCCACTGGATATATAGAGAGATGAAGGGAATCTAGAACTTTTGGCATTTATTCAACATAAACAACTTTGATTTTATATTAATTGTCCCTGTTCTTTGAAAGCCTTTTCAACATCTGTACCAGCTAAGATTTTTTGATGCTTGCTCTACCAGTATTCTTCAACCTTTGGTCACCTGGTGACTATTTTCTTCTCCCCTCCATCCTTTCACATTTCCTTCTACTGTCATGTCCCCAGAATTTCATGTTTTCCCTCCTCTATTGTATAGAGGAGTTCTGATATTTCCGGTTCCTACTCCCAAGCTCTTCTTCAGGTCTATCATTTCACAACCAAAGCCATTTGAAGTGGTCATGATAAGGGTAGTTATTAAAATATGCAAATATTATTAAAATTAAAATCAGGTGCTGGTTTGCCCAGTTTTGGATTGTAGAAATATCTACCTTTAACAGTCACGATTTGATTCTGATAGAGAGACTTTCAGCTCATCCTTTGAGTAACTCTGTAGTCCAACAAGATTCATCCCTACAGGAGACAGTTGGAGTCTAGTGGCAGGTTTTTTTCTCTTTTACATGTACAGTATATCTTGTTCTAAACTAGGTTTTGGAAGGACCCCACTGTGATTGGAGTTAAACATCTCCACATCATCCTATTGCTCAGACTGTCATATGATGTCAGCCAAAGGGCACTATTACTAGAAGCTCTGGCAGTTAAAACTTTGGTAGACTCATTAGTAGGAGACAAGACTCATATTTCTTGTCCTAAAATGATTTCTTTTGTCAGAAATGTGTTTGCATTCACTTGAAGAGGCTCAGTGACCCATATGGCAAAGTCACATAGAGGACAAAGCTTGCTCTGGGACAACCTAGGGTACTTTGCTACTGTCTTCCAGTGGTGTGTAACATAAGACCGTCTGAAAGGACCAGGAAGTAAGACTATCTCAGATTAGAAGACTTCCATATTTATTTATATTTTTAATACCCAGAATAATGAAAAGTTCACATTAATTAGGGCAGCATTATTCAGTGAATGTAGCTCAGATTACAATATTGCTATATCCCTTTTAAAAGATAATCACAGGGTCGCAGATGGCAGTAGAGTAGGTGGAAGCTGCACTAATCCCTCCCAGTCAAAACTAGAATTACAATTAAATTATTTTTAAAAAATCATCCTGAATAATGAACTGAACACTAGCTGGAGAGGAGCCTTAAAACCAAGGACTTATGGTAGAAACACACAACCACACTGAGACTGGTAGGAAGTTGCAGAGGTGCAAGAGGGCTTGCTGGGCTCCCACAGGCAGCAGCTGGAGTTCTGGAGGATTGTGTCAGTGGCCAGGGGGTGGGGTTTCCCCTGAGAAGTGAGGGGTCTAACCCCCAGGCTGAGCTCCCCAGCATAAAGCACCAGAACCTAGAAAGGAATCCAAATGGCATCCCCCTAAGAAAAGCATTAGGGTTTCTCTCTACCAGGGAGAGAGAACTAGAGGCATAGAGAGCCTCTTAAAGGGCCCATGCACAAAATTTCATTTACAGCCATTCACCATAGGTTCTGGCAGAGGGAGGGCAGAGTGAACTAGAGCCATGTGGAGAGTCTGGGATTGGTGGCTCTGGGGAGAGAGCTGAAGGGTCAGCC
>PVKU01003242.1:0-186883 GCA_004027475.1 Anoura caudifer
TTGAACTGTGCATCTGATAGGTTGGCTATCTGCTTGTCGCTTAGTTCCTTTTCTGGAGTTTTGATCTATTCTTTCATTTGGGCTGTTTCTTTTGTCTCAGTGCACTTGTTCTGTTGTAAGGGGCGGAGCCCTGGTATTTGCCAGGGCTGGTCAACCCACATCATTGCATTGTAGTGCTGAATGTGGAAGAGGAGTCAGAGAGGGAACAAAGCAGCTTGCTCGGCTCTGGTCCTGCTCTGAGTCACTTACCTCACTACCCACAAGCTAATTGGGCCCTTTTGGTGCTGATTCCCATGTGGGTGGGTGTTTGTATGTTCTAGGAATTCATGGGTCTCTCCAACAAACTCTCCCGTGAGGCTGGGAGTTTCTCCTGTTACTGCAACCCCCACAGGTTTTTACGCCAGGGGCTTTGAAGCGTTATTTCCCCGAGCTGGAACCCTGGGTTGTGCGGTCTGCCTTGCTCCCCAGTTGCTCCTTTTGGCTTATCCACATGCAAATGTGGGACTGCCTGGTCTGTCAGCCACCACCTTGCCATGCATCCTTTCCACCCTGGCTGCCCGTCTCCACCCCACTTACCAGTCTGGATTAATATTTCTTCTTTAACTTCTTGGTTGTTGGACTTCTATACAGTTCAATTTTCTGGCAGTTCTGGTTGTTTTTTTTTTCTGTTAATTTTGTATTGTCCTTGTGGTTGTTCAAGGAAGCAAAGTGTATGTACCTACGCCTCCATCTTGGCCAGGAGTCTGATTTTAAGGCTTTTGATGACTACCAATTTTCCAAATTGCTTGGCAGAGGGGTTGAACCAATTACAATGTATCCAGGAACATTTAAGAGCTCCCACTTCATTATATGTTTATCCTTTATTGAAATTTAGGTTTATTGAAACTGTCTTACTGTCTGTGAGATTGCCAGTCACTCTATAATCTACAATACTGTAAGTATAATTACAAGTAATTGATAGGTGGTAAGGAACAAATTCCCATTGTCCTAAAAAAAAATGGACATTCTTTTTCTTTATTATTCCAAATTTTAATCAACATCTTTTTTCTTAATAAGTGTAATATTGCTTTTACAATGAATTGTAGTTGTAAAAAATAGAAATTCCCTGAGTTGTAAAAAAATTGAAATTCCCTGAGAAGGTAAATGAGGTCTATAAAGAAAATGTTAATATCCTATATTGGTAAGGACTTTATATTTTTTCACTTAAAAATATCTTTAGGAATGTTTCCCTTATGGCCTACATGGTAAAAATAAACTACATTTTTACATGGTATTTGAGAATAATAATAACTAAAATATATTGATAACTCCCTATGTACCAGGCATCGCACTATGCACTTTTATTGCATTCTCTCATTTGTATCCCCACAGCACTCCTCTAGAGGAGGTATTTTTGTTGTCCCTACTTTACAGGAGATAAAGATGTCAAGTAAGTCCCCAAGATTGGTCTCACAGCTTGGAGAAGCACAGCCAGGATTCAAACCCAGATTGTCTGATTTCAGAGCCTGGTGTGCTTTCATTTACTACCCTTTACCGCCCGCCTCACACAGCGGGTATTTCTGGCTTGCATTTAATCTTTGAACAGGCCTTGGCTGCTGTGGCTCAGTGGATTGAGTGCTGGTCTGCAAATTGAAAGGTTGCCAGTTTGATTCCCAGTTAGGACATATGCATGGTGTGCAGGCCATGTCTCCGGTTGGGGGGTTGCGAGGGGCAACAGATTGATGTATCTCTGGCACCTCAACATTTCTCTCCCTCTGTCCTTCCCTTCCTCTCTCTCTAAAGATAAATAAAATCTTTTAAAAAAGTCTTCCATCAAAAATCCTCACCCTATGGTTTATTTCATCGTAGAACAAATATTCCAAAAGAACACACAAATTTTTATCAAGCAGTTTATATTTGTGTTGCTAGAGAGTTGATCTTTGCTTGAAAAGGAGTTATTAAATTTTCTCAGACATGTTTTATTTCGTGACTGCAATACTGAACCTTGAAGTGTAAGCATGCCCTGCCGCAGCTGCAGAGGGGTAGAGTAAGGAAGCGCGGGAGAAACTGCGGTCACAATAAGCGCTCCGTTCCAAAGGGCAAAACGGTGGAAAGTGACACCCCTTCGGAAGTCTAGGACAACTGCAGGGAGTCAAGTTTGATGAGCACAAAGTGTTTTGCTAACCTTAATCTTTCAAAAAAATTATTAGTAGTGCACTGCTTACATTTTTGTGAGTATAGAAGACCAGGCTATTTAATCTTTAATAACAGAAACTTCTAGTCTCGTTGTCCCTAAACGAAATTTTTAGGGTAATGTTTCTAGCAGACAATTTATGAAGGTACTATCTTATAGGAGAAATAATAAGGCCTACAGGAACAACAGAAGTGATTTATTATCTTTATAATCACTTATCTTTAGCATCTGCAAACACTTAAGGATCCTTACAGCTTTCAAAATATTTGTTTTCATTAATCTCTGCAGAGACAGGATGTAAGAGGAATAAATCTCGCAAATAGATATCAAGAGAAAAGGAGTCCCCGTTCACCAAATAATATAAAGACCTCCTACTTACTATTAAGTGGGGAGGAAGTTGTCAGAGAAAACAAGTCAAAAATTATGAAATAGGAAGTCTCAAACTGCTTTCCAGACTCTGGCCAACTCTGACTGGAACCTGGCTTTAGGCTTCTCATACTCAGGTGCTTGTTTAGAAAGACCTCACCAGGAGGGATCGTGGGCCACGCGTTTTATTAAAGGGAGGCCCTGAAGTCAAACAGCCCCCACCTATTTGAACTTTGTAAATCTAAACAGATAGAAATATTTCTTTTTTTTAGCATTGTTGGAAGAAAAGTACACCATTAAAAAGAACACCATTTACTCTTTCACAAACTGTTTTACATCTCGAACCACTACATTTAGTTAAGTTCAGAACAAAAAAAAATCTCTTTTTATGCATCTTATGTAATCAAACTACCAATATTGTTTCTTGTGAAGCATTTATAGAGAAGGTGTGGAGAGAAATGTAAACATCTTCCAAACTATATTTTTAGTCTCTTCACAACATAGGTTTACTATAACCTTTTCTTTTTCTTAGTAAAGGAAAAGAATTATGTTTTGGGAATCCATTTAAATTATCTACAATCAAGGTTTCCAAGACTTCTTTCTCACATAACTGAGTTGCTTTATCAGTCATTTAATGAATATTAAGTCCTGATTGCACACTGGGCTAGGCAGATTAAGAGATTCTAAGGTGAGTCGAATATGGTCCTGTTTATAGGAAACATTATTTTATTCTTTCTTTAATTCAGCAACATTTACTAGTTGTGAGACCATCATCCAATTAAACAGCTTCTCTATAACTGGACCTCAATTTCATCATCTGTAAAATGGTAATAATATATCTGCTAGGTTTTCATGAGGATTAAATAGGATATTTACCAAAAAAGTTTAGGACAATATATAACACATAGGAAATACTAATTGTTACCTGAATTATTGTAAGAGTTCTTTACGTTCCAGGCTTGAGGTTTTGGCAGGGGGTTGGGGGGGGGTTTGTTTTTGTGTTTTCACTTAATACAGAATGATGAGCCACCTTCAAGCAACTTGCAGCCTTGCAAGGAAAACAAGCACATTATAAAAACATTGTTAATATAACATGAAAAGTTTTATCATAGTTATGTGCAGAATGCTATGGGGAAACCAAGAAAAACATTCTGTGTCTTGGTGAAGGAAGTGTTTTATAGACTTAAAATGAATTTGGCACTAATTATTTGCTGTACATCAAATTGCCTCAAAACTTAAGCTGTGAAAGAGAACAAATATTTAGTATCTCACAATTTCTGAGGCACAAGAAATGTACCCCAGCTGGGTTGTTCTTGTTCAGATCTCTCGTGAGGTTACAGTGAAGCTGTTGGCTGGAGCTGAAGTCATGAAGATTGAAGAGTCTGCTTCCAGGTTCAGTCACATGGCTGCAGGCAGGAGGCTTCAGTTCCTTGCTGCTGGGACTCTCCATAGAGCTGCTTGTGACCAGGCAGCTGGCTCCCTCGTAACAAGTGATGAAAGAGAGAGAGAATGAGAAATGATGTATGCTCACATTTGCCATATTCTATTCATTACAAGCAATTCACTAAGTCTAGCCTATATTGAAGGGAGGGCAATTTAATTTGAAAGGAGACTATCAACGAACTTGTGAACATATTTTTAAAACCACCACAGGTCTTAAAGGAAAAGTAAAGTTTAGGTAAAAAGGAACAAATTTATGACCAGCCAGGGAATAACAGAAACAAAGAAATAGAAATACTAGATTAGATGGCATGCAATCTGGCATGGCTGGAGAATTGTTATAGCCATTTTAAAGATAAGGACACCAAGGTTTTAGAGAGATAAAGTAACTTTTCCAACATACACAGTAAAGGGCAGATCCAGGTCCTGAGCCCATATTTCTGATTATAGAACCTATGATACTATCCCTACCTGTATTAGGCAGGGTTGTCCAGAGAAATACAATTGACAGGATGCATGTGTGTCCGTACCTACATTTACGTGGAGAGCAGACATTTACTGAGGAATTGGCTCACGTGATTACGGAGGCTTGGTAAATCCACAGTCTTCAGAGCGGAATGACAGTCTGGAAGACAGAGGGAAGAGTTGCAATTTGAGTGCGGATGAAGTGTGCTGACAAAGTTCCTTCCTGCTCAGGGGAAGTCAGTCTTTGTTATATTAAGGTAGTCAACTGATTGGATGAGGCCCACCCACATTATGAAGTGTAATGGACTTTACTAAACAACCACCAATTTAAATGTTAAATCTCACTTAAAAAAAAAAAAGCCATCACAGAAATTTCCAAAGTAATTACTGTTATTGACCAAATATCTGAGCACCATGGCCTAACCAAGATAACACATAAAATTAACCATCATATTACCTTGTACAATGGTGACAATTTGAAGGTCAGATTGCAAAGGCCCTGAATGCCATACTAAGCAATTTGTTGGACTTTTGAAAATTAACCGGTGGTTCTGAAAGACATGACCTTGAATATCTGATATTGGTGGGGTTATCTCCATAGAATATTTTAATTTCCTTACAGAAAGTACCTTGGAATATTTATCCATTATGCTTGCTCTTCAGTCCTGTTTTGACAAATGACAAATCTGGTTTTTATTAACATTATATTTTCTACTTCCAGTATTTTCCGTAAGTCCACACATTTTTAGTAAATATCCTTTGACATGTTTCACACTGATGAGTTTCATTTCAAAAATGTTTTTCTCTATTATTATCCTCATATTTGGACCTTTCACTTTTTCTCTCACTTTGATGCCTTATTTCAAGGCATCTTTTTTTAAAATTTTTATTTATTTATTTTTAGAGAGAGGAGAAGGGAGGGAGAAAGGGAGGAAACATCCAAGTGCGAGAGATACGTCAATCAGTTGCCTCTTGCATGTCCTCTACCTGGGGATCTGGCTGACAACCTAGGTATGTGCCCTGACTACAATTCAAACTGGCAACCTTTTGGTTCGCAGGCTGGCACTCAATCCACTGAGCCACACCAGCCATGGTTCAAGGCTTCTTTTTAGCCATGCCTCCTAAATGTGAAATGTGAAATGTGAAATTAGGAAGACAAAAATGCAGGTGGGAAAAAGAACCCAGTTGGTAGGCCAGCTGGACTTGGTGTTTTCAAAGGTAGAAATATTGTTTAAGCATCATTTCTTTGTAGACAGTACATAAAAGAAAAGCTGTTTCAACCTTGCTGGGGGAAATATTTCTCTTTGTAGCTAACATAGAGCAGAAAATCCTTGACATTTTTCTTGGACCCTCAAAATTTAAAGTTGCAGTGGTTCCAGCCTCTTCTTTTGGCTCTCTCCTGTCTAGTTCCCTATTGAAGACAAGACACAAGTTAGGGGTAGGCCAGAGTGTGTTGTGAGACCCTCAAAAGTGATCTGGATAGTAAGTCTATGGATATACCCTACTATGGGACAACAGGAAGCAAAACTTAGAAAACCATGAGAGCAAAAGGTGCAACAAGCTGGAAGGGAAAGGAGACCTGGACTTGCAGCAAAAAAAAGAAAAGAAAAATGGTTGAGAACTGGTGGTAAATCATAAAACAAAGTAAGAATTGGTGAGCTAGTTCTATGGATATAGTTCATCTTCAGCTTTCCCTCTTAAGATATAATTTGTGAGTTTCAAAGCACCCATGGGGTATATAACACCACTAGGTAGTTTGGTGAGTTCTATTAGATGAGCAGATTTTGTGGGTGAGCAAAGAAGACATCCAACACCATTCAGAGGAAATGTGCTTTTTTAAAAAGGAGCATTTAATGTATCAGTGCTGCTACATGTACCTTTCTCTCTCTGTTCCCCTTCCTTCATCGCTCTACTGATCATCCTACAAGCACAATTATGTGTATTTTTCATCTTCAGTGCCATAGAGGGTTCCATTAATAACATGAAGGCATAAATAAAGGTTTTGCCCAAATTAGTTTCTTTTAAAATAATCTTAAAAGTTATTTCTTCATTTTAGAGAGAGGGAAAGGGAGGGAGGAAAAAAGGAAGAGAGACATCAATGTAGGAGAGATACATCTACGGTTTGCCTCTCACATACCCTCTACTGGCGACCTGGCCCTCAACCCAGGCATGTGCCCTGATTGGGAATCCAACTGGCAACCTTTCCGTTCACAGGCCCGCCCTCAAACCATTAAGTCATACCAGCCAGGGCAGTTTCATTTATTTTCTAACAACACAAATATTATGTCAGTGATAAAGAGGAGATTTTGATAGTTTATCCTTCTGTCTTTAGTAAAATTAAATCTAAACCATCTTAGAAAAATAGTTTTCCTAATTTACCTTAAGAGATTGTCAGTGGGGGTATTTTTAGAAATTCTCTACGTAATCCATTCCAAAGGTATTGTGTTTCTTTGCATATTTCAGGAAGCTATTCTTAATATGTTACTCATTTGAACTGTTTGATAGCAGAAACTAAGACCTAAAGATCTAACCATAAAAAAAATGCTCTGGATCAATTTGTGTAGAAAATGGTCAGCTAATTTTGACTTAAGACTTATTTATACT
Organism: Anoura caudifer; assembly: GCA_004027475.1. Taxonomy (NCBI): domain Eukaryota; kingdom Metazoa; phylum Chordata; class Mammalia; order Chiroptera; family Phyllostomidae; genus Anoura; species Anoura caudifer. Next base: position 7,049 of record PVKU01003242.1, read on the forward strand.
TATAACAACTTGCATTTTATTTTATTTTTAAATTTTATTTATTGATTTTAGAGAGAATAAAAGGGAGACAGAGAGAAACATCGATTTGTTGTTCCACTTATTTATGCATTCATTGGTTGATTTTTGTATGTGCCCTGATTGGGGACTGAACACGCAACTGTGGCACAGCAAGACAATGCTCTAACCAACTGAGCTGCCTGGCCAGGGCCTGATCACTTGCATTTTAAAGCAAAAAAACAAAAAACCTTGAAATCCATACTTCTAAGGTATTATGGATTTCATACACGACTTTCCTATGTGACTTAAGTCTCCTTTATTCTAAGATCCTAAGTTAATTCTAAAGTTTAAGATAACTTCCATTCCTGAATCCACAATGTCTTATGAATGCTTTGAAGATAAGGTTGGATAAGGAGGAAAAATAATGCTGGAGAAACATGGTGAAAGGAATCATCCTTTAAGCTAAAGGAACTGCAGTATTTATTCTATGGGATCTTTCCTTCCTCCCACAATATCGGACATCCTCTATCATGCCTCTCAGAGAGGGCCACTGATCAATTCTTACAGGTCCACTGAACCTTTCCCTCCTGACCACTATCAGAAACCTACAATATACATGCAAATAGGTAACAAATATTAAAAGACTGATTTGAACACCAACTCAGTTATTTTCACCCAGAGAATTGTTAAATAGAACAGACTTCCTTTGACAGCAATTCCCAAGTATATTATAATATACAGGGTGTGGCAAAAGTAGGTTTGCAGTTGTGAGTACGTGAAACAAAGTTTATTCTTGTATTAGTATTTATTATAATTACTGTATTATTTTTATATGAACAACTGTAAAACCTTCTTTTGCCCCACTCTCTGTGGACCGTATTCCTTACTGTAGTGGGTTACTATTAAGGTCATAGACACTGTATCTTATCCATACGAAAAAAACAAGGCTGTCTATGTTACTAATAGTATTGCTTTTGTATTTATACATAATATCTTGCTATTTACCTTTGCCTTTAAAATATATATTTAGTTTCCAAAACCATTTAAAAGCTAAGTAGTTCACTAAGTTCTTGTTTGTCATTGAATTCAAATTGAATTTATAAAAATGATAATGTCAAGTAGTATATATTGACTTTTATAAATCTGATATACATTAAACAGAGCCAAGACAAAAATGTAGTTTTTATGCCACCGAAGCCAGGATCTTTTATCATAATACTAAACTTATTCCTAATGTTAGGAGTTAAATTAGAGCAAAAGCCAACATTAGGAAAGTTTCTCAAAAGAATTTTTTGTGTACAGGACCTTCTTTGTATTCAGCCAACCATTTTACCTTTAAAAATTTAGTAAAGTTTGCTTTACTGCATATTGTTACCTTCTGTATCCGCTTGGATGGGGGCAGGGTTGCGAGCCACATTTACTAGTAAAAGCTGGAGTTATGTGAGATTCCTTCTGACTCAGTAAATATCCAAATATTTATTGAGCATCAACTGTGTACAAGGCCTTGGGCTGAACTAAAATATCAAACTGATAACAAAACCATGAAATAATATTACAAAGACAAGTATATTTATTAGGAAATATTCAGTGATCATCATTTTAAGAAAAATTGGGAATAACTATACAACTATTTTATGTAACAAAATTAGAAATTTCTGTATACACCTGAGATAAAATTACTCATGAAGTCATAGAGCTCTTGATTCAGAGGATATTTTTTAAGTATATTATAATGTTGGATTGGGTTTGTGCTTAGTATTCTCTAGGATTAGACTAAACCAGATGGAAAGGAAGCAAATGCCCCAAAACTCATAGGCCAGTCTACCATTTTCCAGTGGTCTGATACTAAATTTTTCTGACATAAGTAGAACAAATGCTTCCTACTGCTTTTTAAATAACTAGGATCTTGGCCTTTAGGCTTTACTAGGGTTTACATTTTTGCAGACTCCTCCAGACTCTTTCTTCCCCAAGGGAAAAAACAAAACACCATCATCATTGGAAAACTGTCTCTTGTCAACCATTTTGTGCTTTTATTCTTCTTATTTTCCCTAACATTGATTTTAAAATTATACATCTTTTCACACTTTCCTAGGTATTCTAAGGAATATATAGAGTTCCCACTTTCCTACACATACTTAAATGTTCTCCTTTATTCTAAGATCCTATTAAGATATCACCTCCCAGACCTGTTTATTGCCCCTGGTGTAGGTTCACTGTGCAGAAGCATACTTATCATCTCCCTAAACATGTTCTGTGCTCTTCTCCTAAATTTGCGTCAGGTTTCAATATTTGTGGACAGAATTATCTGAAAGGTCTGCAGAATTATGGTCTTATTTAGGGTATTGGCTAGGTTGTTGAAACAACAGACGCAAAAATACAGAGATGTCAAAGCGATGGCTCTGTAGAGAATCCCACTCCTCTCTGTCTTGCTTTTCCTTCCTTAGGGAGGTGGCTTCATTTTTGTGCCTGAAAATGGCTCACATCCGGATCCCAGCCCACTTGAATGGAAAACAGTGAAGGAAACACCTGACCCACAAGTTGCATACATCACTTTGGCTTACATTCCACTTACTATGCTAAATTTGGATCCAGCTTAAACTGTTGTTAGTACGGAAGATAAAGGTTATTGAGAGGACAGTTAGCAAACTCTGCCACGCACTAATATGGTCTAGACCTCTTTCAAACTGATAAGAACAGATACTACTCTTGATCTTAGCCAAAAGGTCGAGAAGCGATAGGCCTCTTTTAAAATGTTTTTAAAACAACAACTAGTAGTTGGTGCTTCAGCTGATGTATCACTTCCATCCTACGTCTCTTAGTTCTTATTAATATTTGAAGCAGTACATAGGAAAACCTAAAGAAAAGCTTTTAGATCTGGTCTCAGTCCAACATACGGTGGTATACTTATACCGATTGTCACAGCAAAAAGCGCAGGCTCTACACAGACTCTCACAAAGAGCCAGGTGATTACTCTTTCATCGCCATACCTTGAATATACATGAACACATAACATGTTAAAGATACAACTTACACAAGTAGGACTGTGAAGCTGTATGTACCCCTTTCCTATGTGACTGAAATCACAATAATTTGAATGCCCTTCACTTTAGACTTTGTTGGTAGGGAATCTTCTTGTTTGGGGTCCTCATCACCCTAGGTTCATGACCTGTTGACCTTCAACCTCCTGCTCCTTTGATGTCCTCCAGGCTGAGCTTCAGCACTACTCCCACAGGAAGCCCTGTAGTCTTCAGCACATTCCACAGGATGTACTTCCTTCCTTAACTATTCTCAACACTGGCTAATAAGTACGCTATTGTCTTGATTAGGGTCTCTGCCGATGGAAACAGGAACTGCCCCAACTCAGCTCTAGGGGTGTAGGTGGAAGGGTATTTATTAAAGGGATTCCAGGGATACCAGAGAATCTAATTTCAGAATATAGAGTCCTATTACGTTGGAAATGGAAAGTCATTTGACAGCTACTTTTTCTGGGATCAATCAGATGATCTCTCATCTCTGTTTCTCTGGTATGTCCATTTGTTTCTTCTCCTCTAGACCATCCATTTCTGATCTTTCCATGGCTTTTGAGGTTCACTTGGTTCTCACCTGAGGCTTTCATTTGCCATGGTGTCATGTTTGCCTTAATGCTCCCGTAGCCAAGAGCTCCTCTGCATGATATGAACAGCCTCAATCTCTGTATTTTGGTTCATCTTCTGAAACAAAAACATCAAATTGGCTCAGCCTGAATTAGGTGTCTACCCCTGGTTCAACCAACTGCAGCCAGGAAAGTGGAGTCACCTCATGCGCATATAACCAAAGGGTAGAAGGCAAATTGTCTTGGAATGGGTTGCAAGTTGTGTTGGGAAAACTGGATTTCATATGCACGAAAATAAAATTAGATCCCTGTCTTACACCATACACAAAAGTCAACTCAAAATGGATTTAAAAAACAAACAAACAAACTTGAAATTAAGACCCGAAACTCTAAAACTCCTAGAAGAAAATAGGAAACTGAGGTGCAAAATGGAAGGTATGTGCCATAGCAGGCTTGGCAATAGTAGACTCGATGCCCCTCCAAATGTATAGTAAACTTAGTTGGCATAGCAGAGGAGCAGGAGCCCCTAGTCTCCGAATAAAAAATCTTAATCACACTACCCATGGCATACTTCTACTTAGAAAACGGGGCTCCCTTTTGTTGACCACCAGATGGGACAATTTCAATTCGTTTGAAAGATAATGCCTTTGCTTACATTAACACTTGTAGCATTAAACATAACCTGGGTTACTGTATGTACTTCTCATCCTTATCTTTTTGTAGCTGTCCCTGGTACACCTCAGCATATGTATAATGAGACTTCTACTGTTTATACTTTTAGTACTACCCCCAGTACTATATATACAAGTTGCTTAACCTGTGTGAATGTCACTAGATTAAGTCTTACCACCATATTTGTCATTTGCTGACAGGCTAAGGCTGGCTTCCTGTTAACCTTACTCTGGAATGGGCTGATCTGGGAGGATAAAGTGCTCTCAATAAGGCCCTTGCCCATGTCAGGGCCTGCCGGTTTATAGGCATGTTTATTTGCCTGCATTGTTTCTGCTCTTGTAGTAGTTGGAGCTGCGACAACTGCAGCTGTGGCCCTTACTGAATCCATTCAAACTGCTCATGCAGTTGACAAACTTCTTATCAATGCTACTCAATAAATCATTCAACAGACCCAAATTGATCAAGAAATTCTCACCCGTTTTTCTGCTATAAAATCTGCTGTGTCTGGCTCAGAGAGTGACAAGATTCTCTTGCTTTAATGCAACAACTTACCTGTGATCCTGGTTTCTCTAAACTGTTACTCCATTAAGGTGGAATTCCAGCCAGCATTCCTGGGCAGATATTCGTCATCACCTGTAGGGTGCGTTCTCTGCCAATCTGAGAGGACAGATTGATCAGCTCAGCTTGGGCTCCACCAGCAGCTCAATGGCATCAAATGCCTTACTGAACAGAAGGTGTTCCAGATCTTCCACAATAATCTACAATGGCTAAACCCTGAGAACTGGTTCGATGGACTGAATTTACGGGTTTCGGTCATGGCAGCCCTTGGGTGCCTCCTTGTCTTTCTCCTTATTTGTATTTTATACTGTATATGGAGGTTGTTTCCTCGAGACCGTGTTTGGGAACAGCAAATAGTAGGTTTCACAGGTTTAACAACTACAATTGTGTTCATAAACAAAAAAGGGGGAGATGCTGGGAACCACCCTGCTGCTTTCAGAAGCTGTAAACCCCTGTGTGTCTAAGGCTGAGCAAAAAGGCCTTGGGACCATAAGCCACTAAGGAGACAAAGCTTATCCTTCCAGCAGGGGCACAGCCTCTGCCCCTTTACTTCACCCTGCTTGGCCCCTGGAGGATGGCTGTATAGTCAATGATGGGAAGATTCCTTAAGGGAGGGACCACCTAAGGCAGGCACATCTCAAATGGGCCATCAGGGAAGGACTTACGAGATTTTGGAGGAGGGACAGAAGACCCTCACCCCTTGGTTTTGTCATAGCCTGAGTCCTCATTCTATCTGTAAAAAGTCTCCTAATCTCTTGGCTGCCTGAGTCCCCCACCTGATCCAGGCCTGAAACAATGCCAAAGGGGGTTGCAGCCCTGTGCTGGAATAGGCGGTTCCTGGCAGAGGTTAGGGGGATGGCAGTGCAATCAGACCTAAGAAAGAATGCATAAAATCCCGTGAAAACTGCTTTGCTAAGAATGCCCTCATTTTAAATGTTAAGGATCCAAGTGCAAAATGAGTTTGTTTCCCAAAGTTTTATGGCCCTTTGGCGTCACTCCATCTATCTGACCCTGATTCAGAATAAGCCCTTATAGTTCTTTGAATGTTATCTATTCCTTGATCATTACTGCCTGACAAGGATTGGTGAGCTTTACATATACACCCTGTATTCCTGTGCAAACTAAATTCAATAAAAGCCCATTGAGAAAGAGGCATGAGGCCTTTCTCCTCTGAGAGACTGGTCAGCCTTTTCACCCCAAGCAGTTTATGTCTTGGTAGACTTATTCTCATCCATGGAGGCCGGGAGAGCTTTCCTGGATGAAGCTCCCCCACAATGGCTGAACCTGGAGGGCATTATGCTAAGTGAAATAAGCCAGACAGAGAAAGACAAATACAGCCTGGTATCAATTATATGTGCAAGCTAAAAAAAAAAAGTCAAATCCATAGAAACAGAATAAAATGGTAGTTGACAGGGGCTGAGGAGTGGGGGAAGGGGAGAGAGGTATAAAAGGGTATAAACTTTCAGTTATAAGATGATTAAGGTCTGAGAATATAGTGTATCATATGGTCACTATGGTTAATAATACAGTTTTGTATAATTGAAATTTGATGAGAGAATAAAACTTGTGTTCTCACCAAAAAATAAAAAGGTAAATATCTGAAGTGAAGGATGTGTTAATTCACTCATGTAAGTGTAATTATATCAAATTACATTATGCATTTTAAATATACTACAATTTTACTTGTCAATTGTACCTCAGTAAAGCTGAAAAAAAACCATACATGTAAAAAAGTTGTTTGTAAGAATATCACTTGCTTGTTACATTGAAAAACAAAAAACAAAACATTCCTGGGTCCACTCCGGACCTACCCAACCACAGTATCTGAAGAGAGGTCCTGAATCTGCATTTTAGAACCTGCATCCTCAGATAGTCTGAAGACCACAGTTTGAGATAAACTAAGCAACCATTATAATGAATTAATAAGATTTTAATAATACTTTTTCTGTAAATTTGCCAAGAATTCCAGTTATTGTGTGAAAGAAAGATATAGATTTTGTATACAAGCTTTAAGGGGAATTTGTCATCCATTTATATTTTTAATATATTTTATTGATTATGCTATTATAGTTGTACCATTTTTTTCTCTCCTTTATTCCCCTCTAACCTGCAGTGCCCCTTCTCTCCAGCAATTCCCCTCCCTATTCATGTCCATGGGTCATACATACAAGTTCTTTGGATTCTCCATTTTCTATACTATTCTTAACCACCCTATGCCTATTTTGTACCTACTATTTATGCTTCTTATTCCCTGTACCTTTCCCCCCTCCCTTTCCCTGTTGATAACCCTCCTTGTGATCTCCATTTCTATGATTCTGCTCCTGTTCCAGCTGTTTGCCTAGTTTGTTTTTGTTTTAGGTTCAGTTATTGATATTTGTGAGTTTGTTGTCATTTTACTGCTCGTAGTTTTTGATCTTCTTTTTCTTAGATAAGTCCCATTGATATTTCATGTAATAAGGGCTTGGTGATGATGCACTTTATCTGCCCTCTCATTCTAAATGATAGCTTTGATGGATAGAGTAATCTTAGATGTAGGTTCTTGCCTTTCACAACTTTAAATACTTGCCAGCCCCTTCTTGCCTGCAAAGTTTCTTTTGAGAAATCAGCTGATAGTCTAATGGGAACTCCTTTGTAGGTAACTGTCTCCTTTTCTCTTGCTGCTTTTAAGATTCTCTCCTTATCTTCAATCTTGGGTAATGTAATTATGATGTGTCTTGGTGTGTGCTTCCTTGGGTCAACTTTTTTGGGACTCTCTGAGTTTCCTGGACATCCTGGAAGTCTATTTCCTTTGCCAGATTAGGGAAGTTCTCCTTCATTGTTTTTTCAAATACGTTTTCAATTTCTTGGTCTTTCTCTTGTCCTTCTGGCACCCCTATGATTTGGATGTTGGAATGTTTAAAGTTATCCCAGAGGTTCCTCAGCCTCTCCTCACTTTTTTGAGTTCTTGTTTCTTCATTTTGTTCCTGTTGAATGTTTATTTCTTCCTTCTGGTCCAAACTGTTGATCTGAGTCCCAGTTTCCTTCCTGTCACCATTGGCTCCCTGTATGTTTTCCTTTATTTCACTTCGCGTAGCCTTCACTTCTTCCTCTATTTTGTGTCTGTACTCAACCATTTCTTTGAGCATCTTGATTACCAGTGTTTTGAACTCTTCATCTGATAGGTTGGCTATCTCTTCATTGCTTAATTTTATTTTTGAAGCTATGATCTGTTCTTCCATTTGGGCCATTTTTTTTTGGGGGGGGGGTCTGGCTCACCTGTTATGTAGTAAGGGGTGGAACCTTATGTATTCGCCTGGGCAGGGCAGCCCAGGTTGCTGCATTGTGGTGCTGTCTGTGGGGGAAGGGTCTGAGAGGGAACAATGCCACTTGCTCAGCTCTCTGCTGGCTTTTATTCACTTCCCCCACTACCCACAAGCAAATTGGGCCCTTTGGTGCTGATTCCCAGGTGGGTGGTTTTGTGTAAGTTCTAGGACCCTGTGGGTCTCTCCAATGAACTCTCCTGTGAGGCTGGGAGTATCTTTTGCCACTGCCACCATCACAAGTTTTTTCAGTCAGAGATTTTAAGGCTTTATTTCCTGGGGTTGGAACCCTGGGTTGGTCCACAAGCCACTGCCTCCCCTGCTCAGGTCCTCCAGCCACCACCTTGCTGCCCCGGCTGCCATCTCTGCCCCGGCTGCCATCTCTGCCCCGGCTGCCATCTCTGCCCCTCCTACTGGTCTGGATGAATGTTTCTTTTTTAACTCCTTGGTTGTCAGATTTCCATACAGTTTGATTTTTCTGGCATTCTGATTATTTTTTGATTACAAATTTGTTTTTGTCTTTGTTTTGGTTGTGCAAAGAGGTAAAGTATATCTACCTATGCCTCCATCTTGGCGAGAAGTCATCAACTTATATTTTTACTTAGCTGTTTTATGACCAGAAAGAATAAGCTAATGAAGTGTAGGAAAATCAGAAGCTTTAGAAGGTAATAATGAATATCACAATATTTCACAAGATAGTTATATTATTTGGGGGAGAAAATGCACCATGGATATCATTTTCCATATGATAAAATAAGAAATGAGTACATGAATACTAAATGTCACTTTTTAAAAAATGAGATTTATTTTAAAAAATTACTCCAAATATTACAATGTTATATTTTATAATGTATTTCATATTAGTTTCATCAAATATGCTTATGGTACATGTATAATGGATTTACACAGAGATTTAATAATAGTATAAATAAACTGTGGTCAATCTTTTGACTTAAGAGTATTTTTTGAGTGAAATAATGGTCATATTAATTTATTCTAATATGCCTAAAGTTGAAAACATATGTATCTGAAGAGACTACCTACATATTTATCTGACAGAAAAAAAATCAGTTAATGGAGTTTACTGAATTAAATTACAAAACTAATTTGACAGCTTAAATTGTAGTACTCAAGCGAAATCTTTGTGGAATTCATATTTACAATCAAACCATTCCTGAGTTAAGAAAAAAAATAGCCTGACTTTATAGCTTTAGGGAAATACTGTTAAGGAATTTTAGGGGACTTCCAGTAGTGACAAAATGAGGTGGGGGAAAACCATATAGTAATCACACTTTTCTCATAACTGGAGCTCAGACTCTTGGGATATAGCCACATCATAGACTGGTTCCTCCAGATGGACCAGGTCCTCCTGGATCTTAAAAATAAAGGGCAAAGGTATCATCTCAGAACTGGGAATCAGAAATCAGATTCCAAAGGGGTTGGGAAGTGTTAAGTCAGCCAAGGATACAGAGTTCTCCAGAATGAAGCTCTCCTGGGACATGGATCATGTTTATTTTAGACACAAAACTTTCTAGCCCCAAATGGAAAGAAAAAAATTGTTCTTACTTTATTATTGTTCTTACTGGCCAGGCCAGTTCTCAGTTCTGCCTTTGTGCTAAGGACAAAAGCACTTCTGGAGTGTAGGCTGCATTCTCCAGTGAGTTTGATTACCTTCTCCAGGTAAGTTAGTATGTCCCAAGAGAATCTTGAGACACAGAAAGCATACTGTGCCCAACAAATGCAGCCCTGTTGTAGGCCTGCTTTAGAACCTGTCATTAAAGCCCTGGCTGGTATGGCTCACTGGGTTGAGTGCCCACCTGCAAACAAAAGGTCAGCAGTTTGGTTCCCAATAGAGGCACATACCTGGGCTGCAGGACAGGTCCCAAGTTGGGGGCATGCGAGAGGCAACAGCACCTGGCATTAGACTGTACCATAATTCTGCTTCCTGAAAGGTTCCTGCATGAGTGTTAAAGCTACAACATGATTTATAACCTTATTAATTTTAGTGGCAAACTTGAGCACCTACAGAATGCTCTATTGAAATCATTGATAAACCTATATACAGTACACTGAGTGGGGTTGCTCTCATTTGTGCAGTTGAACTTTTCCATAGTGGTAAAGTGAAATTCTATGCCCTCAAGTAGAAATTCCCCAGTGTGGTGCCTATTTCTGTGGGGCTTCTTATAGACAGTATCCATATATTTGCCACAGCCATTTTTAGGTTTCCAAGTTTGAAACCCTGAATCTACAGGAATCTGATTTGTCTTCTAAGGCATGGAAACACATGGTAGCCTTCATATAGAACAAGGTTTCTCAACTTAGAGCTGAGTAATTCTTTGTTGAAATAGTTATCTTGGGTATTGAAGGGTGTTTAGCAGCATCTCTGATTTACTCTAGGCCTAAAGCTTCCTAAGTGCTGTAGTCCAGATGGGCAGTCAGCAACAGTTTTGTTTTATATCCACTTTCAAGCAGTGAGAGCTGGCCTCTGACCCTTTCCCTTAAATGGAATGCTTTGAGCCCATTTTCCCTTTAGGAGCTCTGATCTAATCATTGGCAACTTCTGAATCTGAGCTCTCAAGCAGGCCAGGAGCTTCAACTCACTCCATTACATTTCTGCCTTTTATTCTATTCTGTGAGCTATCCCATAGTCTTCTAATGAATTCATTTTACACTATTGATTTTCCCCTCACTTCAGCAAGTAAGCAACTCAATTCTTCCAGTTGCTCAGAATAGAAACTTTGGAGTCATCTTTGATTCCTCATTTTTTTTTCACACCCTGTGTCACTCAGGGTATTGTCAGGATACAGATAGCACACCAAAGGGGTATCTGAGGGAAATTCAATGTGTTATCTACAAAAGTGTAGTCAGATTCAGGGAAACTAATAATAAACAGTGAAGCATCCAAGAGAGGCAGTCACAGTGGGAAGCCATTACTACTTGCAAGCTGGAAGGAGGCAGAGTGGGGAGGTTTACCAGAACCAGCACGAGCTACAGCTATAGTAGAAAAGGGCAGCCATTTCCAAACGATAGCCTGGCAGAGAAGGCGCTAGGAGAGTATGTATGCCGGTCTTATTCTCCCCTTACCCTTTACTCCCCTACTAGTTTATTTCATTGTCTGAACCCAACCAGAGGACAGGAGAATCCAGATATGTATTCTCTGGAGGTCAGACTTCCAGCCATAGGAAGAAGTAGGAGTGGGTATGATGGGAAAATCAGAGAATCCCTGTGCACCTGCATCAGCAAATCTATCAGCTCTGTCTTGAAATATATCCAGAGTTCAACTCTTAGTCACTACTTCCCTCTTTACCTTCCTAGTCTAAGCTGCTATTGTTCACCTGCACAATTGTGTTAGCCTCCCACCTCTATCCCTTTACCCAGCTTTATTATTTATAGCACTTACAATCTCCTAAAATGTTATATGATTTATGTATTTGCTTATTGTCTGTTTCTTCACTGGAATATAAATTCCATAAAATCAGAAAGTGTTTTCTTAATGCTATAAAATTCCTTATACATGGTAGGCAGGTAATAAATATTGAATTACTTAATTAAGATTTAAGTCAGACTGATTCAGGTGTCTTCTAGAGAAGCTCAGCAATTCTTTTTCATCTCTTGGCTCCCCTTCTATTTTCTCACAATGGCATTGCCGAACCTTTTCCACTCTCCTTAAGCACTTGTGCTGAATCCATTCCCCACCTTCTCTATCCTGCTCTGTGCCCTAGGATGCTGATCATGAGATTACAACAGCCCGTCTCCCTTCCCCTCTGGCTTCCAGTTGGGTTCAGCTGATGGCTTTTGAGAGGAGAGTGAGGTCAGACTGCTTATTCCCCCACCTCCCTCTTGACCACTTCTCTTCAGGTTGGCTATGTCCCTTTATCTAAAAGGCCACAGTTCCTGTCCATTGGTCCTCTCCAAACAGCTTTCTCTGGGTCCCAGAAAGTGCTCCTTCTTGCTTTTTCCAGACTAGGGATGGCAATAGTCCCCCTTGTTACCAGCCCTGGGGGAATGTACTATCTCTTGTTCTTCCTAATCCTTGCTTACAATTATATAAACTCTCTCAGATTGTCCCAATTCAAGTGTCCCGTATCTTTTCTCCTAAGGTCCCAACTAATCATTCCACCCCATCCTCTTCCATTCATTCCCATTATGCTTAGTTGTCATGGCTCTGTAGTCTCCTTCAATTTGGAACAGTTCCTCATCCTTCCCTTGACCTTCATTTCTGTGATCCCTTTGAAGATTACAAGTTAGTTATTTTGTAAAATGCCCCACGCTGTAGGTTTGTTGGCTGTTTCCTCATGATTGGATTCAAGTCATGCATCTTTGGTATGTATTACAGAAGCAATGCTGTGTTCTTTTCATTGTGTCCTATCAGGAGATGCGTGATTTCATTTTGTCCCATCACTGATGTTAACTTTGATCACTTTTTTAAGGTGGTGTCTGCCAGGCTTTTCCACCACACAGTTACTCTTTTCCCCCTTATAATGAATAAATATTTTGTGGGGAGATAGTTGGAGACTATGTAAATATTCATTGCTTTTCAAATGATCAGTTAATTCATTTGTTTATATCATGTAGGTGAGTACTAGCTAATGTTAATCTATCTTAGTCCTTTTGAGATGCTCCCATTGTTTTCTGAACCCATCCTTATTTCTCACACAAGATGCTCCAGCTTTGTTGTGCATTCCCAGACCCAGCACTGGAATAAGCTCTTTCTCCAAAGAGCCCTGTTTCTTTTAATGGAGAAGAATATTTAGAAACCAACATCTGGACACTAGTGGCTCATTGCTACTGGGGTGATACTGTTCCCAGGCCCTCAGAATGGACATATATTTGTATAGGTACATGCATTTATATCTGTGCTTATTTTTGTTTTCTCTATCTGTTTCTTTGTATTGAAAGCCATGAGTTCACACCAGTATCCCAAATTCTAAGCCAATACCTTCTTATTTTCTCCCATTCTATAATGGTGACTTGTTTCTTTGGTAGTGAGAAACCTGGCTCCCTTATCTTGAATATATTGTATTTACTTATTTGATCAATCCCCTGTGTGTAACCAGTTCTAACTGCCACCATGCTCTCACCCCTGCAGACTCCCCCCTCACCCTAATTGGGCTGTGACACCCTGCTCTGGGCTGCCCCTCTCCCCTCCCACAGAGGCTCTGCTCTCACTGCTGGTGCTCCTGCATCCTGAGCTGAGTCATTCGCCTGCAGAGATGCCTTTCTACTCCAGTGGTGCTCTGCCACCCCATATGAGCTCCATGGCTCCTCCCCTGCTCACCCGTGGGGACACCTATCTTGCTGAGCCCCAACCTAATTGCCCAGGAAGTAAACAATTGAATGGAAGGGAGCAAGAGAAGGAAACGGAAGAGGAAGGAGAATAAGATCATTTGTAATTTTTAAAAAAGATATACTATCAATAATACTCCCCATTTGTACTTGAATCTTTATCATTAATTCAGGTTATTTTCAAGGATAGATTCCCAGAAATGGAATTGCTTGATCAAATGTTATAATCCAAATAACTTGCCTGAATTTTTTACTCCCACCAGCAATACATGACAGTGTCTGTTTTACCCTAGACAGCTTTTGATATATTTAATTTTTTTCTGCTAAATTTTACTTTTATTCCCTCCACAGAAAACACTAGAGAAAGTTCAAGCCAAAAATACATGCCAAATTTCTACACAGAATGTAAAGGGTTTTTTAAAACTATGTGTGTGTAACATAGGCACAATTATTTAAAGTTGATAACTTTTTATTTAAGGATAAATATTCTAATTCCTTCCACTGCCTTATTTCCTCCTGAGTGTGAATCTTAATCCCTTTTTTGCTCAATCCAGTTGTCTTGTCAGTCAGTCCACAATTCATTCAGTTGAGCCTCTTTGATCTCCACTTAACTATGGACATACTTAAAAAATTCCCCACCTATAATCGTTGGGACTCAATTTCTTCAAGCAGTTTACTTTAGAACCACTGTTAGGGTAGATTTGATAGATTTATCCAATTTTATCAGGTTTTTTCACTTTACATAATTTGAGGCTATGGTAGTAATGCTATATTATTGGTGAAGTGAACATTTCATCATGCATCTCTTTTATCTTTAATATTGTTTTTAATCTTAAGGTCTACTTTAGTATAGTGACATCAGTTTGGAGGGGTGGTATTTACAAGGTATAATATTTCCAACCTTTCATTTTTAGCGTTTCAGTATTCTTGTATTTTTGGTGTGTCTCCTGTTGTGAGTCAGGATCCTGGCAGGAAATAAACAGGCAGTGCCCTCAAAATGCTAACAGAAGAAATTCTTCAGAGAGGTATGGACAGCATTAAAGGAACCAATAAAAGAGACGAAGTAGTCAAGCACTAGAAACAGGAAAAAGCACCTACACTTTAGCCCAGAAGGGTCAAAAAAAAGGAAGTGGTGTTGTTGGAACCCTGTATAAGCTGCTGCTGGGAAAGGGGACACCTACAAGATCTGTGGTCCTAAGTAAGGATAACACAAACCGTGAGAAAGTCCATACGTCCACGTGAAAAGGCCATAAGATGGTATTTTGCCAAGGTCCTTAGCTGAAGTCCAAGCCAACAGCCTGCATCAACCACCAGACGTGTGGTTAAGCTGTTTTGCAGGCCATTTCTGCTTCCAGTGCCAGAGTTGCCTCCTAGTCTCTAAATGTTCTCAGGTAAGCACTAGACACCATGCAGCTCCAGACAAGTTCTCCTTGTAGTGCACTTTCTAAATTCTTGACCCATACAATCCATGAATATAATATATTCTTGTTGTTTTATAATCCTGAATTTGGAAGAGCACGGGTTCTTATTCAGCAATTAATAACCTCTTCCAGATACCTAGGGACAAGACCAAACTAAGACTACTTGAAATTACATTACAGGCTTTAGGGTCTTTTGGGCCACAAAAAATAGTATAAATTCAGGCTATAAACCTACTTGAGGCTGGTTTGCAGCTATGAATTGCTTGGAGTTCGGGGATTTTTTTCCCCTCTACCCAATGCCAAGGTTCACGAGTGGCACTGCTCCTGGTGGTCCCATGGTTTGGGGGATGAGCAGGGGGTAGATTTATTTCGAGCTCACACTTACACTGGGTGTTTATCCCTTTGCCTTGTGGACGCTTTTTTAGATTCCTCACTTTGGGTGGGTCTGGGGTTTCATCTCCTGTTCTCTGCTCCCTGTAAATTAAAGAAAAAACAAAAAACCAATGCTTTAGTTCCTCAGGTTTTGAAAGTGCCCTCAAAGTGAAACCAGTTTCTAAGATCTCACTTTAATTTACTTTTTGGCCTTGTGTGTATACCTTTCTTTTTTCTCTGTCTCCACTCTTTGATGCATTTTTAAAGATGGTTTACATGCTATAAATGAAATTTTTGGTGGTTTTCAGCAGGTGGCTTGGGCAGGACCCTGTTATGTGCTAAATAGCATTCCCCCTAAAGTTTATATGTTGAAGTTCCAACTCAATACCTCAAAATGTGACTGTATTTGAAGATTAGATCTTTAAATATATGATTAAGTTAAATGAGTCATTAGCATTGGCTCTAATCCAGTATGACTGGTGTTCTTTTAAGAAGAATAAATTAGGATGCAGACATGTTCAGAGGGAAGATGATGTGAAGACACAGAGAAAAGACAGCAACCTACAAGACAAGCAGAGAGGCCTCAGGAGAAACCAGCCCTACCAACTCCTTGATTTTAAACTTCCAGCCTCCAGAACTGTGAGAAAATGAATTTTTATTGTTTAAGCCACCCAGTGTATGGTACTTTGTTATGATAGCCTTAGCAAACTAGTATAGGAATTTTCTCCCCATTCATTTGTTTGGTTAATCAATGGTTGAGAACACCATTAATACCAATTTATTAAGGGACTGGCTATTCAATTTGTATTTTTTTGCAAGTTCTTTGTTTCTGCTGACCTCTCTTGCTCTCTCCCTTTGACCATTTCATTATATTTCAATACTCACAAACAACATAAAGAAGGAAAATAGAGGCCAAAAAAAGTTTTTT
This sequence comes from Anoura caudifer, assembly GCA_004027475.1. Taxonomy (NCBI): domain Eukaryota; kingdom Metazoa; phylum Chordata; class Mammalia; order Chiroptera; family Phyllostomidae; genus Anoura; species Anoura caudifer. The sequence goes on from PVKU01003242.1 coordinate 23,174, forward strand.
GTTATACCTCCTCATTAACACTTCAGGTGATTAAGGTGATGTTAGAGGAAAGGAAACTTTAGGCAAGTCAAGTTTTTGCATAACTCCATGTATCATTCCATGTGACTCTAAACATTCTAACAATACAGCCTCATGTTGTGTTGGCTGCAAATAATACTACACAAACTAATGTATAATCTATGTTAAAAAAGCATTTGACTGAGTACATTTTCAAGATCTTATTGGCTTTACTTAATAATTCATGAACCAGGCAGCGTCCAATCTAGCAGAAAGAAAGGAGCTCTGAGGAGCTGTCCAAAATGAAAGACTTTAGAGAGAGAAGGGAGGAGAAACAAGAAAGTTATACTAGACAAAAAAAGTGCATTGGTTATGGCAAAGCCACTGTCCTTTAGGGGATGGCAGGAGCCTATCAGGACAATTACCTAACTAGTCCTGACTAGGCAATTCCTGATTGACTGGTGTAAGATTCTGTTTCTTGGGGAACTGAAACTATAATTAAAGCTTGGTTTGGTGACTTAGAGCTTAGCATAAGTGACTGCATTTTGAGCCTGTTGTCTTGTTTTAACATCTACAATATATTGCATGTTGCCCAAGATTCATGAAGGTTTTAAGCTTCTCAAATAACTTAAAGTTGCAACAGGGAAACCATCAGGGTGGTTATATTCAATAGTTATATACTAAGATACTTAAAATGATAAGACCCCTGTTAGTTTATCTAATTTTTAGAATTTTAGTTCCAAAGATAAATACTTAGAAAACTTGAAAGAATCATTTGTTGCTCAAATTAGTTCAAAATTTATAACATAGAAGATGAAATGACTTTCCTCAATGGAAATCTTATGAAGGCTTTTCTAACTATTTTGAATTATTTTTGGAGATAATTAAGAGGTACTACAGGAACAGATGGAGAATCAAAAACAAATACTCATTTTACCAAAGTAAGATGGAATTGAGCTAAGTCACAGTTTCTGTTCTTTCAGACAAATTTAACTTCATTTGTAATTACTCAGGCTGAATGAAGAAGTCCTCACAGTATGTGTGTGACGCTGTGATTTACAAGAAATGTATATTTGGTCATTCAGATGGCCACAATGTGTTTCTCATATGTATTTGCTCTTCCTCCACAGTTCCAGGCTAACAGCTCCCCAGATCCTTGGAATTTTGTGTGTGGAGAGTGGCAAAGGTGTCTTTTGTTATGTTAATGAGGTAACTTTGGAAAGCTAAGAATGGGTGCTGGTTGCCAGTGGAGCCAATCTTGATTAGAGGGTTGGGAATTTCAGTTGTCTCCCTACTCCCACCTCGGGTTGGGGAGAAGGGCAGGACCTTGAGGCCATCACCAATGGCCAATGTTTTAATCGAGCCCTTGTAAATGAAGCCTCCATAAGAACCCAAAGCGGCAGCGTTTAGATTGCTTCCAGGTTGGTGGAACACATGGAGACTTGGGGAGAGTGGGGCACTCAGTACAAGAGTAGAAGAAAGCTCCACCCCCTTTCTCCACACTTTGCCCTGTGTATCACTTCCATTTGGCTATTTCTGAGTTACGTCCTTTTATTATAAACCAGTGATCCAGTAAGTAAAATGTTTCTCTGGGTCTGTGGACTACTCTAGCAAATTAACTGAACCCCTTCTGGGACAGGTTAGAGGCTAAGAAAGGAGAGGGTTTGAATAGTGAATGTGATACGTGGAAAGGAACTAAATCTCTCAATTGGTAAGATTCCCATGCTTGAGAAGGGAGAAACCAGCAGAAACCAACTTTCCTCTCTCCAGCCTTACCATGGTAAGATAAATGGTGTAGAATTCTCCATCTGGCTCCATCACTGTATAGTGATAGGGGCTGTGTAATTTTCTCCCATGAACATCAATTTCTAGAGAAGAGAATCTGAGTTCCATCTAGTTCTTGAGAGACTAGGCAACAGTGTTGGAAAGTTTTTTGAAATACTTAAGATTTATCATTAGAAATCTACAAACTTTGTTTCCTTGTTTCCAAAGTAGCCTATGCCTTGTATTCCTGTCCCCTAACCCCGGCTTTCCCTTCCAGTTCGCACATTTGGTTCTCCACACTCACCGTGAAAACCTGCACATGTGCAGAATCAGCTTCGGAAATTCTTTCCCTGCGACAGTTCCCAGAGTCCTTCTTTTCTTTCTTCAAGTCCAACCTTCCTCAGTTCTGGTGGAGCCAGATGATTATTAATGAGGTAAACACTTGGTATAATTTGTGGTTATAAAAAGTCTTTATTAATACATAATTTAATTTAGATACAGTTTATGAGCAAACATTTTTAATAGGCTATTAATTTCATTAGAGTGTTTGGGTTTATATATTCTTCACTATAAGATCTTTGTACTTTCTTCATTAGTCCTTATTTCCCAGTTTTTTATGATTTAATGTCTTGACTTACATGGTTTCCATACTAGATATTTTGGGCAATTTATATCTATCCTTTCAAAAACTTAAGGCTTTCTTGGACATGGTACACTCTGTGGGCATGCTTGTTAGATGACTGTAGACAGGAATAAAGCTCAGATGAAACCTAAAGGAGAATTAAAGAGGCATTTCGAGAGCCTCAGAGCACTCTCTATTTTGGAAACAATGTCCCTGTGCTAGTAATCTCAGCAGATTCCACCCCTCAGATCCCTCTTGCCTATCCTCTGCATGTACACATATAGAAAGAATGAGGTCACTTTGCCCATATGCATTAAGATGGATAAGCAAAGAAGAGCTTATCTTAGCTCTTCTCTATCCACAGCAGAGAGTGCAAGCCCAGCATCTCAGGATCCTAAGATTCCAGGAATGTGTTCTGTTCTCTAAACATCAGCACTTTCAGACTCCTATCTTCAGCAGGAAGGTGCTTTAGATAGTTCTTGTTCACAATGTATGATGTAAACAGGCTGAACATAAAAAGAGACATATGAAAGATGCAGCTAAGGTGAAGTGAAACAGACCGTTTTAAGGATTTACTACTCTCCTTCCCCAGAACCGGAGGCTTTCAGAGGTTCAGCGATTTACTTCACTTGGGCACTCATTTAGAGAGCAGTAAGGCTAGGATCTCTGGGTTCTCAAGCTCTTCTTCCACCATGAGACCATACTTCCTTCCTCCCCTATTGTTATGCAGAGAAAAATGTAAAACGTAAGCAGGTGGGGTGGTGACAAGGGCAGGAAGGAAAACACTACAGTGTCACCGAGTAAAAAGTACAAAATAAAATCTAAATTAGATGACTCTTTAAGAAATTGCTTTGTAAATTAAATACGAGGCTCTCGTGTGTGAGTAAATGAATGGAACAATTTATTAAAAATGTACCATCTGCTAGGCACTGTGACAAGTGCAAGGAACACAAAGGATGTACAGAATGAAGTTCCCACTATCACATGTCAAAAATCATCAGTGAAGAACAACGAAGACATTGTGTGGCAGACAATGTTGCCCAGCCCAGATCCACTTTGCAGGCTGGGGCAGCCATCCTTCAGCTGCTCTCAGTGCCTTGGCTGAGATCTCATACCTGCGACTTTCTCCAGAGACTTGTCTTGGCCAAATGGAGCCCCTTACCGGAGACCCCTGAGAGGTTATACTCCTCCCCTACCCAAGGGTAACCAAGGACGGACCCATTTTCATTTTTCCATATGTTTCCCTAAACTTTTACCTGGGACCATACCCTCACTCAGCTCTTCCTGATCCTGCTTCTTCTCCTCCTTATAGGTTTTTCCTAAAGAGCATTCACTCAGTAAGGTAAATGCACTGTAACCCTTTTCTTAGTTTGTACTTCAAGACCCAACCTTAGGCAGCTAGTGTTGCTTCAGGTTACTGAGCAGTTTCCTGGATGCATTGTCTAGGGTAGGATTAGTACCATGAAAGTTTGAATAGACCCCAGCTTTTCTGCCATCTATTGGACATTTGACATGCTACCCCACAAGATTAAAATACTGGAGCCATCTCCAAAATATGCTTCTCCCCCTACTCTGCACAAGAAATGATTAACTATTTGAAGACAAAGACAGGGCAGTGTTAGAGGAAAAAGTCATGACTTACAGAGACAGTGGGGCAGACTTTATTCAAGCGGGACTCTCTCAATGGGGTTTTGTAGTTAGGAAGAAAGATCTGGTTCAACTCCAACTCCAACAAGGACAAGTGGGGATTTATAGACAAGGAAGACAGTAGGGGGTCAGTGGGTAAAAAATTACTAAGAGAAAACATCAGGGATAACAAGCATTCTTGCTGGAAGACTCACAGAATTCTTGCTGAAGACAGGCCAGGGCAATAAGATACCAAGGGTGCGGGCTTTTTGGTAAACTGCTTTAACAGGATTCTTGCTCAAATGGATTCTACAAGGACAAAGAGGAAAGGCCAAGGTCTGACCTAGTCCAGCAAAGAGGTTACAAGAGCTCTGGTTAAAATTAGGTCAAGAAGAGAGTCTTTAACAGTAGTAACCAGAAGTCTATGAAGATTATAAAGTTAGTGCAATAATAATGAACCCTTAGTATGGCCAGCTGCTGTTCTGAGAGCTTTGCAATGTTGTTAATTTGTTTAATCTTCACAATAATCATGAGTAGATAATATTATTATCCTCATTTTACAGGTGAGGAAACGGAGGCACAGATAGTTTAAACAACTTTCCCAGAGTCTCCCAACTATTGACCAAAGGATTGAAACTTAGAAGTCTAGTTACTGCATCCGTTGTCTAACCAGTAAGACATACTGCCTTTCTGTGCAGGAAATAAGGACAAGTAAAGCCTAAGATCTGGGTATAGATTTTATAGCTGAGACAGTGAGCTGGAAGGTCTGACAGAATAATTTATAATCTCCTGTCACCGGTTACAGTACCATAGTTACAGATAGAATTTTAAATTAAGTAGGTCATTTTCTAAAATGATTAGCAACCCCTTGAATGAAAATGGACCTGAAAGTATGAGTAGTACTTATTAAAATGATGTGGCTCAGTGGATTAAGCACCAGCCTCTGAACCAAAAGGATGGCAGTTTGATTCCTGGTCAGGGCACATGCCTGCATTGCAGGCCAGGTCCCTGGTTGGGGGCATGCAATGTTTCTCTCCCACACTGATGTCTCTCCCCCTCTATTCCTCCCTTCTTCTCTCTAAAACAATTAAATAAAATATTTTAAAAATACAGTTCTTACTGAACATTTGTAAATTTGCATTTTAAGAGAACAAACTACAACTTTAAGAAAACTCTCATCTTTGAAAACTCAGAGCTCATTAAAAAACAGATTTGTTTACTCTGTAGGGTATTAGAAGGCATTGCACAAATGGTTGCACTGAATGCCTCTGTTTTATAATGTTATTTATTATGCAAAGAGTGTGATGGCTACAATGTGAAAATCCAGAGACAGCAGTTACTAAGTATATCTGGAAAACAAGATTGCCAGTTCGGCATGGAAACAGAAGGAAAGGTCAAGTCCCTCATTTTCAAAGAAATAGGTTGCATGGTAAGGAGTACAGTGTAGAACTCCTTTTTAAATGTACCTTTTTCTCCCCCAAATCACCTCAGTTGTCGCTGTCATCAGAAACCCTCCTTGAAATTATACTAATAAATAGTTCTCTTATTTGGGATGGTTAACAGTATCAGACCATTGTAGTTCTAACACAGGTGACTTTTCCAGCTGTTATCATGGAGCGAACAGATTTTGCTTGAGTGAAAGAAAAGGAAAAGAGTGGGTTTGGAATGCGGGATATTGCATGTGGGGTGACGAGCCCAGGTCTGCTGGCAGCGGGGACTCTGAGAAGCACAGGCATATGGTAGGGGGAGACCATCAAAGGGAGAGATTTCTCAAAACACATTTTGACATCATTGCTGGGGTTAGCTTTTTTTTTTTTTTTTTTGAGAGTGGTGAATCTGAAATGTCGTTTTCCAAGGTGATGAGATGGAGCTTCATGGGACATCTGGGATCACTTAAGAGTTGTTTTTGCTTAATGTGGTGGAGGTATATGGTTCATCTTTTGTAGTGGGCATCGTTTGGAATCAGCCAACTATTAATAGTGAGCTAGCCTTCCTCCACCTAACTGCCCCAATCTGGTCATCCCAGGTGGTAAGACTAGCCCCTACGTTATTACTCCACCATCATTTCCATTTTTGTGTGAGGTAGTTCCTTGACTCTGCCTCTCAGCTGCAGTTCACTGTACCAATGATCAATATTTAACCCAAGCTGGACCAATCAGAACACTTTCCCTATGAATTTGGAATGGAGGTGTGTGAGGAGTAGAGGGAAGCAAGAAGGAAAGGAAGAGGAGATTGATTCAATTTCTCTGTGAGGGAGCCCAGTGATCTGCAAACTCAGGAACTGCAGGGAGCCTTACTCTGCCAGACAGGAAAATAGAGGAAGCTAGGGAGCCTGGCCAGAAGAATGCAGAGGTTACTCAGAGAAACACAGAGACCCAAAAGAAACCCAGGTGTGGCTCTTTCTGAGGCTGAGCATTTCTTAATGCTTCCATGAGATATCCCTGTAGTGTTTGAATAAATTCTGTTTGTTTAATTTAGTTCAACAGGATTTGTTTTCATAACTAAAAGAATCCCTACTGGATACACCCTTTTCTCTTATCACTCTCATGCCTTCTAGTCCAGTTGTTTTTCTCTTTTTGAACCAGGAAGAAAAAGTAACAAATTCTTCAACTACACAGTTCCCTCAGGCTTGTGGCATCTATATAATTTGTGAATCATATGACTTATGAACATGAAAATCATGTCAACTTTGTTATTTCTCATTTTACCTGATGTGTGGGAGCATGGTTGGTACATATACTTAAAGTGAGAAAGATGGTTAAAATTGAGATAATGACGCAAAAGCCCCTAGCATGATGTCTTCCCAGTAGTTAGGAGTTAATGAGCCTCCATTAGATACAAGGACAGAGACTCATTACTTTTTTTTGAACAACAAGTAGGTTTTTGGAAAGGCATACAAAGGCAAAAGGAATGTCAGCTGAGAGCTGAGGCCTGTCAGAGCAACTCTTAAGGGCTGGATTTTGTCGTTAGCCTTTCAGTAGCCAAATTTTGTTGACCCTCTACCATCACGGTGACTTGGTTGCTCTCTGTCTCTGCTTTTACTGCTTCTGCCCCTACTGCCCAACTTGCTCACCCTCTTCAGCCACCTTTCTCTCCCTCATTGTTTTTCCTAACTCCTTGCATCTCCTTTCTTGTAGCTTCAACTTACCATAACTTTTGTATGCTCGTAGCCTATTATAACCCCACTACCCCATTTCCTATCTGGATGTCATTTTCTCTCCGAGCTTCTATGCCACCTACATATGACAGATTCTTTTTCTTTTGTTTGTTTAATTTCCCCTTTTAAAATGGGGAGGGAAGGAGTCTGATTCTCTAGTTAATCTTTGTTCTAGAATAGCTCTTACATTAATGTCCTCATAATATCCCGGTTTCTATGAACGTCCATATTGAATGTCCTTAGTCCAAAGTCATAACTGAATGGTAATGTGGATGATGGGTGTTATGAAAGAGCCATATGGTCTCATGATAAATCATGGCAGCCTAGAGCTGCCTCTCCGAGAGGGAATATGGACATGATTCACGTGCTTAATACAGCTCTTAGTAAGTCCTTCTTCCTTTTCTTCTTTCTTTCCAACATAGTGACCTGAAGAAATATCTCTCCAGAAATGTACAACCTATCACATTTGTATAGTCCTTCTATATATTGCAAACTTTCCAAAAGAGGACTTGTGGCTAGATTTTTTTTTTTTTTTTTTTAGTTATTTTTTACAGCACTTCTCAAAGTATAGACAATGGACTCCTGGGGAGATCCTCTCTGGAGTCTATGAGGTCAAAATTGTTTCTATTGTAATGCTAATACTTGTAATACTGTTTCTCTGTGTTGATATTTGCACTAATGGTGCAAAGCCTTGGTGGTTAAAATTGCTGGCATCTCAGTATGACTCAAGGCAGTGGCACCAGATTGCATTAGGAATCATTGTATTTTCTTTTTTTTATAAAAAGTTATAGTTTATTGACTATGCTATTAGAGTTGTCCTGATTTTTCATTCTGCCTGAGCTATAATGCAATCTGAGATGGCTGCTACTTGTGATGGGCTTGCAGATAACCCAGGCCAAACCAAATTTTAAATCGAGACTGTCTGCTGCTAGTGCTGGGCTAGTGCCAGGCCTGGGGCTCACTGAGACCAGCTGTTGTTTGTTTGAGAGGCTTTAGAAAGTTGTGCAGTATGAACCAAAACCAGCCATTTATAAGGAAAAGCAGCTTGGGTGGGCCTATAAGTTGGGTGGGGTGGAGTCTCTGGGGATCTCCAAGGTGGGTCACACAGTGTTAGCCAGGTTGATGGAGTCTCAGATATAGCACCAGCTTGCTGGCTCTGTGGGGGGAGGGTTTAGAAAAGGGACAATGGCCTCTGCTCACCCTGATGCCAGACACTTCAGATTTTCCATGTGTACCACTGGTGCCTTTCAAGCTGCTACCTCAGAACTGGAGCTCAAAGGGAGTAAGTCCGAGTAGGTGAGTCCGTGTGTGGGTTCTTTAAGAGGAACTCTTTGGGGCTCCAGCAGTATCTTTCACCAACTCAATCCCTGCTGGTTTTTGCAGCCAGAAGTTGTAGAGACTTATCTTCCTGGCACTGGAACCCTGGGCTGGGGGGCCTAGTGTGGGGCTGGGACTCTTCACTCTCAAGATATTCCTCCCAAATTTTTATCCACTACACATGGGAGAGGGACCAACCCGTTCCATGTCTACGCCCCTTACCAGTCTGAATGGATGTGGTTTATTTAATTCCATAGTTGTCAGACTTCTATTCAACTGGATTTCTGACAGTTCTGAGTGATGACTATTCTATATTTAGGTTGTAACTTTGATGTGGCTATGGAAAGATGTGAGCCATGTCTGCTTACGCTGCCATCTTGTCCAAAAGTCTCATTGTATTTTCTCACTGTCATGCACTCACAGTAAAAACCTAACCGCATGGGGGAAAACAGCAAGTTTGCACTGAGAATGTCCTTTATGGTACAGTAAAATTATTAATTTTTTAATCTTGATACTTGACTATATATTTTTAATATATCCTATGTAAAAAATGATAAATATGCTTAAGCATTTTTGCTGCATATTGAAAAGTACAATAGTTTTCTTAGGTAAAAGTACTTGCATGATTGAGATACAACCTGAATTAGCTGCTTTTCTCATGGAACATCATTTTTACTTGAAAAACTAGCTGACAGAAAAACTATGGCATTTGAAAGACAGTTTATTTAAAAATGCATGAAGTGAACTTGGAAAATTATAAAACACCAAAAGAAATGGAAGAAGATACAAATTAGTGGAAGTCTACACCATATGCATGGATAGGGAGAATTAACATCATTAACATGTCCATACTACCCAAAGCAATCTATAGGTTCAATGCAATTCCTATCAAGATACCAAGAGCATATTTCACACAACTAAAACAAATATTCCAAAAATTTATGTGGAACCACAAAAGACCCTGAAGAGACACAGCGATCTTGAGAAAAAAGAACAAAGTTGGAGAAGTCACACTACCTGATATCGAACTCCACTCTCAAGGCCGTAGTAATAGAAATAGTATGGTACTGGCAGAAAAACATATAAATCAATGGAACAGAATAGAGAGCCCAGAAATAAACCCATGCCTTTATATTCAATTTATATTTCACAAAGGAGGCAAAAACATACAATGGGGTAAAGATAGTCTGTTTAATAAATGGTGTAGGGAAAATTGGACAGAAATGTGCAAAAAATGAAACTAGACCACACCTCCTTACACCACACACAAGAATAAACTCAAAATGGATTAAATACTTAAATGTTAGACTCAAATCCATAAAAATCCTAGAAGAAAACACAGGCAGTAAAATCTCAGACATTAAAAGATTTGCCAAAATGTAAAACAATACTCCTCAAATTGTTTTTTTTGTTGTTTGGGAAAATATAGATATATTTTATAAAAATGTTATTAATGTTACCAAGTAGTGGGATTGTTATTGTTATTTTAATAGGACTAATAGATTAAAATTTTAAGAATTTGTCAGTTCTCATTTCTTAATGCTGTTAGGTCCTCAATAATATTTAATAAGACAATGGTGTGTTGGACCTGGCTACATTAACAAATAAACAGGTGTTTGATTCCCAGTATTTGTGCAACTGGTTAGGATAACATCAGAAGTTCCCATGATTCAGTGGCTTCTGGGAACACATATGTACTTAATGGACAAATGAAACCATACAACTTGGTTTACATTACTATTGTTCTATGTGCCACAAACTACAATACACCAAAAATTTTGTACTTTTCAACTGAGTGTCACTTTAATTTTAGGATTTTTTTTTAATGAAATCACAGAAAGGGTTAGCATCATTTGGAAGCAGAATTGTCCCATACAGTTGTCTGGTTTTCCTAACATTGTTGAAATGAATTTGGGTCATAAACATTTTGGAGATGTCTGACCTCAAGGGCTGTAAGGAAAAGTGAAGTGGCACAGGGCTTTTCTCCACAGTGACCCACTTTATCCACCTCTCAGAAAAACATGGATAAAAGACACTGGGTGGAAACAGGCCAAGGCATTTGGTTATAGAAATGGGTGATAAGGAAGTACAGAGTACAGATTTTCAAGGACAGGGTGATTCAAAAACCAAAGCAAAGAGAAAGATGTCATATGATTGAAGTGTCCTTGTTAGAAATAAATAAGCAACTTTTATTCTTATCCAAACATTTTATAGAGTGTGATATTCATCAGTTATACTGATGCTGATCCTTGGGCTTTGCAACAGTATTCTTTGCTTGTGAAATCTGTTTATATAGTGTGTGACCAGGTTGGTTCACTTAGTTACCTAGTAAGGACAAAGGTCAGTTTTCACATTAGTCAGCTAGCTCTTAGAGAGAAAAGATTTATTCCTTTGCCATAGCTGTGTGATCTAATACAGGTCTCTCTCAAGTTTGGTATAATCTATCATCACATTGAAAGAATGATTTAAAGCAATTTTTCTCCTCCTATGGGTAATAAGTGAAAAATAATGGTTACCCTTACCAAACCCTTACCATATTCTCTGAGCTTAAACTCTCTCTATGTATTGTCTCATTTAATTCTCATAAACCACCATTTTCAAGTAAAGAAATAGGCTTTAAAAGTTAACTAGCTTGCCATGTAAGCCATATAGATATTAAATAATAAAGCTGGAATTTGAACCAATAATAACAATAATAGTAATAATAATACATGTTTAGCATTTTATAAAATGCATTTACATATATTCTTTTTCTTAATCTTCCCAAACAGTCTTGTGAGATAGTCAAGAGTTATTGTTCTATTTTTACAAATGTGGGAGTGGAGATTTTGAGAGGCACTTAGCTGGTAGGTATCAAGGACAGTATTCAAAGGTAACTGTGCTAATTCCAGGTTTAAGATCCTTCAACTATTAGCTGAGGTCAGAAATACGTGTGTTTATGGCAAAGTTGACGTCTGTATGGCACAACAGCAAATGTGGATTTCATAATTATCCAGATTAGTTAGTCCTTTCAGGGCCCAGCCACTTCATTTATGCTTCATGAAATTAAACCCATGAATAAGTATTATCAATAAAAAATATATAATATTTTAAATACGAGACACAATACAGTACCTCAGGTGTGATACTAGAAAGCTTACATTCTCTGCGACTTACGTCACTATGTTTTCTAACTGGTGGAATACAACTTCTTTTCAATTGAAGTATCTGAAAATATTTTTTCCTGATAATTCTCAAAATTATTAGGTAACAAACACATTTGTCTTACTCTTTTTAATGTATTATTATTTATTATTATTTAATGTATTATTAATGTATTACTATTATTTAGTAACCATTTATATTTTTGATAAAAAATTATGTATTTGATCAGTAAGAAATGATTTCATTCCTTTTTAGAACTGTAATTTACTGGTAAAATTTTATATTTTGCTGATTTTGAACTATGTTTAAATTACACAAATACTATTTTTAGCTTTTAAAGTCTCAAAGTTTGTCTGGAGATTTTCTTGACAGATGAATAAAAGTTTTATATTTTAAAACAAAGTTGGTTTTAAATTGTGAGTGTGGTAGAAGGATGGACATCTGTTACAGGTAGAGAAAAGGTAAATTTAGAAATTTAAGCCCTATTTCTGCTTAGAAAGGTGCATATTTAAGCTCGCCTTAAACTATGTTTTTTAAATTTCTACACAAATTGACAATGGAAAACCTGTAATCGAGGGTTCCAAATACTGGGCTTCTGAAGTGAATAATTATGTTCATATGACAGTGTTTTAAAACCCATATTATTCTCAGATGCAAACATCTAAAAAGATACACACACTTATATACACATGCACGCACATGTGCCCCTACACACCATGTGCATATGTTGTTGTAAAAAATTCAATTACTATTTCCTTGATCCCACTTTTTGTGCTAATAAACAAGCATTGTGTATTTATATGTTTTTGTGGGTATGCATGTGTCTGAATATGTTTATGTACAATTTTTTTAAAGCAAAGCTTTCTTCTATTTATGGAAATAAAAATTATATGTTTAAGTACCGCACAACCTTTAACTTTACAGAATATGTACTGCAAAATCAAGCAGCCGGAGGATTTTTACTGAGCAAGTGCTCTGTGTTTAGCTTTATATAGTGAGGAGAATACAGAAGTATGTCATTCTGGCCCTTGTTTGAAGTGTTATGAAAGTAGGTAACATGTGTGGGTGAAGATGTGCTACGTATGACAGGAGCTCTTGCCGAGAGTTGATGCGAGTGGAAAATGGTTCAAGTGCTCTGGAAACCAGTAAATGCTACTGAGACCAGTGGAAGTACTCATATTCCGAGACCCAAGAAATTCCATTTCTAGGCATCTACTAGAGAGAAACTCTTGGATGCATGCACAAAGAGATGGAGGAAAAACATGAATTGCTGCATTGTTTTGTAATGATGATAAACTGGAAAGGTTCCCAACATCCATTCACAGTAGAATGAACAGAGCATGGTATTTTTATACAATGTAACATTACATAGGAATAAAAATTGCAATGGCTACAAGCAAACATGGACTGAGCTCCAAAATATAATGCTGAGCAGGGCAGCAAAAGCTGACAGCACTGGTATTCTCAGGAGGCTCCCTTTCAGCTCCCGTCTCAAAAAGGAAAAAAGCAAACTATAATGTTAAAAAAAAAGTCACAGAAAATATATTCAATGTGATTCTACTTTTATAAAATTCAAACATTAAACAATATGTTATTTAAGGATACATATAAAGTAATCTATTTTTAAAAGGAAGGGAATAATTAACTGAAAATTTGGTTCTAAGTCTACTTGTAGGGAAAGACTGGGGGATGTGATCTAAGGAAGGCATCCAGGTACATACTACATACTATTTATTAGCTTGGGTGGTAGATATCAAGGTCTGTCTGGAAGAAGTCCAGCCATTGTTAATATAACGAGAATGGATTGCATGACAGTGATGTAACCTGGCAGCCAAAGAAAGTGGACTGGAATGCACACGTGTGAACAATGACAACTTCGCTGTACTAGTCAGTGGGGGTGGTAGATGCCATTGAGTGAGCATGTGTACTATGTGGCTGTCACATTCAAAATGACTGAGTAGAGAAATGAATCTGCATTGCATTTCCCATTAAGCTTGAACATTCTTCCACGGAACCTATTTGGATAACTCAGAAGGTCACAGCTGTGGGCAACTGGTGACTGACAGCTTCATCACAACAATGCACCTGCCATTGCGTCACATCATCTGCAGAGTTTTTTGGCAAAATGTCAAATCACCAGGTGACTCAGCCCTGCTATAGCCCAGATTTGGTGCCCTGTGACTTCTGCCTTTTCCCCAAACTAAAATCACCTTTGAAAGGGAAGAGATTTCAGACCATTGGTGAGATTAAGGAAAATACAGAGGGGCAGCTGATGGCCATTGGGAGAACCGTGTGAGGTCCCAAGGTGTCTACTTTGAAGGGGACGGAGGTGTCATTGTGCCATGTACAATGTCCTTTGTATCTTGTATCTTCTTCAGTAAATGTCTCTATTTTTCATATCACAGGGCTGGATACTTCCTGAACAGACCTCCTACAATTATTTGTTTTATCAAAGTCTTTAAATTGTACATATACTGTATATATATTCACTTTTGTGTATACTTCATGATACAATTAAAAATAGGTGGAAAAGAAACCTGAAGTATTTCATTACCACAATAACAATTGTGTTAGATTGTTTGGTTATAGGAGATTTCTTTTTCCACATTTTCTGTAGTGTTTTTATTAATTTCATAATTAAAATATATAATAAAATTATCCATTTATAGGGAAGTGGCAATATTCTGACTTAGCCTAAATAAGTCACAAAATATAACTCGAAGTAGTTTTTGTTAGGAAATGAATTTCACAAATATTTGAGGAACATAGGTATTAAAAGAATATCCTGTAGATGGCAGTTCCACCCACATGTACTCTTAAGTAGCTCAGATGCTACTCTGTTTTCAGGGCAGAAGCTGCTCACTTTGAAAAATGAATATAACATTCTGCCCTCTCTGATGTGGCTCAGTGGGATGAACGCCAGCCTGTGAACCAAAGGGTCGCCAGTTCGATTCCCAGTCAGGGTTGTGGGCCAGGTCCCCAGTAGGAGGTGTGTGAGAGGGAACCACACACTGATGTTTCTCTCCCTCTCTTTCTCCCTCCTTTCCCCTCTGTCTAAAAATAAATAAATAAAATATTTTAAAAAATGACTATAACATTCTGAATAGAAGGGAAAAGACATAGTCACGTAGCAGAAGCAACTTCTTTAGAAGCAGCCAAGAATTGTCTCCCCGATAGAGTCTTCCTTAATCTCTAATTATTCTCTCCCCATCTTGCTGCTAGACTTTGTGATTAGACACTGCATAGACACTCTTATGATTGCACAGACCACATAGTATTATTGTTTGTTGATTTGGCTCTCCCCCATTAGTCTCTGAGTGGATCTAACCGTAGTTCTATTGTATCTCCTATTTCCACCACTTTGCCCCAAGTAGCTGCCAAGTCAGTGCTTATTAAACTGAATGAAAGAAGCAGCAAAGATTTTAATATGCAACATGGACTGTGTTTATAAAATATGGCTATAGAAACCTGAGTATTCTAGGAAGCTAATTTTTATGCAGAGTGATTCAATACCTTTCTATAATGTTTAAACATAAGATCTAGAGATATTATTATGTCCACCATCAAAACTTAGAAACACTGCACAACACAATAAGCACAATAAACTGGTAACTTCCTGGTACATACCAAAAGAATATCTTCCAATACCTATGTGTATCGCCGCTCCCCACCTCTCCCCCCTTCTTTGCAGCACAGGCTGTAAAGCCCAAACCTGCTATTTTTAGCAGTGAGTGTTGGCCCTGACTTCCACTTACCATGACGGTACCTGGGTTCTACAAATAGGAGAGCAGAACAAGCCAGGGTAGGCTAATCAGAGTATTTGCTGATTATAATCTTCTGTAATAAAGACAAAATGCTTCTGTGTAGCAGTATGGAAAATAGCTCAAATGTCTGCGAAATAGCCCTATCAGCGTGAATACGAACACAGAGCAATTTCCCCCAGACACCTAAATATCCGCAAACTACTGGTATGACTTACTCACTTGATGTTTCAAAAGTCTTTAAGAGCTCTCTCTGTGATATCTAAAGAAAGGCAGATAAAAAAGCCTTTTTTCTTCTCCTACTGCTTCCTGATATTTGAGTGGTAGGATTGTGCTGGAATAATTGGCCTGCTTTGTTAGGAACATGTTAATCCAAAACTTCAGGGCAAAGGCAATTAATCCTGGTAGATTTAGTCTCTAGCTGGACAATTTCTTTCCAGATTAGTTTGATACAGACAAATCAGATTTCTTAAAACGTTATAGTCACTTGCTGTTGAAGAAAAACAAAAGAACACACACAGAAAACTATGCAGGTGAATAATTTATTGATGAAACTTCCTAATAAAACATCCAAATCCAAATTGCCTTGGCTTAGGCTAACCTAAACTGATGACACAACCATTCTGCATGAATTTAATAGAAAGTATAACCAAATGAATCAAGCTTATGTCCAATTTGGAGTTTTATTTTCCTTATTCTTCCTGAATCATTATAGTGGTTAAGAGTATAGGTCCTAGAGTCAGATTTTCTGCAGTTTAATGCTGATTCCATATGCCTGTAGATCAACTTACTTAAATTCTCTGCATCTGTGCAATAGTACTTACTACTTGTGTTATGGGCATTAAAATTATGTCAATATATAAAAATCACTTAGCACAGCACTTGACAGTTAATTATTAACTGATTCCTAAGTGTGAATTTATTGTGAAGCTGATAAAATTTAGTTTCAGGGCCCCTTGCTTACATAGGCTCTTTCCAAAGTCTCAGGATGAGTGTTCACATGTATGTTTTTCTGAGTTTTGCAAAAGTAAGACATTTTAACTGCAATCAGTTAAGGCTGCTATCTTTCATCATGTACCATGATGAATGGTAAATTCCACCGTACCATTTTCCTTTGTGTTTGGAGGTGTGTGAGTGTTCACCAGTATTTCTGGGATCTGGCTGAGGGGAAGTTGAGTTAGGGACATACCATTTTAACTATAATGTGAAAACACATTTTGGGATGTTTCAACAAAACAATTGAGAAATTATAGACTCCTAGCTTTGATATAACAAAAAGGCGCATTCTTGTTGTCATTTGTAAGTACTTTTATTTAAGAACTAAGAGAAAATTCTGATAAAAATACATGATGAAATCAATGGAATGCGGTTGGACATTAAGAAACAAATTTAACACATTTTTTCCCCCAGATCATTCCAAAAGCAAAATTTCCTTAAAAAAAGAGAGAGATTTCTAGTAGTACTAGTAGATAAGCTCATAGCCCTGGCTGCTGTGGCTCAGTAGTTTGAGTGCTGATCTGCGAACCGGAGGGTGGCTGGTTCGGTTCCTGGTCAAGAGTGCATGCCTGGGTTGCAGGCCAGGCCCCCTGTGGGGTGCATGTGAGAGGCAACCACACACTGATGTTTCTTTCCCTCTATCTGTCCCTCCCTTCCCCTCTTTAAAAATAAATAAAAAATAGATAAGCTCATAGATTGTTTGATACTGTAGTTAGTGAAGAGAAAGGAATCATATCATTTGGGAAAAATAGGTATTTATTACAAAATACCGACATTGACAAAAAGAACCTAGAACTCAAAATATGCTTCTGCAATAAAGAAACAGACAACTAGCTACCTACTGAGTACAGCTAATTTTCACTGATGCCCTGAATTTTTACAACTCATACTTGATAAAAGTTTTCTCAAATCAGACATCAATCCTAAAATATAACATATTAATAATGAATTACAACACTAAAGGAAAAATTTTTTCAAGATTGTATTTATTTTTTTAAAGAGGGGGGAAGGGAGGGAGATAGGGAGGGAGAGAAACATCAGTGGGTGAGAGAAACACCAATCAGTTGCTTCCCCCATGTCGCCAGGTGTGGACATGGCTGGCAACCCAGGCACATGCCTTAACGGAATTGAACTGGTGACCTTTCACTTTGTGGGCCGATGGTTAACCAACTGAGCCACACCAGTTGGGGCAAAAATATTTTTAAATATCAACAATTTTTAAAAATTTTGAACAGCCGTGCTAGAGGAAAGACTAAATTTAAAAACTTTTTTTCTATATAGAAAATTATATTATATAGTATTGCTATCTTATGAAGAGGTGTTCAGAGATTTTCCAGACAAAAATATTGGCAAAAGTTTTACAGCCATATATCAGGCAGTTTATCAATGAAAAAAATACCATGGCATTTCTTAGATTTTTAATGATTGTGACTGTGAAGATTTTATTTTCCAGAGCTGATCCCTGCTGTATCTCCCATCTCACATGTTGTTCTTACATGGTGATCAAACTCTCCTTGTGTTTCTTCCCCTTGAGCCTTGAACCTGAGTAGACACGTGACTGTGGCTGAAGAAATGCTGAATAAGGAAGAATAATGCTGTCCCCAAAGACATCCATGCTCTAATCCCCAGAACCTACTAGTATGTCCTGTTATATGACAAGGGGGAATTAAAACTGCAGATGGAATTAAGGTTGTTAATCAAGTGACCTTGAGATGGAGAGATGATCCTGTATTATCTGGGTGAGCCCAATGTAATCACCAGGATCTTTATTAGTGTAAAAGGAAGGCAGAAGAGTCACAGTTAAGAAATGTTTAAAGATGCTGTGCTGCTAGATTTGAAGATGAAGGAAGGAGTCATGAACCAAGCAATGTGGTGGACTCTAAAAACTGGAAAGGTAAGGAAATGTACCTTCCATAGACCTTCCAAATGGAATGCAACCCTGTTGACACCTTGCTTTTAGCCCAGTGAGACCGTTTCAAACTTCCGTCCCCTAGAACTGTAAGACAGTAAGTTTGTTTTGTTTCAAGCCCTTAAACTTGACATTTGTTATAATAGCAATATGAAATTAGTTACAGAAGCTATGTGACTGCCAAAACTGGTTCATAAAAGGAAATACAGTGGTCACCTGTTTCTCTTTGAGCCATGTCACCATGTCATGAAGACGTGGAAAGATCACATGAAGCCACACATGTAGGCGTTCTGGCCACCAGCCTCAGCTGAGGTTCTAGTCCATGGTCACCATCAACTCTGGACCCGTAAGTGAGTGAGCCACAAGGTGACTGCAGCCCCAGCCACCGTCTGAGTGCAACTTCATGGAAGACACTGAGCAAGGATTGCCTAGCCCAGCAAAGCCAACCCCAGAACCCGAGTGATGATAACAAATTGTTGTTGTTTTAAGCCACTAAGTTTTGGGTGATTCATTACAAACAATAGATAACTGGAACAATGAATATACATCAACTCTTAACAATTTACAATTTTTCTGGATTTGTTTCATTTAAAATAATCACTTTTGTATCTAATTTTGTTTTTGTAAATTCTACTCTTTTTTTCAAGAGAGAACCAGAAATGCTCTAAAATTAAAGTTTCAACTACCCTCACTCCCCTCCCCCAAATTTGGTTTTTCTCATTCATGTAGCCAAAAATTTCTTATTGAGAATGTGGTTGAAAAACATAATAATATATACAGTTAAACAGACCTGAGGATCTTTGAAATAAAGCAATCTTTTCAGAAGTTAAAAAAGCATCATTTTGAAGACACTTAAAAATGTTAACAAAGCAAAATTCAAGTTTATATTCACATCACTTTAAATGTTAGTTGCCTTTTCATTTGAGATCAAAATAAGAGACAATTACTTTCACAGAAAATAAAAACTTCCTTTAGGAAGAAGATGATAGATTTGACAGATGTGTCCTAAATGACTCTTTCCTGACAGTGTCAACTTCCCATACCACTGTGATGTCAAGAAAAGACAGGAAATATCACACTTAGGTTGTGGTTCTCGGAACACATTATACAAGAAGAATGTGGTATATAAATAATAATGTATAATGTCCCAGAATGCAGTCTGGGCCACTTAAAATATACTTGCTTTGGTACAGACCCACCATTGGGGATAATCAGCTGATTTCAGAAATCACCACAATCTCAGCAGCATTCTCCTTTCCCAGTCTTCCACACAATTTCAGAGCTACTCCATTATTTCAGTTGATTTTAAGCATAACCGTTAGAGCTCCAGATACTAAAATAATGAATTGGACCACAGAGTCCAATAAGCATTGAGCTCTTGGGTTTCAGAGATAGTTTGAGTAAGTCTAACTCACTTTCCGCCTACCAGAACTGGAAAGGGCTAAGCTGGCTGGCTGGCAAAACTCCACTGGTGGTCATTTGGCTTTACAGTGTGGATAATTCCCACAACTCCAGAGCCCAGCACATCCATAAGTGGAAATCGGTTGCATTGTGAAGATCACTAATCCTTGCATAAATAAATAAGCACTCCTTAGAAAGATATAGGATGTTCTATCATTAACAATAGTTCTCTCTTTCTCTCTATATAAAATAGATTCTGAAATGTTGG
This sequence comes from Anoura caudifer, assembly GCA_004027475.1. Classification (NCBI taxonomy): domain Eukaryota; kingdom Metazoa; phylum Chordata; class Mammalia; order Chiroptera; family Phyllostomidae; genus Anoura; species Anoura caudifer. Next base: position 43,136 of record PVKU01003242.1, read on the forward strand.
ATATGCTAAGCTCAGATTTGAGGTTTTGTGCAAGAGAAAGAAAGAAGAATATGAGATGTTCACTAATTGCTTGAAGAAAGGGATTAAATTTTCATGTAAATTGTCTCATTCTTTCAAGTTCAGATTTAAAAAATGAGCTCTTGAATGAAAAATCTGAATCACTTGAAGATGGCACCCTGAGTGAGGTTACTCCTTCCCTGCTCCTCTTCCTCCGACAAGCATCGCTGCCCCCCCTTCCCCACCCCCTACCCCCCTGCACAGGTTCTGTTAGCAGTGCTATCCTAAGCAGAGAGTTTGGGGGGGGGGGGCGGCAGCGGCAGCATAACACCCTTACTGACAGAAAACAGCCCAGGCAGGGAGCCAGAAGTAGTTGAGGGGAGGTAGGGGGTGTTGCTTATGTCTGATGTACCAGTCCTGATCCAGAGGTAGTTTTCTGGGCTGCTTTCTGGCAGATTCCTGTGAGAGGTCAGGGATGATCCCTTCTTTCCCTTCTTCTTCTTTTTTAGTATATTTTATTGATTATGCTATTACAGTTGTCCCATTTCCTCCCCTTTATTCCCCTCAGCACTGCACACCCCTCCCACCCACATTCTCTGACCTTAGTTCATGTTCATGGGTCGTACACATAAGTTCTTTGGCATCTACATTTCCTATACTATTCTTAACCTCTCCTGTCTATTTTGTACCACCCATTTTTGATACTTATTCTCTGTACTTTCCCCCCCAATCCCCTCTCACCTTCCCTGCTGATAATCCTCCATGTGATTTCCATTCCTGTGATTCTGTTCCTGTTCTAGGTGTTTGCTTAGTTCATTTTTGTTCTTGTTTAGGTTTGGTTGTTGATAATTGTGTTTGTTGTCATTTTACTGCTCATATTTTTTATTGTCTTCTTTTTCTTAGGTAAGTCCCTTTAATGTTTCATGTAAGAAGGGCTTGCTGATGATGAACTTCTTTAACTTTACCTTATCTGGGAAGCACTTTATCTGCCCTTCCATTCTAAATGATAGCTTTGCTGGAGTGTAATCTTGGATGTAGGTCCTTGCCTTTCATGACTCTGAATACTTCCTGCCAGCCCCTTCTTACCTGAAAGTTTTCTTTTGAGAACTCAGCTGATATTCTTATGGGAACTCCTTTGTAGGTAACTATCTCCTTTTCTCTTGCTACTTTTAAGATTCTCTCCTTATATTCCATTTTGGGTAATTTAATTATGATGTGTCTTGGTATGTTCCTCCTTGGGTCCAATTTCTTTGGGACTCTCTGAGCTTCCTGGACTTCCTGGAAGTCTATTTTCTTTGCCAGACTGGGGAAGTTCTGCTTCATTAATTTTTCAAATAAGTTTTCAATTTCTTGCTCTTCCTCTTCTCCTTGTGGCACCCCTATGATTTGGATGTTGGAATGTTTAAAGTTGTCCCAGAGGTTCCTAAGTTTCTACTCATTTTTTTTTTTTTTGAATTCTTGTTTCTTCATTGTGTTCTGGTTGAATGTTTATTTCTTCTTTCTGTTCCAAATCTTTGTTTTGAGTCCTGGTTTCTTTCCCATCATTGTTGGCTCCCTGTACATTTTCCTTTATTTTACTTTTCATGGCCCTCACTCATTCCTTTATTTTGCAACCATACTCAATTATTTCTGTGAGCATCCTGATTACCAGTGTTTTGAACTGTGCACATGATAGGTTGGCTATCTCTTCATCACTTAGTTGTATTTTTTTCTGGAGCTTTGATCTGTTCTTTCATTTGGGCCTTTTTTTTAATTTTTAATTTTTTTATCTTGGCATGCCTATTATATATAAGGGGTGGAACCTTAGGTATTTGCCAGGGTGGGGCAACTCTTGTCACAGTGTTGTGGCTTGTATGTGGGGGAGGGGTCTGAGAGGGAACAATGCCGCTTGCTCAGCTCTCTGCCAGCTTTTAGTCACTTCCCCTGCTACCCACAAACAAATTGGGGCCTTCTGGTGCCGATTCCCAGGTGGGCGGTTTGTGTACATTCTAGGACACTGTGGGTCTCTCCGATGAACTCTTCTATGAAGCTGAGAGTTTCTCCCATTGCCTCAACCCCCACAGAATTTTTCAGTCAGAGGTTTTGAGGCTTTATTTCTCTGCACTGGAACCCTGGGGGGCACTGTCTTGCTCCCCAGGTGTTCCTCCCGGTTTATCTGCACACGACAGTGGGACTGCCCGGTCCACCAGCACACCTTGCTGTGAGTCCTCTCCACCCAGCTGCCCGTCTCCACCCCTCCAACTGGTCTAGATGTTTCTTCTTTAACTCCTTGGTTGTCAGACTTCCATACAGTTTGATTTTCTGGCAGTTCTGATTGGTTTTTGTTTTTATATTTGTTGTCCTTCTTTTGGTTGTGTGAGGAGGGACAGTGTGTCTACCTATACCTCCATCTAGACCAGAAGTCTACTTTTTTCACTTCTTGAAATCATAGCACTATAACAGGCCTAACAGCCTAGGTATATATAAGTAAAAGTGTTTTTTTGTAAATGTTTGTATTCAATATTTACATGTAAAGTAGAAAAAAGGTACTCCCCTAGGGTCCCTCCATTTGTTTGTTTGTTTGCTTGCTTGCTTTTTCAGATGAGGAAGCCAAGGCTCAAAGCAATTCAAATTATTCAAGATATTCAAGGTACTATATTAAGTTGGAAAGTTAGGACTCAACTTCAGGCATTCTGATCCCTAGGCTAGAGCTTTTGCCCCACACCTCAGATGTATCAGGGTATAATCTGGGACTGTGCTTTAGTTTATTTACTTTTGTATCCCTGAGGCCTAGTACCATACCTAGCATCTGGTATGTATTCATTAAATGTCTGTTGAATGAAAAGCTAGGATTTATTGTCTACAGCTATCACCTGTGAGGAGAAAGATGCTCTCTGGAAAGTTTTGAGGGAGTTTTGATGCCTTATATAGCTCAGGGAAGCCCAAGTATAAAGCATCTAGAGAAGCACTGTAGCAGGCTCCTGAGAATGCCATTTTCTTTTCAAGGTAGGAGCAGGAATTTAAGTAGATTTGAAGGACACTCCTCAGAGTCAAAAATTTGCTGAAAGAAGGCATTGTTTTCCCTATGGGTGTGCTGCTGCTTGTTTCCTGCTCTGTGCCCACGTTCTAGTTTCATAGTGTCACATGCCACTGCGGACAACAGGTTCTCTGTTAGACCTTCATGGTGTTATTGGGGGCAGAGTATCATGCAATCCTGCTGCACCCCCTATCACTGTGTGGTAGAAGACTAAGTATCTTATAATGAAGTAAATCCCCTCAAAGTCCTTTCAGGGAACTGCCAAGTTTCTGATCCCCTACTTTGTACGTATGCAGGAGGCAGGAAAGTTGCCCTCAAGAAAGCTTAGGAAAGACAGAAAGGTAGCTGACAGGTAAAAACTGATGAGCTTAAGGGGGAATATTTATTTAATAAATAACACCTAAAGCTGTAGCAAAGTAAGGACAGAGAAATAGAACCTGGAGAAAGACTGTCATTAAAAAAAAAGTTCTGGCTGGTGTGGCTCAGTGGACTGAGTGCCAGCCTGCCAACCAAAAGGTCACCAGTTTGATTCCCAGTCTGAGTGCATGCCTGGGTCATGGGCCAGGTCCCCAGCTTGGGGCATGCGAGAGACTACCAATAGATGTATGTCTCATACGTGGTTTCTCTCCCTCTCTTCTCCCTCCCTTCCCCTCTCTCTAAAAATAAAATAAATAAAATTAAAAATATTAATAATAAAATAAAGGATATATTAACAAACAACCAAAAAAAATCAGTGGAGTAAAATGAAAAAAACTGGCATCATTTTCTGTCCTAGAATATCATCACTGTTAATAAGAGCTGTTTTGAAAAAAAAAAAGATTATGTAACTACTGGACAATATTTTTTATTTTTCTTTTTATTTATTGATTTCAGAATGTGAGGGGAAGCGGGAGAGAGAGATCGATTTGTTGTTCCACTTATTTATGCATTCACTGGTAGCTTCTTGTGTTTACCCTGACTGGAGATTGAACAAACCACAATCTTGGTGTATCAGATGACCGGACAACTCTCTAAACAATTGAGCTACCCAGACTGGGCTGGACCTATATATTTTTTGATGATTACTTTTCTTTATCTTAAAAAATAAATGGACAAATATGGATAAAGGGTTCCATAATGGACAGTTTGATTAGTCTTTTCTGTGCTGAACAGGGACTTTCAAGAGCAGGAAATTCAACACCATTTACAAAGTTTCATCTTACTCATTTTTGTTTTTTTAAGATTTTGTTTTTTCAGAGAGAGGGAAAGGGATGGAGAATCAACACATTGCCTCTTGCATGCCCCCAAAATGGGTACCTGAACTGACCTGGCCCCCAACCCAGACATGTGCCCTGACTGGGAATCAAACCAGTGACCTTTTTATTCACAGGTCAGCACACAATCCACTGAGCCACAACCAGCTAGGGCTGTCTTACTTTTAAGTGAACTGCTCATCATTCCAGAGGCTCTCTGTTAAAAGATATGCAATATGAGCTATGAAATATATAGTATACATTTCGTATAACTTTGTAACAGTTAGTGAACCAAGCAAAGAACAATTTCTTCATCTCTTCCTTTTTGTCTTACATATTATCTGTTATTTTAGAAATCTACCACATAATTTTACATTTCTTTTACATCACTTATTTTATACCTTATGTTCCTTTTATATCTTTGCCCTCCTACTTTAAAAAAAGTCCCCAATCTCCTTCACGTTTTGGTCACTTTCTTTCATGCTGCATGTTTTCCATACAGCTGCTTTCTGTCTCTCTCTGGACTCTGTCCACTGAGCCTCTTTATACACTGTACAACGAGCCTTCATCTGTGTAATTCTGATTTTAGCTCTATTTTCCATGTTAGTTTCAGGTCCTTAATTATGTTTTCTGGCATAGATTTCCAGCAAAAGGTTTTTGTCAGATAAGAGTTATAATGTTTAAAAGATCAAACACTGAACAAAACTGCATCCTGTAAATCACTTAAAAGTAGTCTGTTAATGTAATTACGCTTATTTTCCAAAACCCTGAACAAGACCACACCCCTCTGAAATAGGAGTGTTCCTTGAGCTCCCCTTCCCCCAGTTGCTTTGAGTTCCAGACGCCTGTGTTTAGTCCCACCTAATACGCAAAAGGACCTATTTCTAAAATTCCGTTGTTGCTGTTAATAAGAAAAAATCTACTGCTAAAACTATGTGACTTCCACGTTTTACAATCAATAAAACAATTCACAGAAAACATGCAGAAGAGCAGAAAAGAGAAATCTGTTCCTAAGGCTTATCTAATTCCTTAGAACTCAGAATGTGTTACTACTGATTTGTGTGTTTGGCTGAGGGCGGTGGGGAACTGAAGAGGGTGAAAGTAAACCATAAATGTTGAAGGGGAGTCTCTTACGTCCCCCAAATATGCTCCCTGCGAAAATTTCTCCGGCCTGAGGCATCCTTTGCTCTCTGCCCAGCCTCAGGAGAGGTGTCACCTTTTAATAACGCTAATTAAAATGGGCAGTAAGCGGTAATTTATGGGTGGCCAAGGACCAAGAAGCCTCTCAGAGCCATCATTAAAACAACAGCACAATTACAACCTCTGGGGGGTACACTATTATAATCATTACATGTTTATGTGCAGTTGTCAATATGCACCGGTAAATTTGTTTAAAGTCCCTTCACTGAACATTTATTTTTTTATTACGGAAAAATTCCAAAGTTCACACAAGTAGAAACCCTCCTGTACCTATCATCCACATTTAACAACTCTTCCGCAATACTGTTTCATCTATCATCTCCATTTTTGACTCTGTCGTTAAAACTTCAAAGCAAATACCAATGTGATAGCATTTTACTCACTTAATATTCTGAACATTTTATAACAACTTCTTTGGTTATCGCAAAATGCACCCGCACGTAAAAATAAAGAAAAAACGTAGAGAATGCTCCCTTGGTTATCTAGCTGCTCAGGCTCAGAACCGAACGTGGCATTCCCCTGGGAAGGGTGGAGGTGGCGGGTGGGAAGGAACAGACCCCAGGCACAAGTCCACGGATTCCATCACCAACATTCCCCACCTTCGCCAGGCATGCGCATTCAGACCCCAGAGTTGCTAAGGCTCTAAGGAATATAGAGGAGCAGAATATGGCGAAAGCCAATCAGAGAGCTCAAATACTAATCAGTTAGCCAATCCAGATTCGACAGTGAATCAGGTCCTCAACCTTCTGCCAGTATCCAATCAGAGAGCGGGCTACTTTGGGCGGATTATTCAAAACAAAACAAAAAAACCCGAACAAAACAAATCAGAGACCTTTAAATGGCAAAGCAAACAGAAACTGTCTCCTTCCGCCCCCAAGCCTGTTACTCTCTTTCTTCCCCCTCCGGCTCATTAGCAGAATGAAGTCGACGCTCCGATTCCAACCTCTGCCCTGGGACGAAGAGGGAGGAGTGGCTCGTTAAAGCAAAGGCGGGCTGAGGAGGCTCCCAAACCAGCTGGGGACAGTGGCTGAGAGGAGGGACTATTTTTTTAAAGGTTCTCTAGCAGCGATAAATCCCTCCGCGGGGAGTCACGTGCCCCGCCCCTTGGTGGCGTCGAGAACGCAAAACAAAAACAAGGGGTTTGGTTGGGTCTCGATGGTGGTGCCCATCGAGGGGCAGGGCTTGAGGGGTTGACGCTACACCCCACGAGGGTGGGTGCGCAGGGAGCAGAATGAAGCCGGGGTTGTGAGGCCGTGGCGGCGGTGACGGGGGGAGGGGTCGGATGAGGGTCCGGGGACACCGCTGAGGCGGCGGGTCCTCGGAGACAGATCCGGACGCCCTTGCCGCACCCAGTCCCCTCCGAACCGCAACGCCAAGCGCCGGTGGGGGCGCGTCTCCGGCACGGTGAGTGGTCCTACCCAGCTTTCTTTGTTCGTGGTCAGGACTTGGGGGAGGGGTGCATTATAGTGCCCACCCCGCAGCTCCGGAAGCGACTCTGGTCCTGTCGTCAGCTGCAGGGGAATGGGCGTCGGATTTGGGGAGATGATGGTGGAATGGATGGAGAGTCAAGGAGGCTCTAAACAATTCTTTGGTGCCCTTCCCCCATTTTGCCACCGGAGTTCGTTGGGGTGGTGCTTGAATTGACAGCCCGAGGCTCCGCACAGTTGCGGAACCGGGGTATCAGTGGTTGGACGGGTGTGTCGGGATACGGGGTGGGATGGCTAATGTCTCCCACTGGGTGCGCCTCCGCACCCCACTGCCCTTTGGGACCCGGATCTTGTCACTCGGGTACATCCAGAGTAGGCGCAGCCGAAGGTGATGGGGAAGGTTCGGGGGTCGGATTCCAGCTAGAGGGGCTTATGCGGCTGGGCTCCTTGGAGGGGCGGGACTCCGGAGTCTCCTCCTTCTGGTTCTTTGTTCAGTCGCGAGACTCTCTCTCCCTTCCCCTCTATTGTGCAAAGCCCGCACCCCCAGAACCCGCTGCAGTGCCTACCCGCTGTGCTGTCCACAGGGTAGAAGCCCTCCTCACGGCTTCAGGTGGGGCGGACATTTTCCGGCTTGTGAGTCGCCCAGGAAACCGGCGCAGGCCAGTCTGACCCAGAGCTGGCCTGCGGTCGGAACCACGGCTCCTCCCCCATGCCACACCTCCCTGGTGGCTTTGTAGGATCCTGCTGGGGACGTGACCAAATCCCTCATCCGCTCCTCGCCGGGTGTGTTAGGGCGCCCCTCGCTGGAGGTATTTTCTGCCCTTCTCCCCTACCATCTATTCCCGCCTCCCCCAAGGATACACTGTAACCCTCTGGTGTCTTTGCTGCAGATGAAGGATTTGGGGGCAGAGTACTTGGCAGGTCCTGAAGGGGTCCAGCTCTTCGGATTGTTGAACCTCTACCTAGAACAAGAACAGAGATTCCAACCTCGAGAGAAAGGGCTGAGCTTGATCGAGGCTACCTCGGAGGTAAGTCCCCAGAGAAGATAACTTGCTCAAACAGCCGATAGGGTGTAGAGAGGATAACTCTTTTTTATTTTATTTTTTTAGTTTGCCAAGTTTGTTAAGACCAAAATTGGGCTTCCTGGAGTACTAAGATAAATCTTAATCCTGGGTCAAGCTTTTGTTTCTTAGCAGAATTGAGAGTGATACTAACTCTAGAGAAGTGTTTCTTTAAATGTGGAACCCCAGCCTGCAGCTGGGTGGGAGACTGGGAGTTCATTTGTGAAAATAACCCTTTGCCTAAGAAACACTTGTTACAGGCTCTTAAGTCAAAAACAAACAAGCAAAAAACCTATAAAACAAGGACATAACCCTTTATGTCCATTACAGGGGAAGTGAATTATATTTGCTATAATCATCTGAAATTGTGGCAACAGTTCACTTTTATATGTTGCCACAGCTCTTTTATGATGTACATTTTTTAAAAGCCATGATATTTACACCTTTTGTATCTAAAAAAGTGTAGTGCTTCAGTTAAATGATACTACTGTTTTCCAAGTTCTTGAAGGTTATGGGAAAAAAATTGCCTTATTTGATTCTGTATTATTTATTTAGTGTAAGAAAATCATAAATTTTGGCCCTTGGTTTTTATTGCAGAATGATAACACTTTGTGTCCAAGATTGAGAAATGCCAAAGTAGAAGACTTAAGGAGTTTAGCCAATTTTTTTGGATCTTGCACTGAAACTTTTGTCCTGGCTGTCAATATTTTGGACAGATTCTTGGCTCTTATGAAGGTATTTAATCATTTTAAAATAAATCTTCATTTTTCTATGTACTATGGTGCCTAGTATAGAAGGGTTCAATAAATATTTGGCAAATAATGTAATTATGTCACTCTACGTAAACACTTTTAATAATTGGCAGATTAAGAGACTACAAGATTTTGTATTGTTGTATTTTAAGTTAGTTTGTACTTACTACTTAACATACCTTTTCTTTGAAAATATAACAAAATGAAGACTACTGTTTTTTAGGTATTCTCTATATATGTCTGTGCAGTTCTAAATAGGTTTTCATCTCCCATCATGTTTTTGTTGGAGCCTAGATATTTTTTATACTGCAATATAAGTAAAAGTGTAGCAGTCTGTTAAAGGTGACCAACTGCGTTCATTATGAGAATTCTTTTTAAAGCAGAGAGCCACATCTTATTAACAGTTACCAGCAACTGTTAGAAAAATGTGGTGATTCTTTTGCCAATAGGATGGCTGTCAGCTGCTGGGTCAGTGTTCAGGGCACTGAAAAGAAAAGGGTAGCCATCTGTTCATGGCACTTTTTACATAAGCTCCACTCTGTACAAACGATGCAATATTTCTCGTGGGCAAATTTGCATTGAAATATGGGATGGTCCTAATGTATTATTTTTATATCCAAAGAAGTAGTGTATTTTCTAGGTGTTGAAAGCTTTATGTTATTTTGGAGAAGATTGTATTAGGAATTTCATGAGTTTGAAATACAAAGTATACTGTGTTAGAAATCTAGCTTTTGAACTTGTATTTACATTTTATTTGCATTTAAATGCTCAAAATGGTCTTTTTTTTTTTTTTAAGGGAGGTAATTTTTAAATTGTAAAAATGATTAAATATAATTGTGGATAAGAGTAAATACAGGGAAGCAGCTTGTTTTTGTTGTCTTAAAAATAGGGGCATTATTACAATTGTTTGCTCTGCTAAATCAAGTAGCAATTGTTAGAAGAAGCCTTTGTTTTTTTGTTTTCCAGGTGAAACCTAAACATTTGTCTTGCATTGGAGTCTGTTGTTTTTTGCTAGCTGCTAGAATAGTTGAAGAAGAATGCAATATTCCATCCACTCATGATGTAATCCGGATTAGTCAATGCAAATGCACTGCCTCTGACATAAAACGGATGGAAAAAATAATTTCAGAAAAATTGCACTATGAATTGGAAGCTACTACTGCCTTAAACTTTTTGCACTTATACCATACTATTGTACTTTGTCATACTTCAGAAAGGTCAGTGGGATTAAAAATAAAAATTTTGTACTTTAGCATTGCTATAGCTAATTGTAAAGAATTAGAATGCCAATGAAACCTCCAAACTTTCAGCTTGTACTGTGGAAGTTCAGTAAATGAATACTTTGTTCTTTTTTTTCATTGTATAGGAAAGAAATACTGAGCCTTGATAAACTAGAAGCTCAGTTGAAAGCTTGCAACTGCCGACTTACCTTTTCAAAAGCAAAAGTAAGTCAATTTCTTGCTTACATGTGATTTGAAGTTTCTGTTCAGAACTTTAAAAAAAAATGTGTTCTTTTTTTTTTGTAGCCATCTGTATTAGCTTTGTGCCTTCTCAATTTGGAAGTAGAGACTTTGAAATCCATTGAATTATTGGAAATTCTCCTGCTTGTTAAAAAACATTCCAAGGTAAACATCCTCAGTTCTTTAAAATAAGTTTCCTTCCTAATATTTTATTTTTAACCCCTGTGGTGACTAGAACATGAATACTTTATGATTTTTTTTATATCTGTGTTGAAGTTCTGAAAATGTAGCTTTGACCAGGACAGGTGAAGCTGGAAGGGAACCCAGTCTTTATCCTAGCTTTTTTTTGCATTCAGATATCCCTTCTGTAGTATTTTTCCAAATTGCTGATAATAGTGGTCTGTTCTGAAATACATAGTAGGAAGTAGACTTTAATAAATATACTAGTGGCATCCATTTCATCTTTAGGACTAAATCATCCCATTGGTAGCATTACCAAAATAATATCAGTTATGTTTTTCTTTGTAAACCCCTTAGGCCAGCCCAGTAAGTTTTTGCAGTCATAAAGAAGTATAAAACAATTAAAGACACAGTTCTTTTTTTTTTAAACAAATGGTGTGGTTGGGGATATATGGAATTTAACATGTAGTCGTGTGTTCTGCCATTTATTATTCTATGCCTGAGTGCCAGAAAATGCTGAACGTAGGGAGTACTTTGGAGTTTTGTTAGTAGAGAAGCAAGGCAGGCTGAGAGGCGCTATGACTGGGAGGCTGTGGACCAAAAGAATCTTAGTGAAATTTTGGGCAGCAAAGGCTTATGGCCAGGAAGCTGGTGGACTAGAAAGGCTTGGGAATTATTTTTAGGGTAGGGTTGTAGATAGAACATCTAGGTGATAGTCCAAGCAGGAATGGGAATATCTAACTCAAATAATGGTTTTGGAAGCCAAGCATGGAAATGAGTCAGGGAGCCACAAATGATGAAGATTTAGACCTAAGGATGGAGAGAACATTGGTTCCATTGAAGGAAATTTGAGACCTGGCTGGTGTCACTCAGTGGCTTAAGTGCTGGCCTGCAAACCAAAAAGGTCATCGCAGGTTCAATTCTCACTTCAGGGCACATGCCTGGGTGTCGGGTCAGGTTACCAGTTAGGGGTGAGTGAGAGGCAACCAGTTGATGTATCCCTCACACATTGATGCTTATCTTTATCTCCCTCTCCCCCTCCCCCGCCTCTCTCCAAAAATAAATAAAATCTTTTTAAAAAATGGAGAAAAGTTAATTTGTGATCAAGAAGTATGATTTGACCTTCCAGGTTGTAGGTGTCTAGCTGATACTTAGCAGTCTGGGATAAAAACTTAGAAGATAAATCATAATTAGAGGTCAATATCTGAAATTTCTGCCCTGGCTGGTGTGGCTCATCTAGTTGGAGCTTCGCCCCTTAACCAAAAGGTTGCAGGGTCCATTTCTGGTCCAGGTGCAGATGGGAGGCAACTGATTGATGTTTCTCTTTCACATTGATGTTTCTCTCCTTCTCTAAAAGCAATGAAAAAATGTCCTCAGGTGAGGATTAAAAAAATTTTTTAAAGATTTGAAATTTCTCATGAGGAAATACCAAGTAAAACCATAAGAAACTTGTGGGAGTCTTTTGCTTAGAGGTTGGTTGTCGTAATGGGTTTTCAATGTTGACAGTTTAACCGTTAGGAGCCAAGTGAAGGAAGGTACACTACACAAGTAAGAGCATTGTCAAGTTGGGAAGAGGTTTTCAAGAAGAAGGTAGTCAAGAGAGTATTGAATTTTGGTGAGAAGCCCAGTATAATGAGAATTGAAGGAGGTCATTGGATACCTAGGAGGTGATGTCAGTAGAGTGAGAAGGGAGTGGTAGAAGCCAGAATGCCAGGTAGGTAAGTTGCAGCTGGAGTAGGTGGAAATGGAGGTCAAGATTATATAAAATCATCCTCTGATTGTGGAGAAAGTACTTAGGAAGTATTTTGTTTTTAACAGATAACTTCTGGCTTGTGATTTAGTTACAAATTTATTGGTTTTAATGTAAACCTTTTATAACTCTGGAAACATCTTTGGTGAAAATTGATTCCTTGAAATAAACATAGTTCCCCCAGTGGTGGAGGAACTATGCCCTTTTGGGGAAATTCCTCTTCTCTGTCATACTGCTTGCTTCTCCATTAGCATATATTTGGTATCTTAATGTAAACACCTATTTTTAGCAACCAAACAATGCTTTGTTATAGAAACCTAAATCATGTTAAATTCCTTTGCATTGGAACTATTAAAGAATATACTTAATGATTGATTATCAGACCAGTGTTTTCAGGTCAATGTGTTTTCTCAATAGGCAAAACATTCTGTGTATTGAATCTTATGTAAATTATCTATATCTGTGATGCTCTTCTCCTAAACCAGTGGTTACAAATTTTGACTGCACACTAGAATCACCTGGGGAGCTTTAAAAAATCTTGATTCCCAGGTCATACCCCAAATTGATTAAATAAGAATATCTGGGGTGGGCAATAGGCATCAGTACTTTTTAGGGGTAAAGGGTAATTCCAAGGTGCAGCAGGGTTTTGGAACCACTGTTGTAACCACTTCATTAAATTGTTTCTTTTTCAGGTTAATGACACTGAATTCATTTACTGGAGGGAGTTAGTTTCTAAATGTCTTGTTGAATATTCTTCTCCTGAATGTTGCAAACCAGACCTTAAGAAACTGGTTTGGATTGTTTCAAGGCGCACAGCTCAGAACCTCCACAACAGCTACTATAGCGTCCCTGAGCTGCCAACAATACCAGAAGGAGGTTGTTTTAATGAAAGCGAAAGGTAAGTAGGTTCCTTAACTAATTAGACTTCCCCATACTAAATATACTCAAAATGGGAATATTATAAGACATCAGAGAAAGTCCCTATTCTAATAGCATCATTTCTTCAGGGGAGAAAATTAGCCAGAAGTAGTTAATCATTGAAAGAGGTAATAATTTAGAGGTGTGCCTCCTCCCTTTTTCTTACTTAAAAAAAAAAAAAAAGGAAAATACCATGCTGTACATTATATTCCAAGATTTATAACTGGAAATTTGTACCTTTTGAACATTTTCACCAACCACTGCCTAGCTTTTCTGGCAACCACCAGTCTGCTCTCTGTATCTATGAGTTCTGTTTTTTCATTTTTAGATTCCACATATAAGTGAGATGATAAAGTGTTTTGTCTTTCCTCTGTCTGCTATTTCACTCCTCTTTGTTAAAAAACTGGTTGTTTCCCATCTCCCTTGCTGTTTGAAATAAAGTTTTAAAAAAATGAAACATCATTTTGGGCTTTTCAGTGTTAGTATGAATTCCTAATATGGTACATGGGAGGAGGCTGCAGGTTAAATACTTGGGGGTGGGGGAAGGGAACCACCACCACAAATGTGACAGAATTCTGTAGATATTTTTATGGTTTTTGTCAAGTGCCATTGTCTTGTTCAGAGTTAATTTTGTTTGTAAAATGAATTATTTTTTATACTGTAGGGATAAAGGACAGGAAGTTCCATTTCATAACTTGTTGGGTGTGTTGGTTTGATATTTGAAAGCATTAGTGATGCAATTATTGATGCAAGAAAGACATCAAAACCATGTGATAGGAGTTATGTTGTTCTTAGATTGCCTTAATGGACTTGAAATACTTAAAATTGAATTATTAGTTGATGATAAGAGTTATTATTAGTTGGCACAAGAATAATAGTTCGGCAAATAGTAATTTGTTTTAACGTCTTAGGAAAATGTATTTCCTAAGGAGATTACAGTAGACTTCATTTTAGGAAGTTCTTAAGTTAAATTTTCTCTCTGTAAAGCTGAAATTTTAAATAGAAAAATCCTGAGACTATAGATACTCATTTATTAGTTTTATTTTGTCTGTAAAACATTGTAAGTATATTTAAAATAATGGAATACTCTTTGTCTTTTTTACCCCTTCAGTGAGGACTCTTGTGAAGATATGAGTTGTGGAGAAGAGAGTCTCAGTAGCTCTCCTTCCAGTGATCAAGAGTGCACTTTCTTTTTCAACTTCAAAGTGGCACAGACACTATGCTTTCCATCTTAGAAATCTAATTGTTCTTTGTCAGAATTTAAAGTGTGTGTACAGGTTTTAAAGCAATAAATGGGGGAGTAGGTAGTTTTCTGGTCCAGCCCCCATCTAGGCAGGAACTGCATAGACTGGAATATACCTACCTTCTATTTATTATTCAGATCAGATCTGGCCTATTTTCATATTTAATCCTAAGCCATCAAATGGGTTAGTGCCTCTCAAACAATTAACAGTACTTTAGACATTGGCACTTTATTTTTCTCGTTGATCTTTAGCTACTTGGGGGAGGAGGGAAGGTGTTGATACCTTCAATTTATTACTTTTCAAGAATTTTTAAAGAGGAATAGTATAGTTAGTCTTAAACCTTTTATACAGCCTTCAGGTGTCTTTATTTAAACAGATTGGGAGTGGGCCAGTGCTTCCTTAGCAGGGAAAATGGATAATCCTTTAATGGTTTATCTTAAGTCTCTCCCCTCCCCTCATTCTCAGTACAGAGAATATACTCTTAAATGTCAAACACCTTCTTTGTTGTTTTTTAAATGATCACTTACTGTCTAGTGCAGACTCTATAAACTTAGGAATTATAATACTGCCATTTCTGTGAATTCTAGTATGTAATGTGTTAGTTGAGGTTTCTGCCAAAGCAGAAATAAATCAACAAGCTATGGTTGTTAGATAATTGCATTTTTGATGCCTAAGTATTGTCAGACTGTAGTATTATTTTAATGTTATTAAAACAATCCATAATCTGCTAGTTTTGCATGCACCTGTATGAAAGCAGTGCAGGAAGTTGAACAGAACTAGGTAACTATGGAATTGATAAATGTTGATCTAGTAACACATTTTATCTTATTTTTATATATTAAAAGTCTGCATGGTTACATTTTACTTCCTTTGTAATTCACATTTCAAAAATAATGCTGTTAGTATATGGGTGCCAAGACTGAATGAGAAGTTAAAAACAAAAATCTGTGTAGTTTTAGGTGTATCTGTGTGGTGGTACAGCCATAAAAATAGGGATTTATAAACTCTGTACACGTGAAATTTTGTACAGAGAATTTTTTAAACTTTATGAAAATGTAAATCTTAAAAAATGTACATAAAAATACTGTATTTTTTTACCTTGTGTGTGTTAGTCTAGTAATTGCATGTAAATATAATTTATTGTGTATTCTGTATTATAGGTCAAACATGACTTTTTTAGTGGTAAGTCAGCATTCATTGGATGTTTTCTGTAGTGGATCTTTTTGGAGTAATAATGAATTACAACTCAAAATAAAATATTAATGGATCGTAATAGATCGTACTCTTTGTTTTCAGTCACATCTTAATTTTTTGGTAAAGGAAAAAGTGCTTGCTTTATTTCAGTGGGAAGGCTTGAAGTGAAGCTGGAGTGCCTCCAGGATAAACCCTCTTTGGTTACCTGAAGTCTTCTTGGGTAGTGTTTCCTTATCACGGTTTGGCCCATGGTCTTGGAGACACCGAAAGTGAATCTGTCATTTGAGAATTGACCTCTCTCTGGATGAACTCGCATTAAACAAAATACATATTAATTTATAGTGAAAGGCAACAGGTATCAAGTGGACCAGAATACTCCGGTTGGCAGGTTAGTACGGTTTCTGCAGACAAGCCGAATTCTCAGGTTGCTTGGTGTATAAGCAGTTAGGATAGTATTGGCTGTGTCTGGACCCTGCCAGCCTCTGGCTCTTTGGAGCTTTTTTCCAAGCCTTAGACTTGTTTTACAAGTGATTGTGGGTGTATTTTGTTTTGTTTTGACGTGGGTTCTGCTTCTAGTTTGATTTTATAGACCTTCTAGTTAGAGAATCAGATATACTGAATGTGGTGTTCATGTAATACCTCTTCCCACTTGGAGTATGGGCATTTTTTCTACTCTGCTAGTGGAAATTCTCTGGTTACATAATTTTGATAAATAGACAATATATTCTGCTCTCAGATTTTGATTTGTTAATATGTGTTATTTATGGCTTTCCAAATTTTGAAACCTCCTTTAGTTCCTCCAGGGTTTTATTGCTTTTCCTAGATTCTCCTTCTTCATGAACTTCTCCACACATGACTTCATCTGTTCCCCTTTCTGGTTTTCAGTACTTTTAGTCCAGAGCTCTTTACCGTACTCTCAACTTGTTTATTCACAACTGACCATCCTAGTTGGAGGTTTCTGATTACTCCCAAACCTGCTCTTCTGTGTATGTCTTGTTGAAAATGTATTCTATATACTCAAGTAGGAAAGTTGGGCAATACCCTAGTTTTGCACCTGTTTACAGGAAGTTACCAATTATCATTGATAAGATTTCATTTATAGTGTATAGTTCCACTCTGACTCCTCTTTCCTGCTACTGGTTTGGTTCAGCCTTCATTCTAAGCAGGGTTACTACAATCTTAGTCATATCTCAGCCTCCAGGCTTGTTCCTGATCCCCTTAGAGCTGGGATATTCTTTTAAAATATGCAAATGCAATATGTCTCCCCTGAAAAACTGTTGAATAGGTACCTCAGTCAGGGTAAAGTCTATGTCACAACATACAGGTCTTTTCCTAATCAAAATGCTACAACTGTCTCTGGCCTTTTTTTCCCTTCCCATTACTAGTAAGGGTGTCCAACCAATTGACATCTATGGGCCACACATTAAACACATTGTGACACATAATCACAAAAAAATCTCAATGTTTTAAGTAAATTCGCGATTTTGTGTTGGGCCGCATTCACAGCCATCCTGGGCTGCATGTGGCCCGTGGGCTGCAAGTCGGACATAGCTTTATGTGTATTAAGGTAACTTGGGGAGCTATGTGGAAGATGGACTGGGGCTAGAGATGAGCAGGTGGGAGATCAGTCAGGAGTCCTGCAAAAGTCCATCAGAGGTGCTGAAGGACTGAAGGAAGGCAGGTAGCAGGGATGAGGAAGAGGAGGGAATTGAGAGAGACTCTCCATTCTCTTGAGGCATTATTAGGCTACCCAGACAAGTCCAGGAGCCTATTTATGCCCTTGGACCATTCAACCAGGTGGCTTCCCCATGACTGATGAATAAAATTGAGATTTCAGCCTCCTCCCCCATTCACAGCAGAGGGTGAAAGAAGGCAACCATTTTGATCTCTTTGCTGCTTGACTTGGCAGGAGATTTGGCTTTTCAGGTTTTGATTCTGTCATCTAGGATGTGGTATGCAAACTGGTGCTTCTGCTGTTGTGTATGCTACAGTATCACTCTGCCTAGTCCCTGGTCTCCACCCATTTGTCCTTCAGAAAGTGAGATTGGACAAATAGCATGTTTTAATCACCTGTTATACTCAATACTCTAGTGAAATATAGAGTGATTGGTTATAGAATACTCACAATATTTTAAACCATTTTCTTTGTATAGGATCTGACTTTCTCCTTCAATTTCCTTTCATTTCAATATTGGGTTTCAAATAGGATGTTCCCCTCTTCCTACCACCTTCCCCTGTACACCTGCAAATTGTCAGCTTATTTAGGTAACCTACTTACCAGATTCTTTTATGGAGAAAGACCATGTATTTGCATTTGTCACTTTTGAACTCAGTTTTTGTCATTTTTTTGTAAAGGCAACAACTTACTGTCTTTGTATTTAGCAAATGAGATTGTGTGGTAGATAGTTTTCCTAGCAGTTAAAAAGCCTTCCCATCCCCTTGAATTTCAGTTGGCCTTGTGCCTGGCTTTGCCTACTGAAGTGCAGTGGAAGGAGTTCAGTGCATGTCCAAGCCTAGGCTTTAAGAGGACTGGCAGCTCCCTTTTATCCCTCTTGGAAGCCAGCCACCGTGCTGCAGAGAAGCTCCGGTTGGATCACGGAAAAGATGAGAGGCCATTGTGGAGAGAGGCTCCCGAGGATGGGATATGCCAGCCTTGGCTAAGCTCTCAGCTGAATGCAGCCTGCAGAGTATCCTCAGGCATAACATGGAGCGCAGGAACCGCCCAGCTGATCCCAATCAACCCAAAAGACTCATGAAAACTAAATTGTAGGCCACTCAGTTTTGGGGTGGTTTGTTAACACAGCAACAGATAACTGAGGTTGCTTGTAATTTACAGTCATGGTCATATCTAAGTGGTAAGTTCACAGGTGATTTTTTTTTCTAATGATGATTATCTATAGCTTTCATTTTCCCCCGAAATGGATTTGAATTATTAGTGTAGTAACAGAACAAGGAGAAAACTTAAAAACACTATTTTTCCTTTGATTAAAATCCTTAATGGCTTCTCAGTATTCCTGAGCATCAAGTTCAAACCCCTTACCAGAGCTTACAAGACCCTGTCTGAGTTGATCCCTTCTCCCTTCTCAGCTTCACGCATGTGGCATCCACATACAGACTTTTCAGCCTAATTGCTTTTCAGTTCCTTCCACTCTCCATGCTTTTGCTCACTTCCTGCCTTCATGCACACTATTTCACCTGTCTGGCACATTTTTGCTGTCATCCTCATTAGGCAGACTCCTACTTACCACCTGTGGGTCACTTTATTCACTTATTTATTCACTCTTCATTCCCCCACCAGATAACCTGAGTGCCTCTTCCATGCCAGGCACCACACTATGTGCTTGGTATATAAAACCAAACACACTGTCTGTGCAACTTACATTCTAGTGGCAGAGCCAAATAATTAAATTCAAAGGAAATAACAATTTTTAAGGTGGTGATGGTGTTTTCTCCCAAGAAATCTTTCTGGAACTCCCCAACTTTCCTCTTCTTGTGAGTGTTGCATGCTTCCATATAACTACATTTTTTCTTATTCTAGCAGTTAATACCTTGTCTGTCTGTCTCCCACATCTGCTTACCTTACGTTTCTGCTCTGGGAAGGCAGGGGCTTTTTGTTTTTCTTGTTCATTGGTGAATCCCCAGCAGCCAGCCTAGTATCTGACCCAAACTCCTCCTCCTGCTGTTATTGGTAGCAAGTAACTTCATGCGTTACTGACTACTTGATGCGTTCCAGGCACCTTATATGAATTGTTTAATTCTCACCACAAGACAAACACTGCTATTAGTTACTTTACAGATGAAGAAACCAAGGATTAGACAAGTACTTTGACACAAATTTGGTAGGTGGTAGGGCTATAATTCAAACCAAGTCTATCTGCCAAATCCTGCACTTAGTCACAATGCTAAACTACTACCCAAACTTTGATAGTATTCATTAAACAGTTGTAGAATGCATGAAACAATAAAAGTTCTTACAAAGAATATTCAACTCCTAATACCAGTAAAATAAACCATAGTATTTTCCTGTTCAATTTTTAAATGCTCTCATCCATAGGAAAAAAATGGTTAAGATTTAGAGTTAAAGTATCTTTAATCACCCAGGAAATAAACACGGTAATGTGCAGATTCCAGGCAGTAGAGTGGCAGAGAAAATGCAGCCTCATTGAAAGCCGGGGATTTTCATTTGCCCTGGGAACTTTTCTGTACTCAGGCTTATGGGCTCTTCCCAACCTCCCTAGATCGAGTTCCTTTTACGCTTAGGTTATAGTTTATATTTTATCATTATCTTGGGTCCCAAGGCCCATTGTCATTGAGTGTTAGGGGGAAGAAACTTTGTAACAATTGAGGACTGTTTTGTTAAAGGCTTGCCTGCCCTTAGCCTGTTTTACTGTTATCCAACATAGCAATCATCTGCCACTCATTGACTGTTCACCGGGGTTGTTTCAGTAATTATTTCATGCGTTTGTGGTTTATCCCCTTGCCTAAACTCAGAGCTTTGCATGAGAAGAGACTGTGTCTTCCGCTTTCTTTATATCCTTTAATGTGTCTAACATCATGCTGGGACCTAAGTCAACATTTTTTTTTCCACGTGTCACACCTGATAGTGTCTTTTCCACTCCTGATTGTAGCAATTCATGTCTGGTAAAGGCGAACTTCCATGCATGCAAGGATGAATTCAGCCTCTCCAATGTTAGGATTTCAAATCATTACTGGGGTGTGCAGGGGAACATAGCCCACTGCTACTATTATGTGTTCCTTATTCAAGAGTAAGATGGAGTGATCAGGAATGCAGGCTCTTTAATGAGACTGTCAGGGTTGATCCTGGTTTGACCACTCACTATCTGACCTCACTGGCTGTTAATTAATGTGTTTCTGCCTCAGTTTCTTCACCTGTATAAAGGTGTCAATAATATTAGCTACCTGTGATGGTTACTGAAATGTGCTACCTAGATGTCTGGCTACTGTGAGTGCTGTTGGCACACAGCCTTCAGTTGATGGCCCTTTTGGGCCTGCCCACCCAGAGAGCAGCCTGACCCAAGGTCATGCCCTGTCCAGGAGGGTTCACCTCTAATGACTAATTAAGGTGGAAGGAGATATAAAGGCGTGGTCACTTCAATCCAAAACAGGATAGCACAGATCATTTGGGTCCCAATGCTCCCTATGGGTTTGGCTGGGGCTGCTTTTGGCTCAGTTCCCTCCACCCCATCTTGCTTCCTCCTCCTCCTTGCCATGGGTGTTGATCCTAAGGACGCTTCCTAATGAACATCCTGCACCCCAGCCTATGTCTCAGAATCTGCTACCTGCAAAACACCAACTGCAGTCCCCACTGAGTATACTGTGTATTGAGGGATAGGAAAATACATGATAAAGAATTTGGAACAGTGCCTGGTATGCAACCAATAAATATTGGCTATAATAATTATGACCTCAATTTTGCTGATACCCTCTTACTTCCCTGCTGAGATAAAACTCATTTATTTACTTCATTATTATTGAGTTACTGTGATATACTGAGTTTTACTCTAGGCACTGAAGATGCAAAAGGGAATCAAAGCACAGGTCTTACACTGAAGACCTCACACGCTAACGAGAGAGGCGCACATATTGATTGTCACGCAACGGAAGCAGCACAATAGTAGAGAGATGTCCCAGGCCCTGTGCTAGTGTTCTGGCCTTGCCTCTGCGTGGACTCTCTAACCTTCCAGAAGGAACTAGAAACCATGTGGTGTGATTTCAGTCATTCCAGAGAGGTCCTGATGATCCGTCCTCTCTCCAGTGCCTCTCATGTCACTATTTCCCTCTAGTTCATTCTGCCATTCCCATTTCTAGACAGACTTTATTTTTTTTGAGCTGAAGATTTTGAGTCTGGATAAAATGCAAGTATCTCCAACAGGGTTTATACCTTCAATGCGATTCAGAAACTGCGGTTTGGGCCTGGGGCTGAGCACCTATTCATTGTGAGTAGAGTTCTGGACAAGATGCATGTATTATTTTGGGTACCCCAGGAAGCAGATTAAGTCAGAGTGCAATAGATTTATTGGGGGTGACACCTGTGAATGAGAAAGGGAGAGGAAGGAGGGTTGGGCAGGGACGGCCTGGGACTGTGATGCAGATCTGATAGGATCCAGCCAATGTGGGATGAAGGAGCACAAGTTGCCAGTTAGAAGAACCCCATGTTGGGCAGAAATGGCCAGGCCTCGCACCCCCAGTGCACAGTCGTTGCCTGAAGATTATTCAAGAAGAGCGTGGCTTCAGCTGGAATGCTGAGGTGGCTCCTAAAGGGGCTGCAGCTGGAGGCCGACGGCTCCTACCCTCCTTGTGGTGGAGTGGTAGGTTCTCTGGAGTGTGGTGCACCTCCAAGGTGCTAAGCAACCTATTTATTCTGAGAACTAGTTTTCTTAATCTGAAAAGGTGAGATACTGAGAACTGCAAAAACTTTTGGCAAGAACACTTCATTCAACCCTTTGCACTAAGTGACTTGACCAAACTTTCCATGGCTTCTAGCCGCTTAAGGTGGTATCCCCGGGACAACCCAGCCTCCTGATGCATTCCTGTCTGGGAAAGCTCAGGACTGTCAACAGAATTTGCTGTTTATTGTAGCCAACAGTTGACAACACTTTCCTAGAGCATTTACTAAAAAAGGCTTACAATTGTGAAAATGTTTTCTGTCCCTTAGAGATGTATATGTATTTCCTATAACTCAGGGGTATTTTTCTCAAGGATCTGAAAGGCACTCCAATGAAAAATCATAAGGAAGGATAGGGTCTCTGTCTCCCAGGCTCCAAGGGAAGAAAGAATCCCAACTTCCATAATTGCCAGCTTGTAAACAGCTGGCGTGTCACATTGACAGTCATCAACTCTCTGTAATTTTTCATGGAGCTGTCACTTTCTTCCCCTCCCTTAACCCTCATCCTCCCTTTGAAACACCCAGTCATCTCTGCCCAAAATTTCAAGGGAGCCCAGCTCTTTCCTCTGGTCTCAGAGGAAGTTGTCACTAAAGAGGATAGAGGGAGTATAGACCCCCAAAACCTGGGCTCTTTAACTAACCTGCTGTCTGCTTTCTGTCTGGTCCCAGGTCACAGCTCACGCACATCCTAAGCCACCAGAATGCTGGGATTCCTTTAAATAAGGTGTGGCAGGCAAGCAACTGCAGGACCACCCCTTGGCCTGCACAGGCAAAAGTCTTTCTGCACAGCGTTGGAGAAAGCCCTGCCTGCAGTTATAACTGCCTGGCCTAAGCTCTTGTCCCATCTTGCACATTAAAGAGGAGCAAGGTTGACGTGTCCCATGAAGGAAAGGCGTTCAAAGGCTAGACAAGCTGCCAACTCTCAGAAGTGGTGCTGTGCCTGAACTTGGGGCCTGGCCACCAGAGCAGACATCTATCTTGGTTGCTCCAGGGAAGACTTTCATGCTATTTTTTGGGTGCGGCATTGGGGAGGAGGAAGGAGGTGAAGATGACAAGGAGCCACATACAACCTGCCTCTGTTTCTGAATTGTACCAGCAGCCAGGGCTCTTTCCTTTTCCTCTTTTTTTCCCCATTATTAATTTTTCTAAAATTGAAAAGATGAGTATATAACTTTTATCCTAAACTTAAAAATCCTAATTGAAAGCTCATCCACTATGTATTCATTTTAATGCCACAAATGTCTTCATGATATACATTACCTGCCAGCTGTTGTCACAGAGGTTTCTATTTCTCACATAGCTTCATCTTACACTAAGCAGCTTTAAGGCACAAGAGTGCAGCTGCTGAACAGCTGTTGCCTGGCCTTAGGGCAGGAGCCCTGTCTGAGGTTCCGTGACATAGTTCCTTTATGCAGTTTGCAGGACTCTGAGTTCCAAAATAGGCAGGCCTGCTCAAGCAAGAAGTGAAATGGTTCTATAGGAGGCCCTTCTTTTTTGTCGGGGGAGTGGAGAGAATGGTGTGTCTGCTTTCCCAGGGCCAGCCCCAGCAGGTTCTCAGGTCTGCTTTCCCTTCCTTTCTGCATGCTGTTAGAAGAGTATGAAAAAAAAAAAAAAAAGGCACAGAGAGGAGCAGGCCTCTACTTAGTAGTTCCCACTACTCTTGGTTTGTTTAAGTCAATGAGATTGACCACTCTGGGAGGGAAGATAACCTGCCATTGTCAAAGCAATCAATTATGCACAATGGATGGCCGTTGGTTTATCCATGGGCAAGAAGCTAGAGAGGGCCCTGAAATGCTAAAGAGGGAAGCTGGCTGGACAATAAGGAAGAGCTCATGGTGACAACACTTTCATGTGGTCACCAGGTTTAAGATAAGAACCTCAGCTCTGCAGGCCCAGAGCTAGAGTCTAACACAGCGGGTAAAAGAGTCTTTCAGTGGAAGTAAGTGGGGCACCAACAGTTAATTTATATGAGATGACTTCCCCTCCCTGGATCTAGAATGTTACTGTCTTCAGTCAAAAATGTTAGAGTCATGTCCCTTCTGCTAGCAGAACAGATGAGAAACTAATTGCAACCAGAGAGTCCATGCTTAGAATGGACTGAGAATAAACAGTGGGTTTGCTTCTGTGCATGGCCCAACCCAGACTTGATAAAATACAGTGCATCATCTTTCTCCAGTTACTGTGACGGGACTTAGTTTGTATTTGTTGTTTGTTTTCACTCTCCCCAGTCATTCATTCCCATTGCTACTACAGAGAGTTAATGCCATCCATTACATTTTGAACTGATTATATTACAGAAGACTGTAATTCCTTTATAGGAACCTTATAGCTTTTCTCAAGTGTCAAGGGCCCCTAAGCAGTCATTTCAAAACCTGCTTTACCGTTCCACATTCCAGAAGTGCTTTTGTACTCAGTCTTGGGAATTTGGTAGTATTATCTTTCCCGTAGACTTCATAGCATATTTATGGAATTGTAACTTTAAAGATAGTTCAGAATTTTCATATGCATCAGGTGTTTTTTTTTTTTTTTTAAGTACTAAATGTAGAAGACGCAAAGCTAGACATGCAAACTGGTTTTCCTTTAGTGATAGCGAAGACAGAAAAAAACAAAGGGAAGCAGGAACACACAGCACTGACAAGAATGTAAAAAACCCTGTGGAGGAGGGAGCAAGAGGGAAGGAAAGGAAGCTGTAGAGGACCGAAGATGATAAAAAGCAGATGCCGTGGGGATTAAAATATGGGAGGGAGAAGAACGAGCTGTGGAAGCCAGTGAGACCAGGCACATTCAGTATGGGACAGCTGTCGGAAAAAGCTTGGATGAAAAGTAAGGGATCTTGGGATTCAGTCTCATGCTGTTCTGGCACTAACTTTCCTATGAAAGGATAGGGTTGAGCCAGGTGCCTTTCTGAGGTCCGTTGTAGCTTTGCCATTCACATTCCAAAACTTAGAAGAAAATGCTAAGCAACTCAAGACTCCTGCCTTCCAGGGAAATGTTTGTTACATCCCAGACTAGAGGACTGCCATTATTTCTAGTTGTCATCGTTTCTTAAGATTACATCTAGTCCATGATCCAATCCACTCTGTTTTAAGCTTTGGATTACACGTAGTCAAGTCCGTGCTGAGCTTGGTTAATTTTTACTTAAAAGGATAGAACTGATAAATGATCGTATCAACAGTTATGGTGGGGAAATCGAAGAATAAGTATCGGTGAACACGAATGAGCACGTTCAGCACAAATACAGTCAGAAAACAAGAGAAGGATGAGGACCTCCGTACTGACACAGCAGGGATGTGCTGAAAGTGTGCCTTGTGCAGAAACAGTCACCCCTGGGGCAACTCCGTTACCTTTCAAGCCCTGGTGAGAAAGAAGCCACCTTAGGCCAGCAGTGCTATCAGCAGACGGGGTCCGAGGGTGGCAGCAGGCAGTGCCATGCAGCACCAGTCAGTCGCATCCATATTTAATATCAAGTGTATGTAGAGAGGCTATGCTGGTGTGAAAAATCTCTGAAGTTGTATCTCATGGAGGATGGAAAGCTTACAATACTTTTTTGTAAAAAGCTCTGGTGAGTGATCCCCATTTTACCTCTTTTGATTCCATTTCCCCAGCTTTGTTTACCTAAAAAACAGCTTCCATGAGCTTCTTGGGTGAGTGCCTGTGTCTTCATTTTTGTGTGCCCAGTATCTCCTAGAGCCCTATCACATAGTAGGTGCTTAGTAAATGAAAGTTGAAGAAACTATATTATTATATTTATTTATTTACTTTTATCTGCATCTGAGGACATTTTTCTCATTGCTTTCAGAGAGGCAAAGGAGAGGAGAGGGAGAGACAGAGACAGAGACAGAGACAGAGACAGAGGAACATCGATTGGCTGTCTTCTGGTATGTGCCCAAACCAAGTACAGAACCCGAAACCTGGGTATGTGCCCTGACCCAGACTGGAACCCCTGCGCTTCCACCAACCAAGCCACCCTGGCAAGGGCTACTTTATCTATTTTTAACTTTTATTTTTTCTGCTTCCAAGTTTTGTTAACATGAATTTTTAAAAACGAGCATCCCTATGAGTGTGGGGGTTGAGAGTGGAGGAAGAGGGCAGGGCAGGGCAGGCAGGGCTTGGGATAGAACTCTGCTCTATGGGTAACAAAGCTTCAGGTTCATCCCGTCGCGGATTTCACAACCCACCAGAAAAACGTGGTCCTTAAATCGTGCACCCTTTCTTTATGAGATCTTATTACAAGAGGTAGCGGTCTAGGCTGCAATCAGCTTCTTAAGGTCCCCATGGTGTCATCCCACCCATTGCACTTCACGTGGACCTTCTTCCCAGGCGGTTGTGGCAAACCACCTTAATCGTCCTTTCTGGAGCTCCAATCCCCTAGAACGTGCTGGCGCCACAGGCTCCTTGATGGAGAGCCAAGCCAGGGCCAGAGCTGATGCTGAGAATGCGAAGCTGAAGTGCGCAGCCGCAGAAAGCGCCGTCCCTGCCCTCCGGCCTTGCCACTGTGCACCTGGTGGCGTTAGTTGCTGTCCCAGCTCCTCCCACTCCCAGCTCTCCCCTCCTCCCACCTCTCTCCCTCCTCTCGTGGGCTTGGTCCTCAGTCTCGGCTTTTGGGTCTTTAGACTTGTAGCCCCTGTACTGCAGGTCTGATTCCCCAGGGCTGGTAGGGTAGGAGTAAAAAGGTGTTTCTAAGGAACTAACCTCACAGGGTGATCTGATCATAAACTCCTAGTAGGAAGTTCATGGTGGATGATCTCCTCCGAGCTGATGCTATTTTGAAGTTATAAAAACATCAGGGCCCTATAAGAAGTAAAAGGGAGTGGCAGTGAGGCTTGTTCCGAACTCTGAGAATTGAAATCGTAAAGTCAACACATTTAAAAAATTTATGTATTTACTTATCTTTATTTTTATTTCGGATACTGTTAGAGATATCCCCATTTTCCCCTCCCTTGCCCACTACCCCTGAGCCCCCATCCCTCCCCCTTCCCTCTAGCCTTCACCATGCTGTTGTCTGTGTCTGTGAGTTCTGCGTGTATGTTCTTTGGCTAATCCCCTCACCCTCTGTCACCCAGTCCCCCTTCCCGCCTTGCACCTGACAGCTGTCAGTGTGTCCCTGTGTCCATGACTCTGTTGTTATTTTGGTCATCAGTTTATTTTGATCATTAGATTCCACGTATAAGTTAGGTCATATGATAGAAGGCAAGTATTCAGAGAATTTCCTTAAAGAAAAAACAAAACAAGCACCCAAATGATGAGTTAAGAAAACAGAGTGTCTCCTGGACCCCCAGGCAGGGAAAATGGGGGTGGGGGGAGGCTTGGCTGCAGAATGCCATGTTGGAATTGGCATGCTAAGAAAGCAGAAATCAACAGACTAGGAATGGTTTGAATGGAAAGAGGAAAACAGGAGTTAGAGAATCAGAAATCAGCTCTGCTGGTGTTTACCAGTGTAGTCTGGGAGTATAGATGTCCCTTCGGAAAGGGAGAGAGAAATGGCCCACGTTAGGAATATCCTCATGGTGAAAATGGATTAGTCAGAGAACCCTAGCTTGTTCTGAGCCTATATTCTTTCAGCATGAGTATTTGATTTCCATGGAGACTTCCTTATAGGGAAGTTATTCAGATATAACCAGTTGCTGTAAAGGAAGCAGATGCTGAAATGGAGTTTGGAGTACAGAGGTTTATTGCAGGGTGGTGGTGGGTAATGGCCATGTAAGAAAAAGGGGGAGAAGGAGAACAGTATTGGGCAGGCAAAGTCTTGAGACCACAATGGAGACTTGACACCTGTGAAAGGAAACGGGAAGGAAGCAGAATTGGGCAGGGAGAGTTTCAGACTGCGCTGTGGATCTGAACAATTCTCTAACAAGCTCTGGAACAAAGACTAGAGGAGTCCCACCCTGAGCAGACAGGGCCAGACCCTCGTACTCCCAGCCTGTACAGGAGTGGCTGAGGGCTCCCTGGGAACAAGGTGGCCTCAGCCTGAACACGCAGTATATCCTGAGGGCACTGTGGCTAGAAGCTGTCAGCCAACTGCTCCCCTTGATGCGGAACAAGCTGCCACACTATTCAAAGCCATTTCCAAAGCTCTCATTTCATGCTGCTCCTCACTATAGAATGTGGCTGGAGAGTTAGATGCTTGCTTTCCCAGCCTGCCTGACAATCTCGATGACCATGGGACCCAGTTCTTGCCATTGGGCCTTCTGGGGACCTAACCAGGTAAAAAGAAAAAGCTTTATAAAAGAGAGTATTCTCCCCTCCCCAACCAGCTGTTTGTTCCCTGGTTTTGAATGCAGCATGGATGCCTGGTGTGGCGGGGCCTTGTTTCCAGGAGTCCAAGGGCAAACACGCTGAAGGAGAGTTCCTTGAGGACAGTGATAAGACTGCTTTCTCTTCTTGCTGAATAAACCATGAAAAATGTTGTTATGATTTAATCCACTGATTTGACTTCCTTTTATGTGAAGCTAACTAATATACCCATTGCCTGGTTCCTATAACTTTGTATATATGGCATATATATATAAATGACCATATGATAGATCTTAATATAAATTGGTTAAGTTGGCATTCTGCCTTGTATGTAGTCATTTATTATTACTTGGGTTAGAATGAGCCTGTCTTTGTGGAGTCAATATCCACCGAGTGCCCCGAGAAGGTCTGAAAAGCTAAAGACTAAACCTGGAAAAGGGTGTCATTGTGTGGTTGCAAGTCTCATGGGGAACCTTGGAGTTTAGGAAAAAGAAAGTTCACTCATAAAGAAGGTTCCAGTGGGCCTGCCCCAGGGTGGGCAAGTGCTGGCATCTCTGAGAGGATTTGTCTGCTTTCCAAAGTCAGGTATTTTAGGGGAGGTCTCAGGGGAGGATCTCAATAGACTATTCATCAGCTTTTCCAAGTGTGCCCTTTCAGGGTGCTGGCATCCACTGATTGGTTGGCACCACGGGTTAAGTCATTAGCCATTTCGGGTGGTCTTGGGGTTGCCTGCCTGGTTTTGCTGCTCTTTTTTTGGCCTGGAGCTGAAACGCTGTGGAGGCCTAGGTGTTCTCTCAGGGGAGAAAAGCTCAGCAGAGGGTCAGAACTGAATGAGCAGCCGGGTGCCACAGGAGGAATGCCCACCCTGGGGGCGAGGTCCCCCACCAGTTTCGCCCATTGCTAGGCACTCAGGGGCTTTCTGCCCTGGTTACCTTCTGTATCTGGCTATAGATTGCTCAGCCAGTTTGTTTGTTCATCTGTCTGTCTGAGCTTCCTCATTCCACTTGCCATGGATTTTCCTAGCTTCTTACTATCCTGCCTTGTATTATGCTCTAATCAGCATTCTTGAATGTCTTAACATTTAGAAAGCTGTTAGCGATTCTTATCCTGGAGAGAAACTATTGAGTATTTTACACTTGCTCTTACAGATCCCCGCCCCCCCCTTCCTTGCCCCTCCAGTCTCTTTCCCATCCTGCCCTGCATGGTTGACCCAAGGTGATTGAATCATTGGCTCCCTTGCCCTGGGGCTTCCGGTTGGTTTGGCTCCTGAGAGGCACTTTCAGGAGACTGGAGAATGTGAGGAGTGTGATTTTTTTAATGTCCTCAGTTCCATCCAGTCAGGCCTGGTTATTGCAGGTTGGACTCATATCCACTGAAGTCAACACCCCCTGTCCTTGGGTCCTCCTGGGCAGTGAATGTCTGAGAGCTACACTCTCTCCTTGTACCTGCAGCTCCTGCTACCGCTG
The DNA here is from genome assembly GCA_004027475.1 of Anoura caudifer. Classification (NCBI taxonomy): domain Eukaryota; kingdom Metazoa; phylum Chordata; class Mammalia; order Chiroptera; family Phyllostomidae; genus Anoura; species Anoura caudifer. The sequence continues at coordinate 72,673 of PVKU01003242.1, forward strand.
GTCTCAGGGATGCTTTGTGTTTTTCTTTTTTATTTTATGATTCTAAATGTGCTTATATAAAATACTTTACAATAACAATCTTTTATTGAAAAATTCAAAAAAGGAAATATAAAGAAAACGAACATAAGATGAACACATTTACATAGTTTTGATATTTCATGACATATTAGATTTTTCTTAAAATTTTATTGTACTTTTTCCATTTGTCCCCCTTCCTTCCCTTCCCCTCACCTGCAATCACCCCACTTTTGTCTGTGTCCATGAGTTCTCTTTCTTCCCTTTTTTAAAAAAAGTTTTAGCTAATCAACTATACAGTAATATTTAAATAAATCCACTTGTTTTATACAAAAGAAACACCCTCCCACAGTAGTCTCATAATGCTTTGGTGAACACTAATTTGATACTTTAGGATTTTAATATGTTAACAAATGGTCAAACTCAAGCAAATTTAGAAATATCTTCATATCAAATTCCTTGAACTCGGTGTCCTTTTAAAGGGCCAGTTTCCAAGACTGTAGTAGCTGAAAAGGTCTCATTGATGGATTCTAAGGTAACTTCACTTCCTCTGTAGCCTCCATTTAGAATGAGAATTCTTTTCCTGGTGCTGGAATTACTGTTTCTACCTTTTTTTAAAAGAATTTTTAGAAAGAGGGGAAGGGAGGGAGAGAGGAAGACAAATATCAATGTGTGGTTGCCTCTCGCACACTACCCACTGGGGACCTGGCCTGCAACCCAGGCATGTGCCCTGACTGGGAATCCAACTGGCAACCCTTTGGTTCACAGGCTGAGGTTCAATCCACTAAGCTACACCAGCCAGGGCAAGAATTACTGTTTCTAAATGAGTCTGGTCAAGGTTCAGCTTGTCTCCAGAGTCAATCATCTTCACAACAGCTCTATATTTGTCAATATTTCCTTAACAATGCCCTTTGTCTTATGATACTTCTTTCCAAGTTTTTTGGTTATAATTCTCATGATGATTTCAGGCTGCAGCTCTTTTCTTTCCCTTTTTTAATCCTCATGATTTCATCAAGTGTGGATTTCTTTTTTCTTTTTGTTGAGCTGAGCTCTGGAAACAGTGTTTCTGTTTCATTGGTGCTACATCCCAATCGGCTTCAATGCACTTTGTCCCAAAGAACTTGACTTGGAAGATGTTGCTGTTGAGCTACATGCTCCTTTATTCAAATTAAATGTCACTTTCTCTTCATTATTTTCTCTGATTAATTCTGTAAAAACAGGAGCTTCCTGTTCTTTCCTTGCTAGACTTCTTCTCACTTGCTCTTCAATAAATTTGGCAGTTTTTTCCTCATCAAGGTCCTGCTTCTTTTTCTGTAGTTCAGTTGCCGGCGGCTAGTTTCTGGGTCCCTGTCTCTATATTGAATGTACCGGCCTTTCAGTGTCTCATCCACTCTGCACAAGCCTTCTCTGCCCAGCCACGTGGTGAAATCAGAGTCCCGCTGAGTTCTCTGCATCCATATGATGTGCTCTCCGTGGCGGATGCAGTCGTAATAAACCATGTTGTTGTGAACTCTCTTCGTGCCAAAGTGTCTCCTGAGAAGTTCTAGAAAGTCATTTCAGAATTGCTCTGAAAAATAATCCATAAACTGCTGAGGATTCTCTGAAGCCAGCAGAAGTTGTCTCTGATGTGATTGGGACATGCAAGGACACTTAAAGCCATTCTTGTCCCTGCACTGCTTCTGACACATCTGGCAATACCAGTGCAGCTTCTGAAGCCTCTTGGATTTCATTCTGTTGGTGATGGCTGTAGGGGTAAGAAAGTCTGTCTTCCCCACTGCGACCACAGCAGCAATAACTTCCTGGAGCTCGGCAGTCTGCCATTGGAAAGTGGTGGAAAGGGGCTGGCAGGGATGAGCAGGCAGGACAGCTTCGTCCCACCCCCACTGCACCTCCCAACTGCCCCCTCCCATTTAATTTTTTTCTTATGGGTTTTCCTTACCTTGTCTACATCTTTATAAGTAGTTGCTTTATCATACCCACCTGAATCGCACCATTTGAGCATATCTGCTATTTCTAGATAGAGCAACTTAACCATTTATTCATCCCTTCATTTTTAAAAAAATATTTTATTTATTTTTAGGGAGAGGGGAAGTGAGGGAGAAAGGGAAAGAAAGATCAATGTTCAAGAGCAACATGGATGGGCCCAGGCCCGGGACCCAACCTGCAATCTGGGCATCTGACTGGGAATCGCCCGGCAACTTTTTCGATGCCGGTGTCCATGCTCCAACTGAGACACCCAGCTGGGGCTGGCATGCATTTTAAACTGACACCACATCTCATTCCAGAATAGCCCCATTTCAAGTGCTCAATGGCCAGTGTTTATTGTGTTGGACTAAAGAAAAGGTAACTTCAGGGCCTACTAGTTCCTTTAGACTTTATTTCCCATTTGTTTCAGAGATGTTGGTTTAAAATAACTTTCACAGAATGTAGTTTCAGTTTTTCTGTCAGGTGAGCAGCGACCTTTCTAGAAGTAAATTCCTGCCCTAGCTGGTGTGGCTCAGTGGATTGAGCACTGGCCTGAGAACCGAAAGGTCACTGGTTTGATTCCCAGTCAGGGCACATGCTTGGGTTGTGGGCCAGGTCCCTGGTTTGGGGCATGTGAAAGGCAACTAATTGATGTTCACATCACATTGATATGTCTCTCTTTCTTTCTTCCCCACCCTTACCCCTTTCTCTAAAAATAAATAAATAAAATCTTAAAAAAAAAAGAGGTAAATTCCCAGGAATCAGAACAGGGAAACCATTTAAGCTAGTTACTTGAGCTTTGTCAGAATGACTGCCCTTGTGTGATTCCATTTATATGAAATGTCTAGGACAAGTAAATCCATAGAATGGAAAGCACATTGCTGGTTGGCAGGGACTAGGTTAAGGAAGGAATGGGGAATAACTGCTTAATGGGTGCATGGTTTCATTGTGGGGTAATGAAAATGTTTTGGAACTAGATGAGGTAGTGGCTTTACAAACACTGTGAATGTACCACATATCACTGAATTGTTCCCTGTGAAGTGGTTACTTTTATGTTATGTGAGTCTCACCTCGCTAAAGATAAATATACAGATTGCAAGAAAAAACTGTGAAGGCATGTATCAAGCAAAAAAAAAGCAAAAGATGTTTACATTTACAAAAACAGGAACAGGTGGGGAGCGATCTGATGTCATGCACCATTACCATATTCACGTCAAGCTGTCCAAACCTAGTGAAGCCACACTTCTGTATCCTATGGGCCTACCTGCCAAATGGAAAGGTCACTGCGAGTGTTCTAAACATCTAACACAAAGACAAGAATTCCTGAATTGCCTGGTGTTTCCCCTCTATTAGACATTTCATCACTAGTTGGGGTCATAAGTTCAAGGGCCATATTTATGAACACAATTCTTGGATACGCACTCTGATAAATACCAAGTGTGTTACCACGGGCAATGGACTTCGCTCAAAAGCCTGGGACATTCGGCTGTTGAAACTACAGGTCTCTCAAGGACTCTAATACTCAAGGGATTAAAGGATGCAGACTCAGAGATTTTACATACAGAAACATTAAAAGCATCACTGAATTTGACTACATTTTTATTATTATTATTTTTAATCTTCACCCAAGGACATTTCCATTAATTTTTAGACAGAGAGGAAGGGGGGAGGGAGAGAGAGCCAGGGGTGGGGGTGGGGAAAGGGAGAGAGAAACAGATGAGAGAAATAGATGTGAGAGAGAAACATGTATCTATTGCTTCCAAAGTACCCCGGTACACCAACAGGGCTTGAATCGCAACCAAGGCATGTGCCCTGACTAGGAATCAAACTGGCAACATTTCTGTGCAGACTGCATTTTTAAAATGTAGTTTATTTCTGATTCTGCGGAGCAGCTGCATGGGCTACAGCTCCAGTCAGATGCCTGAGGTCGCTGGGATTCAAGGGGTCGAGGTCCGGCCCCGGACCTTTTAGGCCTATGGGATTAATCTTGATTTCTACTTCAATGGCTGTCTCCCAAACCGTCCCTCGGCCAGCCAGTCTGAGCTTCAACCGCAGTCACTATCCCTGTGTTTTCTTTTCTTTCTTCCTTCCTTCCAGCTTGAGGACTTGTGCTCCTGCTTGGGCATCTCCTCTTTCAGTTCACTCTACTGGATCCCCGCTGCCCCCATAGGTTGTCCTGACCTCAGGGGAGCTGGGTTGGTGATCCAGCACCTTCTGGACTCTGCCTTCTGACCCCTTTCTGAGTTCTTGCTCCAGTGCTTTTTAGAGCCAGGGTCATGCTTTTCCTTTATCGTCTTTCTTCTGGGAGTTGAAGAGGAGGCTGGCTGCTCCACCAGTCCCTCCCCATTAGTCTTTCGTCTTCCTTCCGTTTTTTTTATTTTTATTTTCATTTAAACTTTTTGTCTTCCTGTGTGTGTGTTTGGTGGTTTTGCCATCTGCAAAGTCCTCAGATGAATTCACTGAGGGGGTTTGAGCCCCACAGCCCTTACCCTGGAGCTCCTTGGTCACAGTATCTGTGCTTCTGAGTCCTTAGGAGCCCGATAGTCAGACACGTGATCCACTCGGATAGTTCTTCCTTTGATCTTGATCCCATTAAAATTGTCCACGGCCAGAATTGTGCTTCTCTGGTCTTCATAGCAGAGGAAACAGAATCCTTTGGATTTCCCAGTCTTCTTGTCCCGCACCAGATTAATGTTAACAATCTCCCCATATTGTGAGAACACACAGATGATGTCCCCTTCAGTCAGCTCAAAAGGAAGCCCTCCCAGGAAGACCCAGGCGCTGTCCTTGTACTGGGAGTGCCAGGACACCTCATCCGCCACCCCGAGTTGGACCTCACGCTCATTCAGCTCATTGATCAGCTTGACTTTAGTTAAAGGGTTCATGTCCGCGGACTGGAATTTCTTCAAGAAATCCTTCTCTTTCACGACCGCAGGACCCACACACCGGTTGCTCCCACGACCGTCAGCCTTCTGTGGGCGGGCGTGTGACCGCAGCCGAATAAACAGGAGCAGCGAGAGCGTGCCTGCCGTAAAACTCCCTCCTCCGGGTTGGCTACCGCTACCTTGCCCCTGGCCCAAGGCCGCTGCGCTGCTTGCTGGGAAGTTGAGTTTGGGCTCAGTTTGCCAGGGGCCAGACAACCAGCGCTAGAACTACCTTTCCCATGAGACACCGCGACATGGACAAGGAAGGTGGGTAAGGGGTCGTGGGAAGTAATTGTCGCTCCTGAACTTCATAGAAGCGCTGGGTTGCCCCCAAGCATGCAGGGGAATGTCAATTTTCAGGGAAGTAGGCCGGGTAGGAGGTGGACTCATTCTTGTCAGGTATTCATTCTTTCGTGTAGGCATTTGACAGTATTTATTGATCACCTACTGTGTGCACGTTACCGTGCACTATGATGCCAGATTAAATACTCTACAAGCCCTGGGTTCAAATATTATTAGACCTTTTCCTCTTTAGAGGCTCCTAATCCAGTGGGGAACAAAGACCCTCACCGTCCTCGGGGCGCAGGCGCAATGTGGCGCCCGCCCTGCGGCCTCACCGTGTCACTGGGGCCAGTTGGCTGTGGACTGCTGTGGACTGGCGGCTGGCAAGGAGGCCTGGCTGTAGAGATCCAAAAAAACAACCTGCATTCCTTCCGTTTGGGTTCTCTTTAGTATTCTAGTTCTTCTTGTGTTCATACTAGCTACTTTCTTGCCTAACTTTATACCACTTTTCCCGCACCTCTTGATCATTCATGTTTGTGTTACCTTCCCTATTAATTCATTTTTTTACCACTTTGCTTTAACGTTTAGTAGATATTGAATATTCTGGTTCCCACTTCCCCTATGTCATAAATACTTTTGTCTATATACACATGTTCATTGCTTAAATAGGTAGGGCCATGGTGATAGTTATGTGAACAGTAGCTTAGGGTCATGACTATAAATGTGTGGATATGGAAAATGAATAGCAGCAGCAGTAGCTAAACCTTTATAACATTATTCTCAATGCTTTACATGTATTTGTTGATTTATTCCTTAGTAGTAACTACCTTATGAGGTGGTTTCATCACTTTATAGATAAAAAAATTCTCTATGGCGCAGAGGTTAAGTCACTTTATCAACTTAACTGAAAACAAATAATTTCCTAAGTGTCTTTGTGTACAATTAAACTGCCCTTACAATGACTTTCTATAACATGACTATAGAACAAAAGTTTCACCTAATGCTTAATATTGTAGTTAAGAGTTAGGTGTCAAAACTGAATCTCTAAAATAAACCAAAACTACACAGAATGAGGTAGATGTCATTTCTACCTTGCTTAGCAAGAAACTAAGTGTCTTAGGACAAGAGTCACTTCCTGTATCACAAAGTACTATTACCCGGCTCTTGTACACTGACTCAAGTGTCAACTGTGGGTAACACGGAGCTCCTACTACTATGTGAATGGAAACTTTTGGTGTGGCAAGATGACTGGTTCAGCGTCATAAGCTTAGTCATATACATGTTTGCATCAGACTAAGTGACCAAAGAGACACTAAAAGGTGGAATAAGTGTCATAACTTGGAAGATATCTTCTTGTTTCCTTTTTGGGTGTGGCTTCATCTAATAGATCTCTGGGTTGTTTCAATGAAAAAAAAAAAAAAACAGTTAAGGCCTGTCTCTTGTCATACATGATTAATGCATGCATGCACTTAATTTTTCTATTTAATAGTAAAATCTAATCCACTTAACAGAATACCTATCTGATTCAGTGAAACAATCAGTACAGGTCTACTGATAAACTAGATTTGATGTGGAAATCTTACTGTGATGTGTTACAATAGCCAGTTTCCTCTGCTGACTTAACCAAGAAAGCATTCCAGCTGGCCCAATGCCAGATAACTGAAGCTCAACTAATCAGATGTAGGTAGTTACCAACTTTTATAGGTGATGCATAGAAGCTAACTGCCCAGAGTCTCCATTATAACAGGTACTAGGATTTCGAACCCCAGGTCTCCTTCCAAAGCCAGTTACTAGTTCTGCACACAGATGTGATGGGATGGTATAGAAATGACTCCCTCATCCCCTGACTCATCTTACTGTTTATTGCTTTTACTCTACTTCCTTATAAAAGATTGGGTGACACCTTGCACTTTGTTTTTCCAATTAACTGACCCAGTTATTTCACTCAATGACCTTGTCCTCCTTCCTGGCTTGTTTTTCAACTCTCCACTTCTGTTAAGATTGCTCTGTGTCTTAATATGAACTTTCAGCCTGTTGAGCCTTCTACTGTATCTCAGTATCCAGTGGTTGTCTTTATTTCCTTGTTAGTTTCTCTTTTTCTCAAGTAACAATCTTGTAGCTCTATTTATTATGCCTTTCTTTTTTATGCTCTTAGGATTTTACTTATAATTTGGGGGGATTCACAAACCCCTGATCCCCCTATGATTACAAATGCCTGCTCCAGAGACTGTGCTCTTGAGGTAGAGGGATTACCCAGGTAAAGAACCCATATTTTCTCCCAGCTTGCTGAGGAAATCTTCCCATTTTCCATGTGGTCTCATATCATGTAGATCCTGAAATCTGGCTACCTAAATTATGCCAACAGGAAACTAAAGAACAAAATAAGCCTTGTTTTTACATGGCTCCCAATTCACTTCAATGCCAATCACAACCTTGGGGTATATGCTCCCTGGGACACTGTGGTCTGGAGGTAAAGAACGTTATCAGCAGTAACTGGGGTAGTAACTGGGGTGAGCCCCGGTGGAGCTCTCAGACTCTGCCAACAGGTTAAGATATGAGGGTAAGCCCTGGAGTCCTGAAAGTACCCTGCCTTGAAGAGCAATGAGAAGTAGAACATCCTATTGGAAGTAGGCAGGGCCCTAGGAGAAGGATATTACAGTGAAAGACAGGAAAGAAGGACCTGACAACTTTCCTGAAAATCTTTTCAGTAGTGTGTGTATAGGATGATAAACTCAGCTGTCTGGGTTCAAATGCTGTTACTCATTAGTTGTGTCACCTTTGACAAGCCACTGAATCTCATCAAGACTCCATTTCCTAGTGGGTTAACAGTATCTTCCTCGTATGATGTTATGAGGATTCAATGTAAGGTGCTTATTAATTTGGTATACATTTACAGCTCAATAAGCATTATCATTGTTCTATTTATAATCATTATTATTTTATTATTGCTTGGATTATCCTCTCTCCCATGATTCGACATGAGGACAGAAATACCAGTCCCAGCTAGAGAGGATATGAGGGTGAGGAGGCACTTGATTATCATATGTAAATAAACCAGGAAAGCCCTCTGTGGGTTCTGCTCCTGACCCCTTCCCCTACCTCACAACTGCCAGTTAACATTTGAGCTCTACTTTTCTTCCTGTCTCTCCAAGGTAAAGATTCCTATGGTTACATGTATAGGGAAACCTAGCAGGGAGGGCCAAAGGACTTTGCCAGTCCTGGTCTGCTAAATCTTGCCAGATGAGTCTAAAGAGTTGACTTTTTAAAAGTCTAAGATTCTGCCTATCTCATACAGCCTTTACATTGTTTTCTTGCTAAACTCTATTCATTCTGTAGGTCAATTACATTGTCCCAGAGAACTCCTGTGGCCATTCCCTGTCATCGTATCTTTCCTGGTTCTTCTAGTCAATATGTTATTTGAAGAAGAATAAAGAATGGGAAGGTAAAAATCCCTTTTTCTCTCACTCCGGTGGGAAACTGCCTTGGCTCTACTGTTTAAAGCTCTTTGTAATTTTAATCCTATGATGTAGTTTAACCTATTGTCTATGCCTTGGAAACCGAAAAAAACCCAAACACACACACATACAAACAAACAAAAAACCCCACATCAATTGTGCAAAGGAGAGCATAAGCCATCTGCTCTGCCTTGTGCCCACCATGGAGAGAGTTCTCAGGATTAAAGTTCCCACGTGGAGGCGTACATGGGCTGCAGCAGAGAAGCATAAGAAGAGCCTGAAGGACTGGACTGAGGGCCTAGACTTATCCAGAGATGATAGTGGGGTAGGATCCAGTAAAGTGAAGCGGGTGACATGTTCCACAGAATAAGTAAGCAGGGGAACGTGAGTGGTTTTTATTCCACACTAAAGAGAGAAGTGGGTCTCTGAGGACCACCTGGAACAGGGTAGGGACTCTTGAGAAAGATAGACAAGGCTTCCTAAGCATGTTGTGCCTTTTTGCTGACCTGTCCTATACCTAAAGTCCATGGTAGGGTCCTGGGTCTGGAGAACCTCCATCCAGGAGGGTATGGGATTCCCAGAGACTGGCTTCCACTCGGATGGGGAAGGCCAATGCCCAGTGGGTTGGAGCCAAGATTCTCTCATTTAATTGTACCCATTCAGGTGACCATCAGTGATCTTGATGAACTTCAGTGATCCTGCCTGTGACTATAACACTGGGCCAGAGATATTGCCACCACGGGAGCTCATTTTAAAGTGTCACCAGGAAGCTATTCTCCGAGCCCATCCTCAGCAGTTGAGATGGTAGACAGTTTAACTGAAGAGCCCACCTAGCTTCTTTCTCTTGACCTTTGACAGCTGAGAGCTCTGCCCAGGGCCTGAAGTACCTGTGAGCTCTTTCTCAGGCACTGGGAGGGATGGTGCTGAGGAAACCGGCTCTTCTGGCTGGTTCAGAAGTTGGCTATCAGTTCCTTGTGGGGAAGGACTACTTGACATCTGAGGATCTCCAGTGTCTTACTGCTTCTGCCTCACTTGGATCTCTAGTCTGGTGACTGCCACATACAGATTCTGTAGATTCATGACAAAGGGGCTTCTGTCACAAACACTGCATGCCTCTGATAGTTTTTGTGGGATTCAGGATGACTTAATTTCTCTGAGTGAATCCATCATATCTCAACCTGAAGTGGTCTTTCCTCAGAAGCTTCTGTCTTGTTTCTTTTCCTGATTGCAGGTCCCCAAGGTTAGTGAGGTGATAAAAAGGAAAGAAGAAGCAGAAGTAAAACTTGGCCTATTTCTTTTCCTGCCATTCTTTAGCAAGGGAGGAACCCAGAGGCCCACATTCCCTTCCTCATGGAACTCTGTAGTCCTCTAAATTCTTGGCTTTGTTATGCCTTTCTAATAAACCTGAACCCAGCATGAATCAAGTACCTACTATGTTGATATTGGAAAGGTAGAGCTTGGATAAATTAATAAAGACCTAATAAAGAATTAGGTAATATTAATTAGATAACTATTAAAGAATTAATAAGGTGGATTCATGCCTTAAACTCATTACTGATTTTGGATTCTTCCAACTGCCAAACATTAGCAGAAGGGAGGGAGGGGAGAAGCCAGAAAAACAGTGTTTTGGGGCAGTCTTAAGCTTAGATTTCTCTAAAGCAAAAACAAGAAAAAACAGGTATTTTTTCCTTTTTCATAACAGAAACTTCCCCTTGCCTTCAAAGATTATAAATAAGTTGGTAGAGCATGCATTAAATAACCATAAATTGATGTAGCAGGAGTTGAAATCTGTTGACCTGAGTATAAGTTGACCTTATACTCACCAATTCTGTCATATTAAACTCACCAATATGGAGTGGCTCAGTGGATTGAATGTCGGCCTGCCAACCGAAAGGGCCACAGGTTCGATTCCCAGACAGAGCCTGGGTTGCAGCCCAGGTTCTTCAGTTGGGGGCATGCAAGAGGCAACCAATTGATATAGCTCTCGCACACTGATGTTTCTCTCCTCTTTCTCCCTCCCTTCCCCTCTCTCTCAAAAGTAAATAAATAAAATCTTAAAAAAATAACTTCACTAATTTAAGTAGCTGCCATCTTCTAAGATGGCTTCCTCCCATTGACTTCCTTCTTTCTGAATCAGCCTCTGGTCTGTGAGTGTTAGAGCCTAAGTCATGGGACTGCATCTCTATCAGCTGGGACACAGAAGGAGCCCTTGGGGTGATGAGACTCAATAATGTGAAGCCCTACAAGGTAGTTGGAGACATTAGGCCTCTGAAGCATGCCAAAGTTCCCCACTGTCTTAAGGAGGACAGCTTGGGTGACTATTTCTAACCAGTTCCGAAGATAGCTATGCGTCACCTTTCCTCTGGAAGGTTGTATGAAACTGAGAACAAGTATCTTTTAGTGTGCTTTAACTAAAAATGTTTCTCTTGACTCATAGATGGAGAGTAGATGACAGCTAGTGGTAGTGGTCCGGGAGGTTAGGGGGTAGAAGGACTGAGCAAAAAGGGAAAAGGACTCATGGACATGGACAGCAGTGTGGTGATTGCTGGGGGGTGGGGGTATAAGGGGACTAAATGATAATGGAAAAATGCAATAAAGATTAAATTTAAAAGGAAACAAATTATGCTATCTTTATGTAATAGGATACTACAATTAGAAAATGTGTCCACATACAGTGGGTTTTATTCTGAAATGAATTAAAAATATTTTAAAATAAAAAAATAAAAATGTTTACCTCTATCTATCTCAGCGTGGTAAAGCAAATCCCTGTGAAAGTGGCAATATCTATACTTTCAGGCCCAAAATTTCAGGCAAATTACCAAAACAGGTCATGGGTTTTCAACTTAGAGCTCTCCTCTTTTTCTGCAGTTGCTAAGCGCCCCCTGCTGGAAGCTGTGTTTAAAGCTCTAATTGGTGGTTATGTCCTAAAATGCTCCAACAGGAGACCCTGTGTGTCATCCCTGAACAGGGACCAAGGCTTAGCAATCGTGAGGCTACGGCATCAGGCCCGCGTTAGGTCATGTGTCTGCGGCCTTTGCTCTGACATGTGTTTACTGCGGCTTCGTTGTTGGGGCTTCTTCTTGTCTGGGCTCTTATCCCAGGCCGATGCTTCTGAGGTTGATGTTTGTCAGCACTATCTCTCTACTCCTCCTGCCAAAGGCTAGTTGCTTTGTTTCCATTTGCTCAGGATATCGGAAAATGGATAGAACTGGAAATTTTGAGGTGGTTGGGACCCCGAACCCTGGCTTCTGATTGGTCTTGAAAAAACACCTTTTACCCCCAATCATACTTTCCCATTTTTCGGTGGAGGTTTTAGGGTTTGGGGGTAACAAAGTGACAGAAGTGAAACAGTTAACTCTCCAGACAGTAGCCATGTTTATCAAATGCATTTACAAGGCTGGGGCGGCCCAGCCTGGTGCGCCTCAGACTGTCTGGTGCAGGGCCAGCTCCTTTCTAAGCTGCTGTGGGCCAATATCTTATAAAATGCAGGTAAATGAATTATTAAAAAAATAAGAGCCAAATTCTATTAGACTTAGTAGGCATAAAACACAGACAACATGTTCTGATAAACATACTCAGAAGAAAAGGGAAGAACTATCAATTGTATCTTCATTAAAATAATAGGTGACTAAAAGTATGATAATTGCAGAATGATAGGTTAGTGTTATCAAGAATTATGGTAATTGCACTAAATGTTCTTCTGCAGAATGAAAACTGTGCATTAGTACTTCAAGCACTCAGTTCTTAATGTGACAAATTTGCTCCTCAATTTATCGAATCTGGGTTGGACTGGCAGCAATGCTACTCGGAAGGGATGAGATAACTGAAGTACCCTGTTTGGTTCGGTACTTTTTCTAGTAGGGAGACTGGTTTCGTACAGGCGTGTTGATCAGAATGGAAGAAGACTTTAAAGCCATTACAGCAGGCTCTGGAGATACTTAGCCAAAATAAATCAAGGGATGCTACATTTCAAAAACTCAACCTTCAACCCTTTATTGCTAACCAGTTATGGTTAAAGCTAAGGTTATCTTTCTGCAAAATAAATGGATTCCGGGTCTGAATATTCTATGAATGGATCTCTTGATGGAAAGCAAAACTCAACATGTTCTACTTTGTAAGGTCTTTGATTGTCATGTGGATGTGCGATAATCAAGAATCCCTACCTCATTTATGATTTTCAAATTATGTAATGTAATAACCTCATTGGCTCAAGGGTGTAGCTTTTGCTTTTCCTCCTCTGTCTTACCTGTAACTGCACACCCATTTGATGTTTGGAAGCTTTTCAAGGCTGTCGTGGTTCGGAGTGCAGGGAGCACGTAGAAGTCCCCTTATCTGCTCACCCACTTAGATCATTCTATCATTAGGTTATCGCCCAACACTGGAGAAAGGTAGGTTATAAATAAATGATGTCAACTATTTGGAGCTAATAGCTTTTAGAGTTTTACATGGCTGAGGAAGGACTAAAATTTATGATGGGAACCTTAAAATTGTTGGAGAACTAAAGTTGCCAAGATTTCGCTATGGCAAGGTTCAAAAGTGGCCAAATCCTAGAGATTGCTACTTGGGATGCCATGCCTCAAAATTCCTGTAAGAGACTATGCCAACGCATGCTTGAAGAGTTCTACCCACCTCCTCTTTCTCTCATGGTATCCCCCTGGTCTGCCCTCTGTTCTTTGACAATGCAATTGGTTCTTGCATAATTAATATGGCTTGATACATAAACATGGTTTCACGCTATAAGTGTATTTCTATGCCGACCATGCTATCATTCCTTAAGGCCATCCTATATAGGAATTCTGGAGGTGCTGCTTTTCCATGGACTAGTCTGTGCTTTGTGGGGAGGTGACATAATTTAGACATCAGAACGAACACAGACTTGGCAGCCTGGTCTGGGCTGGAGTTCTGGACCTTCTAACTTCTGACTATATAACCTGTTGGTGAACCAGTTCCTCCTTCCAAGTCCCAGTGTCTGGTTAGAAATAGATATCAGGGTTGTTGGGACCGAACAAAGTACACAGGAGAAATTTTGTACAGGACAAGGAAATTGTTGATCACTCCAGTTATTTTTTTGGCCTGATACAGGACTTAGTCTGCTACTATAGTTGTCTAAGATGAAGTTCTTCAATAAAGGGAATGGAGGTAGAAAGAGTGGGTGAATCCAGAGCCTGCACCAAGGGGGTGTTTAAAACACGTTGCTCACCAAACTGAAACACTGCGTCCCCCATAGCAAAGTAGTCTGGTACAACACTTTTTAATTGTGCTGCACATGGGAAATATTTGTTTAACACGCACTGGAGGGCATGTGAAAAGCTAGATAAAGCTGCTCATGGCTGCAAGCCCCAGCACGCCTGAGGAATGAGAGATCTGTGTCATATCCATCAACGTAACCCACTGTGCGAGGCTTTACAGGTGGAAAGCTCTGCTCAAGGGTCTGGTCTGTGTGGAGAAAATGTCCCCAAAGGTAGAGAAACTTGCTAGGATAAGCAGCATGCTTCAGATTATATTCTGTGCACCAGGGAAATTTGGAGGTCCAAGTCATTCTTCTTCTTCTTTTTTGGTAAAGATTTTATTTATTTACTATTTTAGAGGGAGGGGAAGGGAAGGAGAAAGAGAGGTAGAGAAACATCAGTGTGCGAGGTTGCCTCTCACATGCTGCCCACTGGCAACCTGGCCTGCAACCCAGGCATGTGCCCTGACTGGGAATTGAACTGGCTGCCTTTCAAGTTTGCAGACTGGCACTCAATCCACTGAGTTGCACCAGTCAGGGCAAAGTCATTCTCCTTGAACATGAATAATCATTACTAGTGGGAAGGCAGGATGGGGCATAAAAGCTTCATTTTGTGAAGTCCCTTAGCGCTAGCTCAGGATCTAGAGCTACTTCTATTTCTTATGACCTCCTGGGCCCATAGGACCACTTGGCATTGTCAGATCTGCTACGGCTCCTAGGCTGAACTTTATACATTTTTAGTGACTGATTTTTTGTTTGCTTTTATTCTGAGCTCCCAGGTTGAACACCAGTCCCAAGAACTTGATCCCTTCTTAAGTGCACTTCCAGGACCGTGGCAATGTGCTATGCATGCAATTTACCCAGGAACAGTGGTTGTCTCAGGTAGAGCTTCCCTGTGTAGTGTCCATGCTGTGGCCAACCCTGGGACAGCCTGGTCAACCACTGAACTCTACCATGAATCAGTTCTGACCTGGTAAGTAGCTTCTTCTGAGGTTCAGCTTGGTCATTCTATAAAATAAGGATAAAGGGTGGTATTAGCTCTAGATTCTCAGTTACTCAAAATTGGACTGATGTTGGAGTTTCTTTTGGTGTGATTGAAGGTCAGGGAAAGAAGGGACATGGAAACATACCATAGTAACTGTCTTTACTTTGTCATGCGCCACCTTGATATAATAGAGTCACGTCTCAGTAATTCTACATGGCTCAGAGGTCTCTGATCCAACAGTGGGTATGAATTGTGAGACGCATGCCCAGACATGAGCTTGGGGACTTCTTTCTGTGTCTTCCTGTACAAGAACAGCTATGACTGGATCTCTTTTGTATATTGGACTTTCTCTAAATTGTCATTTGAAGACAGGGTCCAACATTGGAGTTTGGAAAGACCCTGCGCACCATTATGGCCAGTATCAGAACTGACACCAGAGACTAAGCTGGTCGAAGCTACCTAGGTCCTTCTGGTGAAGGGTTGCCTTTTGTGTCTCGCTAGCTGGCTCCTGAAAGGCAAGGAAGTGAGGGTTGCTTGAATAAATTCTTGTTTCTTTGCTTTTAGGGGAAAGTAAGGATATGACTTCTGAACTAAATGGGAAGTGGACAGTGAAACACTGGACACATGGAGGATTGAGGCAGTGGCCACTGCTTTGAGCGGTGCCAGAAGACAATGTGGAATTGAGGGGTGGGCATGAAATGGCAGGGAGAAGCCTTATTTGTAGCTACTTGACCATGTGTCCCTTGCAGGCCGGGATGACCACATTGTCCTGTAGGACAATGAAACTCCCAGTAGGGTTGTCTAGTAGGTTTGTATCAAGGGAAAGGAAATAAAGTAGGCTTTAGTATTGGAACACCCTAGCAGTAATTTTTGGCCACATGAAAAGAAAAATATACGTTTTGTTGCAATGTTTTGTAAGAGCCAGCTGTTGGTTCCTTGAATAAAGGACAAATTCGGTGAAAAAGCCAGTAGGGCTATCCTTTGGGGGCCAGTAGACAGTGGGAAGTCAGTTTCCCACTTCTTTGTGGAATTGCACTAGAAGATTCTTTTGCTTCCTTTATTCTTGATCTCTTCCAAATGAATGTTTTCCAGGGGAGTGCTGTATCTCCAGCCAGTGGTTTATTGTTCCCCCCCTTCTCAACTGTATCCAAGGGAAGAAGAAGGGCTGGGTTAAATGAGCCTTGGGAACCATTCATGAGGCATATGTAGCTGAAGCCTTCTCTCCAGCTTTTAGAGCCATCTGCCCTCTTCAGTTTGTGGAAGAAATTTTGAAACCAAACAGGATCTCTCCACTTACGTCAGAAGGTCCATTCAGCCTGGTTCAGGAGGACCGTTGCTTCCAAGCTTTGTTCTCTGATCCATGTGGTAACAAAGGTAGTTTGAGACTATGACTTTGGTGTAGTTTTCAGTTGGTTCAGAACCACGTGGGGAAAGTGAGGTGAGTGGCACCTCGAACACCAGCCTGGGATGTGAATTGCTGTGGTGCCCTGACAGCACAGCTGGGAGAGGCACACCAGCGGCCCGTTGCTGCCGGTCCCATACCTGTGGCTCCATGCTGGTGTGTGGCGGAGTTGAGGCCTAGCCCAGGTGCTCCTGACAGTGTTGGGTTCTAGCCAAGCAGCAGGGCCAGGCTCTCCTCCATAGTGGGGGTGCCACTATTCCAGAAATCTACCATGAAAGTGGGCTCGGAGAGACCTGGAACTCAGCCAGGTCCTAGTGCACGTAAAAGAGAGCCTGGTGTTCCTGGGCAATGGCCCATCAGCTTCTTGTAATGCGTCCTGTTACAGAAATTCTGGATGAGCATTACTTCTCAGATGTGCTGGTTTGGAAACACAGTGGTCCTGGCTTCCCAGGACAGACAAGGATCAAACTCTAACCTCCTGGAAGAAAAGACTACGCTGTCTGTTGGGTGAGGGTTTTTTATGGTAGGAAAGGCCGAGTAGAACCCACTAGTATTGCCTCTACCTACAGAAATAGTAAGCCAAGGGCACAATATGCACAGGAATAGTAAACCAAGGGCAGAATCACATTCTGAAGGTAACTACTGTTATCAGGGGCTTAAAAGAGGAAGGGATGAGATGCCTACCACATCCCTGTTCAACTTGCCTGTTTGGCTTATGCAGACAACAGATGGATCTTGAAAAATGACAGTCAGGATTATCATAAACTTAGTCAGGTGGTGACTAAATGTGGCTCCTGTCACAGATGCAGTTTCATTGTCTGAGCAAATGAGCACATCCTCTGGCACCTAATATGCGGCTATTGGTCTGGCAAATGCCTGTTAGTAAAAGCCTATTACCAAGTCTTAGCTTTGCAGGTCTGTGAGTGCGTGGAACCGAAGCGGGACTCATGCCTTGCCCCAAAGGCTGGAGAGGCAGGCTGCTGCTCACCCAGCTCCCCTCTCCTGCCATGGAGAACTCTTTCTAGATGGGGAGCTTCCTGTTAGTGCTGAGGAAGGCCTGCCCAGGGATGTGATGATAGAGTCATCCTTCTCTTTTTGTGCTGCTGTTCTCAGGATTTTTGTTCTACTGTATTGCTAGTTTCCTAAGTGGACCCCAGAACTTTCCCAGAGCTGTTTCTGTTCATGGAAGACTGTATAACAACCGGTATTTGTAAGGTGACAGAGACTGGGGTTTTCTGCCTTGTAATTTGGTGATGTCACTTGAGATTACGGTTCAGTGTTGCACAGGGTGCCAAGTTGACAAGGGGTAGACTGGTCTTCTTTCGATGTGTCAGCTTGGCCAGGCTACAGTCCCCAGTTAATCAATCAAACATTGACCAGGTGTTTCTGTGAACGTGTTTTGTAGATGAAATTCAAGTCCATAACAGTTGTTTTTAAGTAAGGAGAATTACTTTAGATAATGGGGCCTGGCCCAGTTTAAAGGATTTAAGAGCAGAGCTGAGGCTTCTCCAAAGATGAAATCTGCCTGAGGGCAAGTCTGAGCCCTGCTTCACAGTCCCAGCCTACCCTTCCTGCAGCAGATCAGTTCGCAGATCTGCCTCACCTGCCCCACAACTGCACAACCCAATTCCTTGCAATCAATAACTTTACACGTATCTCTTACTGATTCTGTTTCTCTGGTTGAACTCTGATGGGCACTTATTGTTAAGTACCTGATGTAGCTTCCAAGACTGAAAAAAACTTTCCCCCAACCACAGTAGTTTCAACCACCGAAGGGGAAAGAAAGATTTGCACAATCTTAGAAGTCTTAGTCTTCATTGTCTGCTGTCCTACGATTTATCCTCTTCTGCCATCTTGTGGTAATACTTGGAAGTTTACCGTGATGACTGCTGAAGGAATGCACCTCAAAATTCTTAAGCAAATCTGCTGAGTCATCTTCTCATAAGAAAATAGGGAATTAGGCCAAGATTACAACCAGGTGAATCACATTTCTCTATTTCTCCAGTAATTGGAGTTGGGTACTTAGACATACAACGTGTTACCTTCCTAGCTGAAAACACACTTTAGAATGTGAATATTTGTGATAAGTTAGAATAAGTGTTTATTTCTTCATGTTAAAAGTTCAGAATTAGAAGAGCAATATCTTCTCTGTAGGAAAACTTTGTATATTTTTCTCTTGAGGTTCAAAGTCAAAGTCCCTCCTTTCTCGTTACCCACGTCCCCATCCCACTTAACAGGTGTTCTCTGTCAAAGTCACCTAAGGTGATGCTTCAGAAGGCTGAGCAAATACAAATGAGCATAAAGGATTATAGAAGCACAAGAATTACTTTGCAAAAAATTTGATTATAATGTATATGTTTTATGCAATTTCCCTTTATACTCAATATATCATGGTCATTCTTCAAAAAAGATCTGCTCACTTCTTAATGTATCCCCAGTAATGTATAGTATAAACAGACCATACTTTGTTTGACGTTCTCCTTATTGATAGATGTATAGTTTTGTCTGGCCTCTTGACAATGAAAAACAATGCAGTGAACAAACTTACAACTGTACCCTTGCTCTCCATGCCAGTATTTCTATGGGGTAGATGGTTAGAATAGCAACAACCCCTTCTTGATACTGGTGCTGAGTACCTTGTCCAATGCTAGAAGCAACAAATCTAGCCTGCGATGGTCCTTCTGACTGTTTTCTCTTGGGTCTCTGTCTGCCCTTCAGCTGTACGGTCATCAAAGACAAGTGTGGCCTTGAAAGTATTCTGCTTAAATCTCCCTCCCTTCCCACGAAAGAACTTCCCATTCAGCGGCTGGGAGTACAGATGGTAGATAGCCTGCAGATGTTGGTCCTTCAGGATCCAGCTCAGCTTTTGAGGAAAGGCATGGTTTTCTGTGGCCTCCAGCCAACGACTGAGCATGGCAGTTATGACTAAGACCTGTCTCTGCCCAAACATGTGATCCTGCTAACAATAATCTTTAATCTGTAGCTTCCTACAGGGTTGACTACAACTTAGTCAGATCTGCACAGCAGTG
Organism: Anoura caudifer; assembly: GCA_004027475.1. NCBI lineage: Eukaryota > Metazoa > Chordata > Mammalia > Chiroptera > Phyllostomidae > Anoura > Anoura caudifer. The sequence continues at coordinate 91,957 of PVKU01003242.1, forward strand.
GAGGCTCTCCCCACCCACTTCTCTCCCTGCTTCCCTTTGCACACACCTGGTCTGCTTAGCCACCTGAAGGCTTTTTCTGCTGTGGCTGAGAGAACAATGCCCCCTGAAGATGTCCGCGTCCTAGTCCTGTGAACCTATGAATATTTCTGTACAGGCAAAGGAGATCTGCAGATGTGATTAAGTTGAAGATCTTGAGATGGGGAAGTTGTCTTGGATCATGTGGGTCGACCCAATGTGATCACATGGGTCTTTACAGGGGAAAAAGGAGATAGGTAGGAAGGAGAAGTAGAGATCAGAATGATGTGAGGCCAGGAACGTGGCTGCCTCTTAGAAGCTGGATAAAGTAAGGAAAAAGATATTCCCTAGAACTTCTGGAAGGAATGTAGCCTGCTGAGACTTTGATTTTTAGTCCAATGAAACCCATTTTAGACTTAAATTCACTGTCTACAGTTCTGAAGGTTATATCTTAAGCTATTATGTTTGTGATCATTTATTATAGCAGCAAGAAGAAATTAATACTCTCGCTCAACCTGGTGTTCACTTTTTGTCTTTCACAGGTATTATGCTCAGGAGACCTATCACATGCTGAACTCCAGAGATCTCAACTCACTCAAAAGGGCTTAATGTTATCAACACATTTGTGCAGCAAAATTTGTGAAGCCTGGGCAATAATCATCATGGCTTGGAAGTCTAAGGAATACCTGAAGAAGGTGAAAGGGAAAATCTCAGGAGGGAAAGGCAGACAACAATGACAAGTGGCCACCAGCTCCTCAGAGCCGACCTGATTGTCAGGACCGATGAGGCTAGCAGCTTCTAAGGCAGAGAATTCAACTGGGAGGGCACAGCTCGTTCACTGGGGGGTCTCCATGGCTGGTGTTTGGGCCACATTCCTTCAACAGTGCTGCTGACTTTGATATCCTTTATTTCAGCCTTAATTACTACCTTAATTAAAGGGTTTTTAGCTCAAGGAGTGCTGTCTACTTAGAGAACAAAATCAACATACAGAAATGTGTGGCATTTCTATATACTAACAACAAACTACCAGAAAGAGAAGTGAAGAAAATAATCCCATTTGTAATTGCAACAAAAGAATAAAATACATGGGAATAAATTTAGCAAAGGAGGTGAAAGACCTGTACACTGAGAACTATGAAACATGGTTGAAAGAAATTTCAGAAGACACAAAGAAATGGAAAGGTATTTTGTGTTCATGGATTGAAAGAATTCACATTGTTAAAATGTCCATGTTACCTAAAGCAATCTACGGATTCAATGTAATCTCTGTCAAAATCCCAGTACCATTTTTCACAAAAAAGGGCAACTAATTTCTGACAAAGGAGTCAAGAATATACAATGGAGAAAGGAAAGTCTCCTCAATAAATTGGGTTGAAAAAACTGGACAGCCACATGCAAAATAATGAAGCTAGAACACTATTTTATAACACACACAAAAATTAATTCAAAATGGATTAAAAACTGAATGTAAGTCCTGAAGCAATAAAATACATAAAAGAACACATAGGCACTAAGCTTCTGGACATCAGTTTTCAGAGTTATTTTTGTGAATTTGACCTCAGAGGAAAGGGAAACAAAAACAAAAATAGTCTTCTCACCCGAGGATATCCTTATTGATTTTAGAGAGAGAGGAAATAGGGAGGAGGGAGAGCGAGAAAGAAAGAGAGACATCAACACATCAGTAGGTTGCTTCCCATACATGCCCCAACTGGGGATCGAACCCACAACCTAGGCATGTGCCCTTACCAGGAATCGAACCCACAATGTTTTGGTGTACAGGATAACATTCCAACCTCTTCATTCTCTTTTTTGTTTTGTTTTTTTCTCTGTTTTCTCTGTTCTGCTTTTGTTCTCTTTGTTCTCCCTATTTGGTAGTGAGTATGCACCATAGTACATAGATATCAAATTATGATGTCTTATATCTGAAATTTATGTTATTAACTAATGTAACTTAATAAAAAATAATTTAAAAAGGACGATTACTAGAAGTGCAATGAAATCCTTTTAATTCAAGGAACTGAGATCCAGAGGGCATGAAATTGGTCTAAGGCCAGATTCAAACCACTGCCAACGCCAGTGGTCATGCAGTTTTCATGATGCCCTGCCAGCCTTTCAGTTTATATCCTTAACAGGGAAGGAAGGACCCTGCCTTTATTAATGTGATTGATAGGTTTCTTGAGAATGGTGTTTGAAAGCCTAAGCAGTTTCATCTTGTCACTCTTTTTCTAAGTATGGTACTTAAATGTCAGGGACATTTTTGTTGATAGGATGAACATTTGTAAGTTCTTTCTAGAAGGGAGAATTGAGCCTCTGGAACTTTAGAATTCTCCCCCCTAACCCCACCCCCGACCCCGTTCCTCCAAGGCTGCAGTCACAGGCATAATCTGAGTACTTTAATGTGGCACGGGGACATGAAAGCACTCTGGACAGTGGGAGAGACAACAGGAAGTCAGTGCTCTGCAGGGCACATGGAGGTAAATGGATAGCAGGCTTGCAGGGGAAGGTGAATTGTCAACTTGACTTAGAGATTTACATAGTTGATGATACTTGAGAGTTGAAAAATGAGTAGACATTTATCGAGTGGGGAGGGCTTTCTAGGGGACAGCATGTGCAAGTGCTCAGTGTTTTGAAGAGAATTGTTATGATCAGGCAAATGTCTATTTTCTACCCTGAGATTGGCCAGAGGTGAGTGGGATGTAACCAGGAACCAAGTCACAGAAGGCCCATTCCCTGTTGGAGACTTGGTCTCTCTGCCTCCAACCTCATCTCAAGTTGCTGTGCTTGTCTGGATGAGTGATGAGGGCCTAAAGTATGGAATGAGAGATGATAGATTTGAGAGATTTACAAATTGACCAGGTGCCAGCTGCAACTTTCCCAGCGTCCCAGTTCTGTGGAGCCTCAAACTAATTGGGAGACAACTGGCAGCCAGGAGATGGGAACATTTGTAGTTATCCAATTTCTTGTCCAATTCAAGATTTCCTGGTTTATTTGAGATCCATATCCAAGGCACTTTTTCAGGGACAATAAGAGACATTTAGGCACACTGCTAATACTTGTGATTCTGAATTTCTTTTCAGCACAGTGTGAGAGCAGTCAAAACTTGGAAACCAGAACCTAAGTAAGCAATGGGTTAAGAAGAGAGTTCAAAGCTTGAATCCTGGTCATTACTAATGTCAAAGGTTGCTAGCACTTGAGCCTTGGTACAGATCATTTCCAATGCAAAGACACATAATACATGATCTCTATTTTGATTGTAATATACCATCATAATTGAAATATATTGAGCTAGTATTTCTCTTATGTTTCAAAGGCAAATAATATAGAGGCACATTCATACCACCCTCACTTCTAAAATTCTCCCCTGCCTTTTTTACTGTAACTTCACCAATGTGATGGTTTAAACTGTCCATACCAGCAAATTCACAGCTAATCAATTCCAAAGGGTGTCTAAATAAATGACATTCAACTTCAAAACAAAATGGCCCAATGGCCCCTGTAAACATAAAATAAATTTAATGGATTGGTGTTTCAGGGTTCTTAGGATATAATCCTAGCAGTGGAATTGCTGGGTCAAAAGGTAGGTCCATTTTTAGTTTTCTGAGAAAATTCCATACTGCTTTCCATAGTGGTTGTACCAGTCTGCAATCGCCATGTTCATAGCAGCACACTTTACAATAGCCAAGTGCTGGAAGCAACCTAGGTGCCCATCAATAAATGAATAGATCAAAAAACTATCATACATTTACACAATGGAATTCTATGCAGCAGAAAGAAAGAAGGAGCTCTTACCCTTTGTGACAGCATGGATGGAACTGGAAAGCATTATGCTAAATGAAATAAACCAGGCGGTGAAAGAAAAACACCATATGATCTCACCTTTAACAGGAACCTAATCAACAAAACAAACAAGCAAGCAAAATATAGCCAAAGACACTGAAATTGAGAACAGGCTGACAGTCACCAGAGGGGAGAAGGGAGGGAATTTCAGGGGAAAAGGGTGAAGGGTTTGCAGGAACAAGTATAAAGGACACATGGACAAAAACTACGGGGGGGGGGGGGAAATGGGAGGGAGGTGAGGAGGGCTGGGGGTGGGCTGGGACAGGGGTAAAAGGTAGAAAACTACTTGAACAACAATTAAAATAAAAATAAAAAATAAAAATAAATAAATTTAATGGAGGATATCAGGCAAATCATGGAATTATCAGGAGCAGGAGAATTGGGCTCAGAAAAATGTGAAAATAGAGGCACAGCTTAAAAAACTCACCACATATTATGCTGTGTGAAATAAGACAGAAAAAGAAAAATACCATATAAATCACTTATATTGGACTCTAAACAACAAAATTAATGAATAAACAAAGTAGGAACAGACTTGTAGACACAGAACAAACTGATGGTTGACAGAGGGGAGGGGACTTGGGGGACTGGGTGAAGAAGGTGAAGGGATTAAGAAGTATAAATTGGTAGTCACAAAATAGTCACAGGCACATAAAGTGCAGTGTAGGGAATATAGTCAATAATATTGCTATAACTGTGTGTGGTGCCAGTGGGTACTGGAAATATCAGGGTGAACACCTTGTAAAGTATATGATTGTCTAATCACTATGCTATACACTTAAAACTGAAACAAAATAATATTGAATGTAAAGTATAATTAAAAAATAAAATTTAAATTAAGAAAACTCACCACAAGAATCAGCTGAAGATACAGGCATCAGTTCTTGGACCTTTTGCAGCTAGCGATGCTACTGTCAGTGAATCTATAGCAAGCAGCACCAAGAAACAAAGACCTTGAAAATTTTGACATTTTCATTAGCGGATACTGCTACACTCAAAGTCCCATATGCAAACATTTGATTGACTGAGCTCAGTTGCCAAGAAGACAAAGGGAAGCTGAATATACTTTCGGACTTCTGGGTTTGTAGCAGGAGCTAAGCACTATTACACAACAAGACTCACATAGGGCCCAATAAGAAGGGGTTCATGCTGTGTTTGTATTATGTATTAACACACTAATGCTGCATTAAAAACAAGCCCAAACTTAGTGGCTTGAAACAACCATTTTTTGTGCTCTCAACACTATGGATCTGCAAAACAGTTCTGCTGGGTTTAGTTGGGCAGTTTGTTTGGTCTTGGCTGGTTGGCTAGTCTATAATAATGGTCTCAGCTGGGATTACAAGCTCTGTTCTATGTAGTTTATCTTCCAATCCAATTGTCTGGGCATATTCTCATGGCAATTACAGAGGTCTAATACCCAAGCTTGGAACTCACACACTGTCAGTTCTACTACATTCAATTGGCCAAACTCCAGATTGAAGGGATAGGGAAATTGTGTTTCTTCTCACGAAGAGGTGGAGTCTAAGACTGATTCCCAAAATAACCCCTATTCTTCACCTCTTCTGTGTCTACACTCTTTTTACTTTTAGAATGATGGGCAAAATCTTGTCTACCTTTCACATAGCCTCCCAGCCTCTATTATCTTAGATATTGTCAGTAATTATAGGTAAATATGTGTGCATGGTTCCTTTTGTATACAGATTGCTGCATATTTCACACAATTCTGCAGTTCATGTGACTTGAAGATTATCCTACATCCATTAGCATATATATCTGTAGTATCAACTTCTTAAAGTGGAATTACTGTGTCAAAGGATATATGCATTTAAAAATTTGATAGTGACAAACCGCCCTCCATAACGAATAGTACTAATATACCTTCCCATCTAGAAATCTGTTATTATGTACTTGTTTTTAAAAGGCAATCATCAAACCATTTTATATTATAAACGTGGCTTTTCAAAAAGTATCTTAGTGAATTATTAAAATTTATTTTAAAATTTCAAACTTACAGGAAAGTCACAAGTACAGTAAAGTACAACTATATCCCCCTGCCAAGACTCCCCAATTATTAACTATTAATTTAATTTTACTCTGTAACCTTCTCTGTATATAATATCCTTTTGTCATTATTTTTCTAAATCACTTGAAAGCAAGCTGCTAACATAATTCTGCTTTCGCCCCTAAATGCTCCAGTATGTAGTATTTCTGGAACATGAAGACCCTCTCTTACTTACAAGCCACGATGCAGCCATCCAAAGCAGGATATGAACACTGAAAGAACACCACTGTCCCAAAATGACGCTGTGCAGTGCATCACCTCAGGAGGCACAAGACACTGACGCACTTCACCATCCTTGATGTTAACCTTGATCACCTGTTCAGCTTGGTGTCTGATAAATTTACAGGTGAAGAAGCCTACCAGTTCCCCCTGTGTAATTGAGAAGTATATTGCAGGAAGATCTCTGATGAAAAATGGGATATTGGCCTAGTCTTGAACTTCCACCCACCAGCCTCAGCACCCAGTGACGACCCCCACATGACCAACTCATTGCAATAGTTGTCAAATGGGGAGGCACTTTCCCCGTCATTCCTTCTGCATTTATTAGTTGACATTAAATTGTAAAGGAAAGCACTTCCTTCTCCCTTGTATGTTTGTATCAGTGTGTACGTGTACACTTTTGTTCAATGGGGTATAATCCACTACGGTCCTTTATTTTGATTCTCAGGCTGTCCCAGATGGGCTGCCCCTTAAAGCTGGATCCTCTGTCATTCGAGCATCTTCTTACTTCCTGGCACTACATATCCCAGGCTCGTTTTGTGCTTTTCTGACCTAGCCCTGGAATCATCTCTTTCCCCAAGGAGCCCCGGTTTCTTTCAGTCAGAGGTTAGAAAACATTTGCTGGAAAGGACTGAATAGTGAATATTTTAGGCTTTCCAGACCATAGGGCTCTTTCATGACTACTTAACTCTGCTGTTACGGAGCAAAGGCATCTCAGACGACACGGAAATGAACAGGCACTAGTGCAAATGAGCATGCTCCAAGGCAGCCGTCGTCTGCTGACCACTTTATAGAGAAGGATGGTATTTAACTTTTAAAAATTAAGATATAATTGACATATAACATTATATTGGTTTTAGGTGTACCATGATTTGAGAAATGTGGTTGGAAAAGTAGGTTTACAGGTGTGAGTATGCAAAACAGAGTTTATTCTTGCATCACTATTTATTAATTTTTGTATTTTCCATGAACAACTGTAAACTTACTTTGCCTACCACTATGTATATATTGCAAAATGATTATCACAATAAGTTTAGTTAACATTCATCACTTCACAGTTACAGATATTTTGCTTGTGATGAGAATTTTATGATCTAATCACTTAGCAACTTTCACAAACTTTCAACTATATATAGTTGAGTTTTGTTAACTATTGTCACCATGCCACACATTACATCCCCAGGATTTATTTATAACTGGAAGTTTATATGTTTTGAGGATGGTCCTTAGAAACCAAGATCTGGGAACTTAGCAAACCGATTGCTACAAGTATATCTTGCTTCTAGGTTCTTGCAAGAAATAGAACTAAATATGTATATATATACACACACACAGACAGAACTGTATTTATTTGTACTACAAAACTATGACTTCACACTGTTAACTTCCGACTCCACCCCAGTACCTCAGGGTTCTTGCTGGCCTTCCCCTTCCCTATATGCAAATCCCTCTTTAGCTCTCATTGCTGTGTCTCTCTGCGCTCAAGCAATCTCCTGACCGTGCTGGGCACCTTTCTAGCTCCATGCCGGCTCTCTAGCCACACGTTCTTATTCCCATCACCGCCTCAGCCTCATATTTCCCCCTCCAGGGAAAGGCAGGGGAAGAGCTTAGAAATAAGGGTGACCATCCTCTCATATGGTTAAGAGCCATTGCTTTTTTGAATTGTTTGTTTATATATCTTGTCCAGTTTCTCTACTGGATTACTTTCCATTCATATTCTTTGCTGGTTTTTCCATTGAGTTGTTGTTGGTCTTTTTCTTATTACTCTATGGGAAATAATTTTTTAAAAAATGAATGCTGAGTAATATATATTTAATTCTTCCAAATAGAAATAGAACCAGCTTACAGGAAACAAAGACTGACAAAAACACATAAAGAAAAGGAGAAATAAACTAATACATCTAGTCATAAACTGCACTGAAAGTAGCACTTTGTACAATAATTTTCTAATTCCAAAACTCACTGAATTTTTTCACCTTGTAATGAGATTTCATCTGATAACAAAATTTGAATGTAGTAGTGGGTAACAGAAAAGACTTTGGAGATTAAAGAAAGTAAAGTTAATGTTGCAGCAGTTTCTTTATATAGGGAATTAGCCCCTCTGAAATGTGTTTTTAGATAATCAAATTTATAAGCTCTTAGCCCTGGCTGGTGTGGCTCAGTGGATTGAGTGCCAGCCTGTGAACCAAAAGGTTGTCAGGTCAATCCCCAGTCAGGGCACATGCCCGGGTTGTGGGCCAGGTCCCCAGTTGGGGGTGTGCAAGCGGCAACTATGTCTCTCTCACACATTAACGTTTCTCTTCCTCTCTGTCCCTCTCTCTCTAAAAAAAGTAAATAAATAAAATCATTAAAAAATTATTTAAAAAATTTATAAGCTCTTGATGAAGTTGTTTCCTTTGCCAGCTAGCTTAGCTGTGGAAGTTTTAGATGCCAGTATACTCTCACTACCCATGAAAAATAATTTTACGGGAATGACTTGGTTCTGCAGCTAGCAGGTGTAGTGACCACTTCACAAATCAGCAGTCAATGCCCTGAAACTATAAAAATCCTTGAAAAACTCATAGGCTGTAAACTGCATGACATAAGGCTTGGTGATGATTTTTGAGTCTGACAAGCAAAGGCAACAAAAGCAAAAACAAACAAGTGAAAGTACATCAAACTTTCTACACAGCAAAGGAAATCACCAACCAAATTACATGGAAACCTATTAAATGGGAGACCAGATTTGCAAATCATATAGGCGTTAATATATCCAACCTATATGAGGAACTCATACAACTCAATAGAAAAAAAGAACCTGATTTAAAAAATGGGCAGAAGAGTTGAACAAACATTTTCCCAAGGAAGACATGCAGATGGCCAACAGGTCCACAAAAAGATGTTCAACATCATTAATTGTCAGGGAAGTGCAAATGAAACCCACAATGAGGCATCACCCACACCTGTTAGAATGGCTATTATAAAAAACCCACAAGAAATAAATGTTGGGAAGGATGTGGAGAAAAGTAACAGTTAGTGGGAATATGAATTGGTATAGACATGATGGAAAACAGTAGGGAGGCTGACCAAAAAGTGTGCTGTATATTTTCCATAATATAAAAGATGCATTTTTCTTTTTTAAAAAACATATTTTATTGATTATGCTATTACAGTTATCCCATTTCTTCCTCCCCTTTATTCCCGCCCCCCGCTCTGTACCTACCTCCCACCAGCATTTGACACATTTTTCATTTTCACCAATAACTTTATTCACTTGCATATTTTGAGTATGTTGGCTATCTCCCACTATTGGCTTCTAGATGCTGCTAAATCTCTTCCAATGTCCCACAGCAAAGAATTACCTGGCCAAAATGTCAATAGAACCAAGAAACTTCACAAACCGCTTTTGACATGATCAGTCACAGCACCTTCTTCGTACACTGCACACATCTTTTTTTTTTTGCTTTTCAGCTGTGTTTTTACTTTTCTTGAAATAACAAAGCATAATATACCAAAAATGTTCCATATTTTCTTCCAGCTTCAATATTAAAATGGCTGCACTCACTAATTTTGATGTTTTTTTAAATGTACGCTGATATGACAGCTGTCACAATACGATCTAACAAAATTTTTTCAAATGAAGTTAAAGACAGCTAAGCACTACTAAGGCCATTGCACAGAAAAAACTAAATGAACTTTTAGGCCAACCCAGTAAAAATAGAACTACCATATGATCCCGCAACTGAACGTCTGGGGACTTACCCACAGGAAACAAACAAAAACACTGATAGAAAAGATGTATGTACCCTAATGTTCACTTCAGCATTATTTAGAATAGCTAAGATATGAAATAACCTAAATGTCCATCAATGGATGATTTGATTAAGAAAATACACAATGGAATATTATTTATCCATAAAAGAACAATGACATCTTGCCATTTGCAACAACATGGATGGACCTTGAAGGCATTATATTAAGTGAAATAAGTCAGACAGAGGAAGATGAATAACATATGAACTCACTTTTAGAGTCCATGTGCGGACTCTAAACCCCCTCAAACAACCTCCCACCAAACAAACAAACAACCCCTGAGCTCATAGATACAGCATGGTGAGTATAATTAATAATGTGGCATTGCATATTTGAAAGTAGCTAGGAGAGTGGATCTTTAAAGTTCTCATTATACGAAAAAAAATTTAAAATATGTGTGGTGATGGTAACATGTTGAGTGGACTATTGTGGTGATCATATTACAATATATACAGATAACAAATGATTATTATACACCTGAAACTATACAATGTTGTGTTATATGTCAATAAAATCTCAATTAAAAAAATTTGTATTGTTGTTTTAGGAGTCATACCTGGAAGTTTAGAGTCCCCCTCCCCCCCCCCGCCTGACCAATTCTATAAACCATTTGATGTCCTTTAAGTCCCTTTCTACTTTAACGAGAAGAAATAGGCTCAATTGTCTGCGCTTGAACTCTGAATGGACATGTGTTGATATTGTGGGACTGAGATGCCACTTTCTTCTAATTTTCACATCCCAAACTCCAAAATGTCGCTATAGGAAAAGATTTAACCTCACTAATACAGATGACTATGTTGGAGTTTCAGGCAGGGCCCTGTGAATACTAACCACTGTCCTTTACCTGGGTTCAGAACAGATCGCTCATAGAGGTAAAAGTTGGTGACATGGAGATCAAAAGACCCCTTTGTTAGCTGATAAAGCTGTTGGGAGAAATGTAATTTAGATTTTTAGTCAAAAAGACTTGTAGATACTGTACCCAAAATTAAATTTACCCACTGCATACACTGGCAGTTCTTTACAACCAGGTGCAGCCCCTGAATCTGGAGCATCTGAGCACCGTATGCCAAATGACTATGTAGCCAACACTACCCTTCAGAAATTGGCTTAAATCAGGACCCCAAAACTGTTAGATTGGGTGGGCTGGGCGATAATGCATTGTCAGATGGAATGGTACATCTAGGATCAAGCATGAGCAGGGCTGGAGGACAAAGCAGCAAAGCGGTTAGCCCAGGCCTCCAGGTGGCTTATCACTGTTGCTCTTGTGTCTCTTGCTCAGGTCACACCTAAGACAACATCAGGGCCCTTCTGACTATATGATAGAGTGGGAGAAAAAGGATGTCAAATCCTTCGAGGAGTTCCAGCTGGCCTATACTGCTCCACGTGACGGCATGAAGGAGACACAGTCTACCAAAGTCATGAGTAATGTGCTGATAAAAGGGGAAGCATCACCCTGCCTGCTGTGGCTCAGTGGGTTGGGCATCGTCTGGAAAATTGGAGGGTCACCACTGTGATTCCTGGTCAGGGCACGTGCTGGGTCTGCGGGCCAGGTCCCTGGTTGGGGCATGCAAGAGGCAACCAGTCGGTGTTTCTCTTGCACATCAATGTTTCTCTCCCTCTCTTTCTCCCTCTTTTCTCCTCTCTCTAACAATAAATAAATAAATAGATAGATAAATAAATTCTTGAAAGTGAAAAAGAAAAAAGAAAGAGGAGCATCAACATCACTAAGAAGCTCCGTGGTGGCTGCTCTCTGTAGGCCAGAGCAGCTGACAATAGAAGATGCCGGTACAGGCCTGGGACCACTGAGAGCAAAGGGGATGATCACAATCTGAAACAGTAGAAGCAGGTGATAGTGAATAACCATCAGAAGCCCAGTAAGCACAGTCAGCAGCATGGTCAGAGTGGCAGCCAGAGCTTTGCAGTCTGGCCCAAGGAGATCTGAACCGGAAGGGCATCCTGTGGAATGTAACTGGACAGATTACATCATGGTAGTCTGGGTAGATGAACAAAAAATGGCTAATACTGTGGAGGCCTTGGGAAGGCACAGGCATGTGGGGGAAGGTAAGAAATAAAATGTGGAGATTTGGTGTTCTACTGCATCGATAACACTTTTAGGGCTTCAGTGGTATTGGGTGCTCTTGTCCCCCCACTTCCCTTAGCTTCTCCAGTCCTTCCTCTACTCTCTGGCTGGGCAACTCAGGCTTTTTTCATTTCATTGCGTGTTGCCCATCACCCTTAGATATTTTTTTATTTTTTAATTACGGCTTACATTTAATATTTTTTTGTATTAGTTTCAGTTACACAGCATAGGGTTGGACAATCATGTATGTTTATAAACTGGTCCCCTCAATATTTCCAGGTACCAATGTGGCACCATCCATAGTTATTGCAATGTTATTGACCCTGTTTTCTGTGCTGTGCTTGACATCCTGTGACGACTTTGAAATTACCAAGTTGTAGTTCTTAATTCCTTCGCCTTTTTCACCCCCCTCCCAACCCCTCCCCTCTGGCAGCAAGTTTGCTCCATCCCCTGAGGTCTTTGCCAGTGTATTAAACTCAGTATCTCAAGAAAGTGCCTGGAAATCAGGGAATTCTTGGTTTTCCAGGCTTATATTTTAGGCCCCTTGATTTGGCATCCTCAGAATCCAAATGCAAGGGCACTCCCCTAACTCCCGGTTGTACATGCCAGCTAATTCTTGTGACAGGTATATTGTTCCTCTCTCCCTTACCAGGCCTAGCACATCCACTAGATTATGCTGAGACTTAACTCCAGTTACCAGCCTAGAAACCAGGAAAGGAATCAGGAGGTTGTGCCGGGGTGCGGCTGGGAGCAGCCACTGTTTTGTGGAGGAGAGAGGACTTGACAGCATCTTCCACCACAGAGAAAATGCCTGCTCTTTCCAGGGAGGGTGGATGACCTCTGCAAACCCAGAGGGTTTTGCAGAGTTAACATCTTCACAGGCACCCACCAGAATGTTCGGATCCCATGTTTTAAGGTCCCAGGTTTTATTCCCTAGGCCTTGACTTCTGCATACGAAAATACCTTGGCTGAGCATTCCAGTGTCTCTGGAGCTCTGTGACTTTAACGACTGAAGAATGCAGACTGTTGCTCAGCTGCATGTGCCCTTCTACTGCGGGAGATCCAGGCCTCTTTGAAAGCTGTCACAGAGGCCGTGTGACTCACATTTACCCACAGACTGCTTATTATCGGTCCTCAGTCTCTCTGCCTCCTGCTGCGTGGCATGGAACAGCTCTGCAGTGAGTAATCCACTCTGCTGTCTTTGTGGGCTTCCTCCCTCTGTGTTTTTCAAAAGCCCACATCACCGCACTTGCAGCATTCCCCTCCCCAGGGCGTTTTCAGGCTTCTGTTGGTGAGGTCTTTTCATAGTAAGCTAGCATCTTGTGACAGATTCTGTGTGTGCCCCATTTCCAAGGATAGGGTTTTCTTTGCTCACTGGATTTAGAATGGGCAGCAGGTGGGCCTATTCTAAATTCCTTCTCTTGTATTTTTTCTCAGATCATTCCTAGAATCACGTGAGAAGCAGATGCGAAGACAGACAGGATTAAATGTGCAAGAAATGTATTAGAGAAAACGCCATGGAGAGGGAGCGGAGTGGGGCTGAGAGCACCATCAGGCTGAAATGCATGTCTAACCTTCTGTGGAAAGAATTAGGTTGCCTGGAATCTTCTTAGACTGAGTGCAATGCTAAGAAAAGCTTAGCAAGGCCAGCAAAGAATCTTCAGCCACTTTACTTCCCTGCTTGTCCTGCCTGAGGGACCAGTGTGAGGAAGACCAAGGGTTATTTGTCCCAGATAGTGGGGACAAGATGACAGTTCCACTATTGACTTGGCTTTGGGGGAATTACAATTCCATGCCCACATATTTCTAGAGCAATTAACCTGGTTGTGGAATTCATCAGACAGTGGGGGTTGTTTTTAATCATCATCTGGCATCTTTTGAAATCTAGTGCCTTATTTGGATTTAATCAAGCCATAACAAAATGTTGATAAAAATTACATCCTAGGTTATTGTTTTATATTACATAACTTGAGACATTAAAGTGATTCCAGATAAATTAAATTTGTGCAGCTTTCTCTTTTGGATGACCTGTATTAATCAAGTGTATTTTATAATTATTGTTTATTTAATCATTAAGCCCTGAGAGTAAGTTAAAGACGATTTTAATTTTCTGAGAAATGCATGCCAAAACATGAAATCAGGAAGACTTCCATAAAAGGCAAGGGATATCTGAAATGATGGTGCTACCACAACTAACTCATAAATAATACAGTATTTGTATGATTTTACAGGCTGGTTGCCAATAATTATGTCATCTATTCCTGCTAAGGAAATATCTCATTGCAAGATATTATAGCTAGACCTTAATTCAGAAAATCCATAAATTTCATTATAAATACATAGGATTTTAATATCAGCAATCAACTTGTATAGACATGGGACAGTTTTGGAAGAATACCCTTGGGCGTGTGGGTAGGTGGCGGAGGAGGCGGTCATGGCAGTCGTGACCATGAGGAATAATGATGCCGTTCATTCTTGCATTAGAATTCTATACTTTGTCAACATACTAATTTAAAGATTATGATCAAAACCAAAGCTATGAGTCAGAGTTGGTACAATCATCACTTTAAAATCACATACTATTTTGAAACTATGATATAATTACTGTAGGAAGTATTAATGTGGATTTACATGTGAACATCTTTATATCCGACAAGTTCTGTTTTGTTAAAATCCTGATCCATCTCTAGTAGATCCTTTCTGGGATAACAACCTGACCATAGCCAATGTGGAATGACCTAGGTTTAAGAAAATATACCATCGTACCACTAATACCACAAAACCACACCATGGGCCCTTAGGGTTAGGGAAAGACATTTCCACATTACCGCTGGGGTAAGAAGTGAGATGTGTTTTGGAGCCAAAGAGAGTGAGGAGGTTGGAGTACTTTTGCTGGGGGTGGGGGTGGTGGTGGTGGTGAGCTGTATGTGGAGAAAGACAGGAGTGACAGGCAACAGCTAACCTCCCCCTGGTGGCATTGCAGAGCCACCCCTTCCTGAGCAGCTAGGATCCTCTAGTATGGGCCTCCAAATTCAAGGGGGTGGGTCTGAGTTCTGTCCCTGCTACTGAATGGCAAGACTGACATTTGGACATGTAGTTATCAGTCTTGCCTTCCTGAATTTGAGGTGGGACATCAACAGGGGTCACCCTCTGGGAGGGCTCTGTTCAGCAGAGTGATGGCGATGAGCTTATCAGGAACAGTAACGGAAGGAAGCAATTTGCAATGGCCAGGTGAAGAGTTCGGAGCAAAAAAATCTGAGATAGTCATTCCAGGGTACATGTGAGATGGAACCTTCACAAATAGCTAGAAGTCAGTGTCCCCTCCTCTACCCATTTTGACAAAAATGCCTGTGGGAACTATGTCAATAACTTGGCCTTTAAAGGAAGTGTAACAATGGCTATAAGCTGGGGACCTCAATGGATTACCCTGTGTCAGCCCCAAGTTCAGTAATTTCATGGGCTGGCAGAGAAAGCTTTATCCAAAACAAAACAAAACAAAAAACAAAAAACACCCCCCCCAAAAAACACTTTGGTTTGACCACTCAGCTCAGAAGTGCCAGGTACTGAGATCTTCTGGGCAGGGTGTTTTATTGTCCTGGGTCTCAGGTCAACCCGCCTTGTAGGAAACAGCTCCATCAGTGCTAGATGAGCCATGCCCCCCCATTGGAGCCTGATCTCTGACCTTATTTAAATAAAGCTCTCAGTTCCTGATGGGCAAAGTACCAGAAGAGACAGTTACTATACTCTTATCAAATGAGCAAAAATTATGCCTTTTACTCAAGGGATACCCAGCCTTTTCCAGCAGGCAACTTTGTCAGAACATTTTCAAGAGGGATTTTCTACAGCAAGAGCTGAGGGACATAGTGGTCCATGTGTTCCATGTCCCTGGAGCAGAGAGAATGGTGGATGCATCAGCCAGTGTTGTCCTAGCATCCCTTCATGAAAGTGGGAGGCGCGAAACCAAAACATAACACAGTGAATGTGATTATGTGTGAGGCCAAGAAAATATTGTCCCAGGACACAAAGGTCCTGTTCCAGTTGAGGATGGAATGTGGAATAACAAGAACTAGATGCGCTACATGACCTTCAATCAATTTTTCATAAACATGACTTCTTTCAATTAGTCTTTTGGAAAGAGGCAGCAAAAATTTGAAATTAACCTCTAGTAAGGGTGTAGAGAAGAATTGTTTTGCTTGTTCAAAGTTTATCCAATACTTAAAAACCCAAATGACTATGGGGTAAAGTTAATGCTCAACATTATGATAGTTAAGCAGATGAACCAAGGCCTTTGAGCCAGATGAACTTCCATCTCTCTTTTGTATGCCTTGGAGGTTCGATAGGCAAAGCTAGAATTTTTAATGCCTCAAGTTTGCTGAATATTCAATTATAGGCTGAAGAAGTTACCTGTGCATTTAGACTTTTAGGCTATGGGTTATTTTCACCCACTTTTAGAAACCTACCTGTGGCAGTTACTTTAAATTCTGGAAGACCCATTTGGTTTCAGGGACTATCCTTGCCCTCTGGTATCCAGATATTTTTGTCCAGAGATCTTTCCCTTTTGCGATCTCGAGGAAATTCCTAAAGCAGAGCTGGTGATTACTTTCAGTCCTGGCAAACTTCAGTCCGTTGCAGGCAAGATCTAGCTCCACCCAGGGGGATCCCATGTGCCAGTAGTCTGGGAATGAGGAACGGGAGGGGGTAATACCTGCAGAGTCAGCTGGATTAGGACTAGAATGGGTAATTGGCCCATTTGGTCTCAGCTCCTTAGCTTTGATACAACTGCTGAATACCTCACTTGGCAAATTTCTCTTTTGGAAAGTAAGCTCCTTATTCCTGTAGGAGTTCACTACCAAACAGATTAGCATCTCAACAAGATTCTATTTTATTTTTATGTGAAATCATCCTTCAGAAATATAACTCCAAAAGCTACTGTATAGAAATCCAACCTAACCTTGGTTACTAGGAGAAACTGCTTAGAAGTCCATGTGAAGACACGTATGTATTCAAAATAAAGACAGTAACTTTTTAAGATCCCCTTCAAATGACTCATTTGACCAGCTAAGTTTGAAGACAAAATAATGAGGTCCAGGTTCCAGAGCTGATGTTCCTCAATAGAGAAGATGCCTTCGGACTCTGAGGGAGGTGTGGACTTCAGATGGGTTCACAGGGCAGCACTAGCAGTTAACACTCTAAGTTGAAGCCTTGTAAAAAGGGGAGGGAGAGGGTGACAGGATCATCTCTCTAATCCCAGCTGGCAGTGTGGATGAGTAGTGCACACCATTAAGTCCAAGGTGAGCTGCTGGGGCAGATCCGCTGGGACCAAGTTCAGGGCTTTGACCAGGAGATGGCAGTGTTGTCTAAGTACATAGCAGAATTTACTGAGCCCGAAGGCGACTGGACTGGATAAAGCCACAACTGGGCTTTCTGGGAAGAAACAATCAGCAGTGACTGCCTCAGTTAGTCTTAGAAGGGCAACCAACTAAGATCTACAACTGTGGGTAAAGATATTTTGTGGGAAGAGAGTAGCCAGGCTAAGCTAAGTGACCCAATCAGAGGCTAATTAGCAGCAAGAGGACCCTAAGAAAAGGAGGAGATCCTGAAAGGCTAACACCGAAAAGACAAGCCAGAGAGGAAGCAGGAGTTGGGCCAACAGGCATAGTCTCAGGTGAGAACCAAAATCAGGGAGGCCAGAGAAAAGACTGGTTCTGTTAGTGGGGACATTGTGAGGATTGCACTTCAAAGCACCGGTGCTTATGGCTTTGTTGATCTTCCCTCCCTCACTAAACAGATTATGCTCCAAACAAATGCTGGCAACAGGTGAGCAAAGCGCAAATGGTCCCTCTTGTCTTGGATCTCTGCTTTCTGGGTAAGGCACCTGCTCTATTTAGCTGCCTTGGGAGGGACCTTCCTGACAGTGGTGGAGCAATCCCACTTGCCTATCTTGCCAAAAGCATGATGGTCCCTGGATATATGTATTGATCTGGGTTCTACTCTAATGGAAATGGTGTGTGTGTGTGTGTGGGGGGTGGTTAGTGGTGGAGGGGCTTTTATGAGATAAGAGATACTACGTGCCACAGAAATAAAATAACCTCAATCAGTATTACCATAGCAATTTTGGTTCTAAGATATAAACCCAGTGACCTTTGGTAATTTGCTTATAAGATAAAATATTCAAGGAAAAAGCTTAATCAATAGTGATTTATACTTATAAAACAGTGGTTTTAAATATGTATTGAATGTACTTTTACTTATTAGATATACATATTTAATGGTCTTAGGTTCCAATTACTTTGTTCCATGGTCATCAAATATGCTAAAAGTTATTAAAATAGTGGTTTATACTTATTTAAAGGTTTTTGTGTAATTCCACTTGGTAATCAGTGACTTATGGGGGCACATTCTATCATTGGCAACCTCATCTGAAGCACATGAGTGAATGACTTGCCCAGGGCACCTCAACTCTGAGAGCTGGACCAACTCTGGATCCCAGGACTCCTGACTTAGTCCACACACCACGATACAACCTAGTTTACGTGAGCAGAAATTGTATATATGTACTCTTCCAGGCCCCATTGGTTTACACATTGAACTATAGAAACTTTGAGAGTTAGCAAAACCCCTGAAGCACTCTGTTATGGGAAGGTACCTGGTGGTGATCAGGGAACCATGCAGAATCTTGCTCAGGGTAGTGGGACTCGAGAAACTGGTGCTCCACCTCCTCCTACAAGCTTGTGATTCTGCATCAGGAATCCCTCCAGCCACCTAATTGTAGAACATGAATCATTCTTGAAATCTATCCAAAATACTGCCATGCCCATTGTGGGCTCTGTTTTATCCTAGTTTCATGGTACAAGACCAATGTTGACTTCCTTAGATATTTGTGTTTCAGAGCCAGAAGGATGATGGACATTTAGAAAGGAGAAAGGAGCCATCACTAGGCAGGGAGCCAGACCATGGATCAAAATAATTGGCCTCCGAGGCCACAATGAACTTTTCAGTGGTCATGGACTTAGTGACTTGAGGGGTCTTTGAGGGGAGCACCCTGGTGGTTTCCTTGGAAAGCCCTATGGTGGGACCAGCTCTGGGTAAAACATGCCATCAGGGGTCTCTAATTTAGTGTTTTACCTTCATAATACCCTGTTCTCAGGTGTCCCCTAACTTGCCAACCTGTTGAGCTCCCTCTGATTCTTTAACTCATCGGAGCAGCTCACATCCAGATCACTGTTGTTCCTCTTGTGTGCACCATGTTTTGTTGAAAGAGAATGGCTTTAATCAAAGGAATGGCTTTTTTGGAATATGACTTATGGTTTAGGTGAAATGGATCAAAGCAGTTTCCAGAAGCTCATGGTACCTCCCCTCAGCCACCTATGACGTCATTTACACCTGCAGGGGATTATTAGTCTCCTTCCTGCTGGCAGTGTGCTCCCTTGCACCTTTTCTGGTGGACTTGGTTTTTGCCAGTCCAGTCCCTTTTCTATGTGCAGCCTGGAAGAGTGAGGAGATGTTCCTGAGCAGAAGCATACAGATCCTACACAAAGATGAAAAAATGGAGTTCAGTACTGCACCTTGCTTTGGCTCTTTCTCCTTTCCTATTTCACCCTTCTTCTTTTTTTTCCCTATTTCCTGGGTGCAGAGAGTTTGTTAGGAGGTCTTCTTAAGTCCTTACCTCAGGCTCTGCTTTTAGGGAAACACAAACTAAGAGGTAGACCCTAGAGTTAGGATATTAATTACTTAAACCCTATAATTTAAAAAAGTGAATAAGGGAACAATAATACATCAGACACTTTAAAACCACAGGAAGTTACCATTCGGTGATGAAAGAAGAGACTAGAGGTGACCGCAGGGAACTTCTATTTAGTGGTTTAAGTATCCTCCATTAGTGAAGAAATAGGAAAACTGCCCTCTAACCTGCTTTGCATACTTTCTGTTGTTTGAGCCTTGCCATTCCTTGGCTTGTGGTGTTTTTTTCCTAAACTTTCTTTTCAGTCTTGTTGGAGCCAGCAAATCCTGGTGCTGCCTGTCTTTGCTGCCCTCTGCAATGGCTGTTGTCTTATTATTCGGAAGGGTGGCTTATACCTCAATGGTAGGAGAGATTTAAGCTTCTCTGCTGATTCCGATTGAGAGGCCGAGGGAGACTGCCTTGAGAAACTAGCACCCTGTGCAGAGGGTTCCAATACGAGATGGCAACTTATGAGGCTCCTGAATTTACCTCCTCCCGTGGACACACTGAATCTACAGTTACACATGGAACAGTTCCCTCCAAAGGAAACCCAGAAACTAGCTGAGTGACTCTTCTTATACATTGAGTGAATGAGAAAAAACCCATATCAAACTAGCAAGGTCAGTGTGACACACTCTTGCCATAAACCCCACACTTGTCACAGTGCCATACAGTTGAAAGGGAACTCCTAACTTCCAGCTTCTCCCTGAGGAGTGAAGGGTTTGGACCCAATATTTAGCACCCAAACTTTTAAAACTTCCATTGGAGGGGTGGGCCCCCAAACACCCAGCTCTAAATGCCAATAGAGCTTGCATCCATGAGACTCACCAGACCATAACAACTAGTTCTTAATGGGCTTCTAACAACTTCCTATGGCTATCTCCCCAGGGCTCTGCACAGAGGGAACAGTCAAAAATGCCCACCTCACAGTCTTTCACTGAAAGAGGCTTATTTGCATATCCTAAAAGCTGAAGCCTGCAGGTCAGGCTCCTAATTTAGCACACATCGGAGGGGCAACTGCTTTCTCTCCCTGAAAGCAGAGAGGCCATCCAGAAGCATATTTACATTCTCCCTCTGCCCTGATACGGGGCATTAGTATCTCCCTGAAAGGAGCTGGTGCACACATCTGGAGCCCTGGTTTTGTGGCTGCTGGCCAGAGGATGCACCCCTTGATCACTTGCCTCTGGTGGGTAAGTGTGGCTTCTGTTCTCCATTCTCACAGGACTATAGCAAACAAAGTAACCTGTTGTTAACCAGCTATTTCCCCTAGAGCTCAGTGAAGAGGGAACAGACAGAAACAGCAACTTGCAGTCTTTCTCTGAAAAAGGTCCACTCGATACATTAAGTGTGGCTGTGCAAGGGTCTGGCATCTAGGCTTTGACTGCAATTCTTCCCTTTACGACACTGATATGTTTTGGAACATTCTCAACTAGTGTGGGTCAGTAGGACAAAGAAGCAAGCTGGGACAATGATGGAAGTTTGAGAGACAACCAAGAACTAGCGCCAGTAAGATCCATCCGCACATGAAACCACTTTTTCCAGACCAGGATGAGTGGTGGTTTTATCTAATGCACATAAACAAACATGGACTCAAGGAAAATGAAGAAATAAAGGAATGTGTTCCAAACAACCACCACCACCACCACCAAGATAAAACTCCAGAAACAGACCATAATATGTTATTTACCTGATAAAGTGATAAGTGATTTACCTAGTAAAAAGTTCAAAGTAATGGTTATAAAGATGTCCACTAAGGTCAGGAGAACAACTTGGGAACAAAGTGAACATTTCAACAGAGAGAGATAGAAAATATTTACAAAGTGTCAAACAGAAGCCACAAAACTGAAGAATATAATAATGAAACTGAAAAAAAATGCAATAGAAGAATTCAAGAGCAGATTATATGAAGCAGAAGAAAGGATGAGCAAACTCAAAGACAGGGCAGAGAAATCTATTCAATCAGCAACAGCAAAATAAAAATAAAAAATAAAAAATAAATAAATAGAATGAAAAAGAGTATAGATAGCATTAGGGATTTATGAGACAACATCCAGCTGACCAAAATTCACATTATAGGGTTGTTTCACAAAGAGAAAAGACAGAGAGTAAGGAGCAGAAAACTTATTCAAAGAAATAATGGCTGAAAAATTTTGTACCACAGGGAAGGAAACAAACATCCAAATCCAGGAATCCCAGAGAGTTCCAAATAACACAAACTGAAGAGACCCACACCAAGAAACATTACAATTAAAATGACAAAAGTTAAGACAAGGAGAGAATCTTAAAAGCAACAAGAGAAAAACAACTTATTACATGCAAGGGAACCGCATAAAACTAAACATATTTTTCAGCAGAAACTTTGAGGTTGGAAGGGAGCGTGGTATGATATATTCAAAATACTGAAAGAAACAAACTGCCAACCCAAAAACACGTTCCAGATAAGCAAAAGCTGAAAGAATTCATCACCAGTAAAGCAGCCTTAAAAGATATATTAAAAGGACTTGTTTGAATTAAACTGAAAGGGCACTGATTTGTAACAGAAAAACACATGAAAGTGTAAACCTCACTGGTAAAGGTAAATATATAGTTAAGTTCAAAATACTCACATGTGGTAATAATGGTAGGGGGTAAATCATTTATAAACCTAGTATAAAGGTTAAAACACAAAATTAGTAAAGATAATTATAATGGTAATGATTTGTTAATGGGAGTACAAGGAAAATCTGTAAATTGTGTTACTGAAAACATAAAACACAGAGGAGGAGAGTAAAAATACAGAGATTTAGTATGCATTTGAGATTAAATGCATAAGCTTAAAATAGACTGTTATATACATATATGATGTTTTATATAATCCTAATGTTAATCATAAGCAAAAACCTATAGCAGAAGCACAAAATATAAAGAAAAAAACCCTAAGCACACCACTACAGAAAAATCATCAAATTATTAATACAAAGGAAGAGATGAAGAGGAGAAGGGAACAAAGGCCTTACAAGTAGCCAGAAAACAATGAACAAAGTGGCAATTGCTTAGTCCATGGCTATTAATAATTGCTTTAAGTGTAAACAGAGTAAATTCTCCGATCAAAAGCCATAGAATGGCTAAATGGCTACAAAAACCAGACGCAACCGTGATGCTACAAGAGACTTACTTCCGATGGAAGGACTGAAAGTGAAGGGATGAACAAAGATATGCCCTACAAATAGAGACCAAAGAAACTGGGGTAGCTATACTCATAGCAAACAAAAAAGACTATGACAAAGACTATAATAGAAGAGAAATTATTATTATTATTTTATTGCTTTAACTTTTTAATTTGTACCAAGCTTAGTGTTTTCAAAGAATACATAATGTTATAAGGAAAGAGCTTAGTGTGTATACCATTATGTGAAAAAAAAGGAAATATAAAAAATGATTTTACAGAATGCTCTCAATATTGCTAAAATATATATTATAGTAAACTTTCATTTAATTGTTGCATCAGTCATTTTTTTGTATTTTATCTTATTTTTATTGCTGTTCAAGTACAGTTAAAAGGGAAATTATTTTAATTAAAGGCCTAAATTCCCTCCTTCCTGAGGACCTCTAGAGACATCTTGACTAGGCCTTGAAAAGGGAATTACCATGTTTAGCCATTTTTATAAGCCTAGTAAACTGGGGTCTGAACTTTCTTTTCCTTAAAATTCTGCCCCATATGGAAGCCTTGTAGCTTCTCTTCTACAGGACCTCTTTCAGTCACTTTTAATTAGAGTAGTACTAATTGCTCATTAAAAAAAAAAAGCAGTACCAAACTGTCAGCATATTATTCTTGGCTTAAGTTGCCCACATTCCCATTGGGAGGAAGGATGACACTGTGTGGTTAAATCTACAAGGAACCCACAGGAAGAGAAGAGGGCCTGCTCTCCAGCTGTCTCATCCACAACTGGGTGACAATGAGCCACTGCTCAGAGTCTTAATTTCCTCATCTGAAAAATGAAAATACCTCCCAGAGCTTTTTGTGAGCCAGAGAAAAATATGAACATACCATATAAATTGGAGAAGAGAGATTGGACATGATGGTTAGTGGGGCAGATGTGGTCTACAGATGTGCCGGGTTTGGCCCACGACAGATTGTTTTAATCAGAAATTTTAACAGAAACTCTGGCTTTCTGCCTTCTTTTGAAAAATCCCACATGGCAACGTTCTGATGTCAGGGACTAGCAGCTGCCCTTTATACAGGGTATGTTTTCTCCAGTCCCTCAAACCGGACAAGGACACTACTGAAAAAGAACAATTACAGGCCAATATCCCTGATGAACATAGATGCAAAAATCATCAAGAAATGTTAGAAAACTGAATTCAATAGTACATTTAAAGGACCATACACCGTGATCCAGCGGGATTTATTCCAGGGATGCAAGGATGGTTCAGCACTCACAAATCAATCAGTGTGATACACTACTTTAACACAATGAAAAATCACTCGCCAAAATTTAACATTCATTCATTACAAAAACTCTCAACTTGTTATAGAGGAAATGTATCTGAACATGATAATGATTATATATGACAAGCCCTCAGCTAACATCATACTAAATATGCAACAATTAAATGGAAAATCTTGTATTTAAGACATGAGAGTCCAGCTTCTGGTGCCATTTTACAGATGGGCCATGCAAAACAGGAATCTCATACGAAGGAGGAAGCACCACCCTGATGATCCACCATGTCTCTGCTTTGGGCAAATACTCCCTGTGTCAGTTCATCCTTCAAGTGTCAGAACCAGGATGAATTAGATGTGGAAGATATGGAGAGGTGCCCATGAAGTGTAAAAGAGAAAGGAATGGGAGTAGGCAGAGAGAGAGAGAGAGAGAGAGAGAGAGAGAGAGAGAGGCTTCAGCCGTTATGAAGGTCTGACACCTGTGAAAGGAGGGAAGAGGAAGCAGGAAGAGCAGTCACACTGTCATGAAGGCTTGACAAAGCTTGGCTGGTCGGGCAGGGAGATCTGGAACAAGTACTGCCCATCAGCATCATCCTGCATGGCACAAAAATGGCCACACAGTTGTACCTTAATTTCAGTCATCACATGTGAGTGCTCAAGAACGGCATGACCGCAGGTGAGACAACTCTGGAATAAGGTAGATCCTGAAGGAGGTGACATCTGGGGCTGCTGGTCACACTCTGGATCAGGATGGTACATTGCATTGCCTACCAAAGGAAGAAAGCCAATGCAGTTGAGAAAGACACCACCATGGGCAACTAAGGTTGAGTTCCTTGGGGACTCTCTGAGCATATACTGACAACATGTCTCAGGATTGTCCTACCAAGGATGCAGCCTTTCTCTACTGATGTTCATTTGTCATTGTTTCAGAGATGACTCCTAGGGGCGTTCTATCCCTGGTACTTTGAGGCAAGTGCCTTTAACGCCAGAGAAAACCCTCAGGGAGAAAAGCTCAGATAGATGCTTGAGGTGGGAGACTGTCCACTGCAGCTGCAGGCCAGCTTGGGGGTGACCAGGGGCACACAGACTGAGATTGGCAGCACCTGCCATGCTCCTGAGCGTGCCTAGCAATGCCATCTGTGCTAAGGTAAAGTTAAGTAGCAACTCTACGTTTCTGTTGCACTTTTGGGTTGTCACTAATGGGCATATTAGTCTGTTATTGGTCTAATTCTAGCAAATGTGAGCTCCAATATTCATTCTAGTAGCAAAGAATAGAGTGCGAATGATAACTGATAGGGCTGTGAGTGATGTGAGACATTAATCTCTTTGGGGGCAGGAGTGTGTGCAGTTGATGGTGCATTTAGAACAACTTTTGACTTTCAGCAGAGATATACAGTTGCCCTGGCAGGGTGGCTCAGTTGATTGGAGTGTCATCCCATACACCAAAACGTTGCAGGTTCAATTCCTGGTCAGGGTACATACCTAGGATGCAGGTTTGATCCCTGGTCAGTGTGCATACAGAAGAAACCGATTGATGATTCTTTCTTAAATTAGTATTTCTCTTTCTCTCTGTCTCTCTTTCAAAATCAATAAACATATCCTCAGTTAAGGATTAAAAAATAGGGACATAGAGTCTACTTTGTAAGAACAAATGTTTGGCTTGGGGAGGTGTTTGAGCCTCTTCCTAGTCATCCAGCAGTTCAATATCAACATTCTACACCACACAGTGGACAAATCTTGAAAGGGCCTGTAAATGAAGTGCCTTAGCTCCCTGGGGGAGGTCCTGTTCAAGCCCATCCCTCCTGCAACACCCTCACACCTGCGTGACTTACAGAAATGAAAATTAGACATGTGAATGAATGCCTAGATACAAATTCCTAGAAGCCGAGTGTCTTGTGTGGTCCACCACTCGTAAGTATAAACCTCTAGAGTTTCTACTCTAGTTTAATATAAGTCTTTGGTGATTACTGGCTTACAACTGATGCAGAGGCCAGTTCCCCCCCTGCCCCCCACCATACTGTTAAACAGAAACTTCCTCTCTTGGATGAAATCAGGACACTGTGGGTCCAGTGGAAAGTGAGTCTTAAAGAGCTCCCTGGGGAGGCAGCTGCTTGAAGTACTTCTGTGTTTTGTCTAGAAAGCAGTGGTGTCTGGATCACTCTCCCATGTTCCTCTGCTCTGCAGGATTAATAACACACAAGCCACCTGTTCTCCCCCTCAGAGAGCCTGTGCTGTCCAGGAAGCTGGCTGGTCTTCTGCCTGCACAAGAACGTGGCTCAATTTGGAATTACTCTTCTCTTTTTACAATACGCCCTGCTAGTTGTCTGTGTGCTGGAACTCGGCTAAGAGTCAAGATTCTTACAACTTGCAACAGACTATTTTTGTCCTTAAGAAACTAATTATATAATAAAATGAACCTGGAGAAGGCAACAGGGCCTTATCATTCATTATACCTAGAAAATGAGTATGACAGAACCAAAAATATTAATACATGTATCCCTGGCCTATTCACCTCCTCAACTTATGAAGAAAATTCTGCCAGAGTCTCCTGACCTCTTACACCCTACCCACCTCAACCTGTCCAAAAGTATTTGGATCCTGGACCTCATTAGGCAAAAAGGTCCAAGAAAAAAGAAGGAATATTTATTCTGAAATTTGAAGCATGCCCCATCCCATCCTCTCCATTTCAGTAAACAGCGCAGTCACCTTCCCTTGGCCCTCATAACCAATCCTGCAGCCAGTCCTGTAGAATTCAAGTCTAAAATATCTGCTATCAGCTCATCCCTCCTCTTCACTGCCACCTGTCTCACCTGAGCACCCTCATCTCTCCACAACGGGCCTACCTGCAGCCATTACTGCTCCTTTCAGATAGTTCTCTTCAAAGCAGCCAGCAAAATCTTTTTTTTAGAGACTTAAATTTATTAAACTATTATTTATGCTATCCCTCTGTTTAAAACATGTCTTGAGTTCCCCTTGCCCTTAGAATTAAATGTAAGTTTTTTAGGTACTACAAGCTCCAATACAACCCACCTCCTGCCTATCTCTCCACTTCCCCTCATTCCATCTCCCCTCCATCACTGAATTCCAGGCAAAGAAGCTTTGGGTACTCCTGAAAGTGGACCCTGAGATTAAGATTTATATCCTCTAGTTCATTTTGAAGGAGATCCTAGAAAGTGAAGGAAAGAGAGGGGTGATGATATAGGAAAGGGAATAAAACCAAAAAAGGGTGCTTTAACAAGTGGGTTGCTACTGTGGGCAACTGGGACTCATCCTTCTGGAGACCCTCAAAGAGCTGTGTGGAATAACTGTGCATTGTCTATCAAGGGGCAAGGAAACTGGGGTATTTACCCATCCACTCTCATGCTTCACTGGTGGACAGCTACTGGGTAGGTTGACTTCCTGGTGCTTTTAGCCTTCACCTTATTACAGCTAACCTTGCTCCCATGGCAACAGAATGAAGGGCCATGGCCTGGATTTGCTGCAGAGTCTTTTCTTGCTCTGATTGCTTTCATGAAACAGCTTTCTTTACCACCCACTTTCTTTACCACCCACTTTCTTTACCACTAGGGGTCAGAATACTGTTCCCTAGTGTGGCTTCTTGGGAATCCAAAGAGGCCTACCAAGTGCTAAGCATCTTCTGTGGAGGAGAAGGTGTTTCAGCATGTGTCAGGCCACTGGGTCCCTAAAAATGTCACCAATGTGGTAGGCCCCTGATCCCTTATAGAGCTTCTCAGTCACCATCTGGTGTGCTTGTGTCTCAGGCTATTCAGAGTATTTACCAATTCCTATTCTTCAAGAGTAATTAACATGATGTTATTAGTTTAGTGAGGCAGTATGATGTTTTATGGCAAGGGTGTCAACCTCATGTTCACCAGGGACCACATCAGCCTTGTGGTTGCCTTCAAAGGGCCGAATGTAATTTTAGGGCTGCATAAGTATAATTACTCCTTAACAGTTAAACAAGAGCTCAATGTTCCTGCTGGGTAAAACAAAATGCCGGGCCGGATAAAACAAGGTGGAGGGCCGGATTCAGCCCATGGGCTTTGTGTTTGCCACCTGTGTTTTATGGAATGACCAGACAATCAAGACCCTTCAAATTGTATTGTGATAAGAAGCATGGGGAAAGACCACAAATGTATAATTCTGTCCATTCCAAGTGAATTTGAACTTCTCTGATAATTTTTCCTGCAAGAAATGAAAAAATAGGCAACATCTCGTGACCAATAGCCACAAGCCAAGTGCCGTGCACCAACTAGAAGAGTTTATCCATTCTAGCAAAGATACTACATCTGGCACAGCAGTTTGGTTAGGTTCACAGAGCCATCATTTATCAGCCCACACTATCATGCCCACCTCTCTAAAACTTTTGCCCCCCCTCCTCAATACTCTGCCAAGATAATCTGGCATCCCTACCTCTATTTGGCCATCACCATTTCAAGCTTCCACGAGCCATCCAAGCAGTGAATCAGGACTTGTGGAGCTGGTCCTGAGTCCTTAGAGAGTGTTCCCCACACATTCCCATCAACAAAATTTCCCTTATTCAGTTTTACCCTTCATTCCTTCTCCTTCTTCCCTGGAAGGTCCTATTCCAGCACCCTTCAGATCCATTTTCAGGCACTTTTTCCTCCATTCCTGCCAGTACATATTAACCAGGTTCTGAAACTGTTTTGGTGAATAACTTTTTCCCCTCTTAAAGCATGGGTGGTACTTTCTTACTTAGGCTATACTGGCTCTTAATCCTCTTTATGCGTCTAGAGGAGAGTGGACAAAGAATTTAGAAGGGCAGATATCACCTTGCAAGGCATCTGCTTCAGGCAAGACTTTTCACCTTTCCAGGTAGTGGGAGGCTGTCATGAAAGAGGCCCTGGGGGCATTTCTGCCATCCCTAGGGTGTTCAGGGCAATGTGGACATTTAAAGTTAAGTGCATCCCTCCAGACATTCCTATCACAGGGGATTTGCTGGGACTGTGAGTTCAGCCTTATTTTTAATTTTTCTGCAGTCAGGTATTGGGCCTGATTTTCAGTACCGTCTGCCTTCAGTCCGCAGGAAACAATCTCTTTAAATGCTGCTGGGGACACTCTCTAGCTTTCAGATTGTGACCGAGTTGGTGATGAGCTGACCCGAACCTGTTGTTTTATTTTATTTTTTTATTTAAAGATTTTACTTATTTATTTTTAATGAGAGGGGAAGGGAGGGAGAAAGAGAGGAAGAGAAAGATCCATGTGCAAGAGAAACGTCAATCAGTGGCCTCTCACACGCCCCCATCCGGGTACCTGGCCTGCAACCCGGGTATGTGCTCTGATGGGGAATAGAACTGGCGACCTTTCAGTTTGTGGGATGATACCCAACCCACTGAGCTACACCAGGGCTGAATTTGTCATTTTCTTCCTTCATGGTATCAGTGATACTTAATAACCAACCAGCATCATGGTCCCTAAATCTATCATTGTCCTGATAGCTCTATAAATTGTATAAACCACAATGAGCTACAGTCCATCTATCCCACTTCCCATAGTAGTGAGGTTGGAAATCATAGGCAAATGCATCTGAGTCTGCTGTATTTTCTTCTTAATTTTGCAGATTTAGAAACTGAGACACAAAATGGCTAAAGTGATCCTCCATCTAGTTAACAGAAGAGCTTAGCCTAAAGTTGGTTCCCTGGCTCACCAGCTGGCTGTCCAGGGGTAACAAAAACCTTCCATTTTGGTCAAACAGATCATGTCTTTAAGGTATATAGTGGTATTCTTTACGCTCTTGATGCTCTACTCACATCCCCCAGATTCTCTGAAGGTTGGCCAATAACAGCTCACAGCTGCTCCTTTCCCAGAAAACAGGTTCTGGGCAAACAGAGACCTGTGGAGTCTGCACTACAACCCCTTGCTCCACCCACCTCCTCACCTGAGCCAGATGTTAGCCAATGACTAGCTCAGGGCATGAGAGGCAAACCCCTTGCTTAGAGGTACAATTAGTTTTATGGTGCAATTTATGCTTCAGAATTCCAGTGGGATCAGAATGACAGGAGACTTCAGGGAGATCACATTCTTGCTTAGCTTTTTCATCTGCTCTCCTCAGTTTAGGTCTGCTTCTGGGGAGCCCAAATTAAGACAGTTGGTAAAGGAAGCAGACTCTGAGGATGGACTTCTGAAGCTGGATTGCTCACTAGTTGTATGGCAATGAGTATGCCAAGTAGTGATAGTCCCTGGCATGCTGGGAACTATGTGATTGCTAAAACTAATTGAAATGAGGTACAGGTGGAAGAGGAAACTCTAGGTGGTTCAGTGTCTTGGGCATTTGAAAGGTATGGTGGAGAGAGCAACAAACATCCATTCTATAATCCTCATTGTTTCTAAGTGCCATTGACTTGCTAAAGAGGGAAAATGACAGACTCAGATACATCAATCAATGATTTAAAGCAAGATACTAGTGGGATGGCCTCCTTCACAGCATTTTAAAAGGTTCATATATTCTGCAGCTGAAGGGAGGACAGATGAATGGAGTCAGAGCGAGGGTACCTGGGACACAAAATTTTAGGTGGTGCTTACACTCAGGGTTGTAGTAGTGCAAGGTCAGTACTTGCATGAGCTTGAGGATGATTGCCTTCTTACATTTTGTATTCCAGGTGCCTCAATTGCCTCACTCTATTCTCAAATCTACAGCCGAAGCACAGAGGTTAATTTTAATGGAGCTGAACTTCAGAGAAGGCTGGATTGCCAGCCTGGTCAAGAATCCTACACCAAAGTTCTGACTCTAATAGGGAAGGAACAAGACCTTGAGATTTGGAATGGGGCTATCTGGGGAGAGGTCCTTGAGAAGCTTGAATCTCATAATCTGTCTGAGCCCTCTGGGCTTGCAGAGGTAGTTCACATCCTTGTTGGAAGGTAGAACTCACTCCCTTCCTTGAAGACTACACAGAAGGCTCAAATGAGATGCATACAATATCTGCTCTCCTCAGCAATTGCCCGCACCTAATCTCCTGCCCAGCAGACCTATAATAAGGGTTACATTTCAGCAGAAACTTCCTGAATAAGTGTTGGGCCTGATGAGGTGGGTGAGAGATGTCAAAGGAGCATAAGGGCCTGGCTAAGATGCAGGCAGGACCCAGGACAGCATACATGGGAACGGATCCCGAGGTTGCTGAGTCCACTGGAGGAGGAATATACATCGGGATAAGGGGTAGTTTGCCAAAATGAGCACACTCACCCTTGGCACAAGACTTAGTGCCCTGG
The DNA here is from genome assembly GCA_004027475.1 of Anoura caudifer. Taxonomy (NCBI): domain Eukaryota; kingdom Metazoa; phylum Chordata; class Mammalia; order Chiroptera; family Phyllostomidae; genus Anoura; species Anoura caudifer. The sequence continues at coordinate 123,332 of PVKU01003242.1, forward strand.
AAAGGACCTTGAGCGACAGAGCTGGGAATGCTTTTGGAAGCTTAGAAAAAGTAATGGCCCACATTGGATGAGGTAGAGACGCCAGAACTGCCTAGACAGACTGACTACTGAGGAAGGGATCATGCTAAAATGGACCTACTGCATAAGACAACCATGATTTATTCTGTAAGAGCTAATAATGTTCCTCAGCAGAGTGTCAGGGACACTGTTTAATGAGATGATAATAATTGCATCGGTAAGAGGACACCAGCACTGATGACAAGCTACCTTCTATGAGCTGGAACTGACAGGATGTCATGCTTTTATGGAACTGGGCTCACTGGAAGCAATGGAGATGATAGGATCTCAGAAGAGCAGAGGCCAAGTGGCCACACTTAATTCTCTGGACAAGGTGAGCCTAATGATCATAATGGGCAAACTGGTTGGATGGTCACCGGGGAGGCCTGCCTGCAGTCATTCATGGAGATGGCTCATCCAGCATGGCTTTCCTAGAGCAGACCACAAGGAGACTCCTTATTGTGTGTAACAAAAAACGGTCAAGAATACATGAGCAATCAGTTGTCCCAGTGGGAAATCACAATCTCTTGCTACCCTTTTCATAATTTAATATTCTGGGGTCATTTATCCCAGAATATTAGGATAATATCCTAGTTAATTTGGGGGTTGGGTTTGTTACCTCAAATGATACCATCTTTTTATTTTAGGTAGGACAATGGTTTTGGCCCTTATATCAGGGAAATACATTTGCTCCCAGAGGAGCCCTTTCTTATTTGAATATTTATATAAACCATCATGTTTATATGGATCCACTAGGGTCCTTTCCAGGTTGGTTTGATGCAACCAATCAATTTTTCTTCACAGATTTTCATACTCTGAAGTGAATTCTAACTTCTCAACAGATGTGAAGCACATTAATTCTTTGGTGTTCTTCAGAAGTCTTTGGGAATGTGAGCAATATCTTGAGTGTTGCTACAGGGTAGGAACTTAGGTTATGTTATGTTAATGTAATTTTGAATGTTTAGATGGTGATTCAGACAAGGTTTATTTTATGAGTATTTGGTCTGACTCATTGAATCTCTCTTTTGGTGTTTATAACTTTCTTTTAAAAAATGAGGATGTATATCCATGATTGTCAAAGAGGTGGAAATAATTGAGGCAGAAGTTCAACTGTACAATCAGCAGCTGAGAGAACATCATTTGAGCATGCCTGTACAATCCAAAATTTAGGGTCATTCCCTCTACTTTTCTTACCAGAAAGTGAATCAGGCTTCCTGCTAACGGGTACCTCCAAGACTCCCATTGCTGCTGGCAGTCAGAAGGCATCCAGGGGCTGATTCAGCACATTTATGGTCAGGGTTTTGAACCAAATTAAGAGCCTTCTTTTGAAATGGGGGCCAGAGGGGACTTCCAAAAGCCCTGAGGTTGCTCAGTGTCCTCAGCTAATTATACTGTCGTAAATATGTAAAAGAGGAACTAGGTTTATGCAAAAAGAGTGGGATTCCCCTTTTGGCATATGGTGGATTTTTAAGCCTTTATTCTAAACATAATGTTCTTTCTTCCCCAGTTATCCTCCGGCTTTAATCCTTCCTGCCTCTTTCCTCTTTTATAATAAACAAGGCAAGATTACACTTATGGGCCCATCCCTGCCTGGTGATTAGATCATCCACCAACCATCTTGATATATATAGTGTCTAGCACTCTGTCCCACTGTGTGAGGTGATAGAAGGCTGCTAAGATGGTAGGGAGAGGTAAGAGAATCCCGAGGAGCTTGTCAGTAGAGTTCCATGGCCCCTTAGTGCATGCTGGAGATGAAGGCTCTGAGAGGACCATATTTCCGGCTAGTAGACTAGTCAGAGAATCACAGCCTGCTCTGTTGTAATGGACAGTTCAAGGTCTATCTGCCCCAATTTCTAAGTGACAATCCTGAGACTCTGGACTCTAAATATAAAATGAAAACTTAAGAAATGTGGGTGGCTTGATCCTGCAAGGGCTCAAGAGGCTTGCAGGAAGAAACCCACCTAGCTCCCAGCAGAGCTGAAGCTAGCAAACAGATTTTCCTATGCAAGGTTCCTTCTTGCAGACTGCAAGTCTGTTTGTGTTTGGATGTTCCTGTTGTGGCTCTGCTGACCTCTAGATCAAACAGATGCATGCCCCAACAAAAAAATCCCCAATCATTTATTTCTAGGACATTTCCCCCACCCACAGGCTTCCGAGCACAACGGGTCCCCGGACGTTGAGTAAGGACTTTTCTACCTCTGCCCTCCAGCCCTCTCCATCCCCACAGGTTCTAGTCTTCAGGACAGGATTCTCTCTACCCAAACCCACAGACTGTTCTGTGAGGCCCTTATACTTTTGACCAGGTGCGTCCCATCTATGCCATTCACACTGGCAAGTTTTTCTACATGGTCTTCAAAAATCCTGCAGAGGCTTGCTTGATGAGTAAGAAACATACTTCTTGTAAAGGACCGTTTTAAAGTGGATACCTGCCCTGAACAAGCCTGGCTGTGCACTTTCAGTACTCACCATGCATTCCTCCAGCCCCCAAGGCATTCAGTTGCCATAGGAATGACAATTAACTACAGGGAGAGTCTTTACTTTTCATCTGCTATGTGGATCTCCTCCAATTTTGGGGTCATTATTAACATTTGCATTGAGTTTAGCTGTTTCCCACCTGCTATCACACCAATTCAATTGATCCTCACAACCATGTGTAGTCATAAGTCATAAAGATATTAATTTCTTTGCCATTACCTTCCTTATTTATTTAAAAAAAATAAATGTTTACTCAGAGTGTGCAGTAAGTTCCAAATATGGCTTTTTCACTTCAAGCCCAGGGTTCTTTCCACAGTTTGATGATATCTTGCCAGACCTAGATAACGTCTTCCGATGTATTTCATTATTTAAAAAAAAATTAAATTTATTTATTTTCAGAGGGGAAGGAAGAGAGAAAGAGAGGGAGAGAAACATCAATTGGTTGCCTCTCACACACCCCCAACAGGGGACCTGGCACAAAACCCAGGCATGTGCCCTGACTAGGAATCAAACCAGCGAACTTTCAGTTTGCAGGCTGGCACTCAGTCCACCAAGCCACACCAGCCATGGCTATTTAATTATTGTTAAATTTAAAGACATGCTTTCTTATGGTATTTTCTGAAAGATACCTTTAAAATTATGGTGTCAGGTATTGGCCACTTTTCAAACATCATTTTCTGCTGTTACCATGTTTTGTAATTCTTCAGGTGACATCCACACGCTCTTTTTCTGCAGTAGCAGGACTGTCCAGCCAGAGGTCTTCGCTGATGAAGGAGTCAGTATCACCAGTGCCATTTATGTTCGTGTGGCTGTTCTTCTCTCCAACCTCTTCCCTACCTCTCTTACCCAAACACGTCTTTTACATAACACAGGTGACAAACTCCTGGGAGTTGAACTTATCTTTCCATGTTCCACTTCTCCTGCCAGGTCACTTGCTTGTACAACTGAATTAAATATGATATCCAAAGTGAGGATATAATAGCCTCAGTCCCACTGCTGATTCTGTGATCATCAGAGACTCCTCGAGACCAGAGCTGTCCCAAGTTGCACCACACCAAGTAGCTCTGGTTTCACCTCTATTAGAAACACCTGGGATGTCAACAGAGCACATAATAATCCCCTTTTCTCTTAAAGTTGTCCCTTCTTTCAATTTTAGGAGTGAGCTTCCAGAAGTCACACTTACATTATCCCGTATTTTGCTGTGTATAATGAGCACTGTTTTGCCCAAATTTTTTAGAGAAAAATGAGGATGCACATTATACATGGGTAGTACTAATTCCATATCTATATAAACATTTTTAATTCTTTTATTTATGCTTATGTGTTAAAAGTGTAACTCTAGAAAGCAATAACAATATCTGTATGTAAAATAACACCCTGGAATATAATAATCAGTGTTGTTTCTAAATATAAATAAATAAAAAATTGAATAAAAAAATTAAAACAAAAGATTTTTTCCTGAAAGTTTGGGCCAAAAACGTGGGTGTGCATTATACATGGCAAAATATGGTACATTTTGTGTCGGCATTAGTTGAGGTTGGTAGACTCTGTTCGATCCAAAGAGGATCAATCAGATCCTCTCCAAGGACATGGAATTAAGTCAGCATGTTAGTGGGTGGCTGGAAATACAACATGTAAACTTGAGAAGTGGGGGATGGCTGCAACCATCAATAGCCTAGGAGAACAGAGCAAATTATCTTAATATGTGGAGAAGGAGATGGGAAAGTTCTGGCAGTTTGTCAGGCTTAGATTCTTGTCACTGTCAGAGGCCCAGTTGACTTCTTAACCTTAGAGGCTATTCAACATCCCCCATTAGAAAAATGGTTAAAGTTGGTCTGCTTGACACCGGAGCCATAACTTATAGAGCTGCTTAAATTTAATCATAAGCTACCCCTTTATCTTGATTTCTCACTCTCTTGAATTCTTGCCAGGACCTGGAGTAGAAACCTCGCAGGAAATGGATTTTTTGCTCATGTGCTTATCCAATTTTCTTTCCTTCCTGTTTGTCTCTCTACCCTTTTAGCTACATCTCCTTTTCAATGTGGCTCTTTTAACCATTTCCACTGTAACTTCCATTTTTCTATAAATAAACTTTCCTATATAGTTCAGAGCAGAATAAATTATCTCTATTTCTTCTTCTAATTGAAACCTGGAGATGTCAATTTCTTGGACTTACTTGAGAACCTACCTATTCTCTCAGAAGACCTTAAAATTTAGCATGGAACCAGGTCATGGATCTTCAACCACTCTGAAAACCTTCCTTAGGAACTTGTTATATCTGTCATTATTGCTATCACTTCTGAAACCTCTCCCCAATTCCCCAATGCACACAGATTTATTAAAGATTTGAAAACCTGGAGAAGGTCATACTTTCTGACATGATGGCTCTCATCCTTAGCACTCTCATCACCCGTGTCCCTGTCATAGTCTGTTTTTGACCATCTATTCTCATGGTCTTCATTTAACAAATGTAAATACTCCCTTGTGGCAAATACTGTTGGTTTTCTGCCTAGTGTGCATTCTCCACCCTGTTGTCTCTTTTCTCCATTGAGACTGAATATATGAAATACTGTTTGTTACCCAGCCTCCCAGCACCTGCCTATATTTGTGGATAATTGACCCTGTATGACCAAGAAGACATAGGAAAATTTTGGAAAATGTTTCCTTAACTGACAAAAGGAGAGAGGCCAGCGGAGAGAACCTGGAATTCTTTTTCTGCTTTTGAATCCTGTTGCGTGAAGCTATGATGCTTGGAGCTCCTGCAGTTGGCTGGTAGCTCTGACTGTTTACTCTGGTGGACATGGGAGGATGGGCAGAAAAGACAGATGGAAAACACTATATTTCTCAGTGATATTGTTGAGCTTCCAAACAGACCAGCTGCTTTTGCATTTCTTATTTCTTGAGAAAAGCACACTCCAAACGTTTGCCACTTTTCGATCAGTAGCTGAAAGCAGTCTGACATGTATGTACACTATTAGTACATCAAGAAGCTTACTGGGAAAGAAAAGAAAAGCACGAGTGACAGATTATATTGGCTAGACTAGTGGCAAACTAGACTGTTAAATTCTGACATAATGAGGTTGGTGTCTGTTTTGTTTATCGTATACCTAAAGCGTACTGTGGTATGAAGAACATAGTAGGTGCCCAATAAAACTGAAGAAAGGGTGGCAGGAAATGAAAACGTCTATGTGCCAGCATGTGTGTGAGTAGACAAGAACTTTAGAAGGATCATAACTTATTTTCTGAAGGGGAGGTTATACAATTGTGTTGAAGCAGGGAATGGTCAGCGTTCCCGATTATACCTGTGATTTTTAGGTTGCTTTAAGGAAGAAGTGTGTATGAGTGAGAGAGTGAGTGAGTGAATGAGAGTGAGAGAGAGACCTGTGACCAACTCCACTGAATCCAACTGGGGTTTTCTAGATGTGATGCAATGTTCTAAATAGGTAATCAGGCCCTGTTATAAGCTCATTTTACAAGGTTATGTGTTAGAGACATTAGTATTTTCAGCATAAGATTTTGAATCAAATGAAAGGACAATATTTTAGTGACAGTTTTTATAACATATCAAACTAAATCAGATTAATATTTTATATTCTTGGAGTCCCACATCTTAGCCATATTCATGTGCCAATGATTTTAGCATGTGGTACACTTTATGCTTTAGACTTTTACTGCTGTTTGACTTTGCTTATACTAATGTGTTAGATTAAGCTTTTCAAAAGGAGAAAAGAATTAGGTATTACTTATATCAAACACTGAAACACTGTTCTTTTTATCTAATCTTAGGAAGAAAAAAAATTCTTATGGGGCAGATATCTAAATTTTAAAATTATACCATATCCCTAAATGAAAGTGGAGTCTCAAATTCCACTTGGAGTAGTAGTTCTCTTCATTTTACCTAGACACCAACTTTTTCAGTATAGATGTAAGACACATGCTCTTTCAGCACAGTGTGCTATGGAGCCCAAGTGTGGCGCATTTATGTTGGCAGCCCTTTAGGAAGAAAAAAAATAGCATGAGGAACACTGAAGTCCTACAGTGGAGGAGGTTAGAAATACAAATGCTGAAGTGCTAAGTTCTCAAAGTAAAATTTCCCTAATTTTATTAGCAAGGAGATGTATGAGCATAGCAATTCATGGTAACTCAACATATCTGTCTCTTTACCAGCTGTTTGCAAATGGCAAAGCAACTTAAAACAGTGGATACCAAGTGTTGGCTGAGGGGCTATGACATGGGCACCAGAAGTCTCTGCCACAGGACTTTTCTTTGTTCCAGGCTTTATGCTGGGCCCGGACATATCTATTAACTCATTGGTCTCAGGATTTCTTTACACTCTTGAACATTATTGAGGACTCCCAAGATACTTTGTTTAGGTAGGCTGTATCTATTAATATTTCCTATATTGGCATTGAGATTGTACTTTTTCTTTTTAAGGTTATTTATTTATTTGCTTTTAGAGAGAGGGGAAAGGAGGGAGAAAGAGAGGGAGGGAAACATTATTTTGTAGTCACCTCTTTCATATCCCCTACCAGGGACCTGGCCCGCAGCCCAGGCATGTGCCCTGACTGGGAATCTAACAGTGACTTTTTGATTTGTGGGATGATGCCCAACCCACGGAGCCACACTGGTCAGGAGGGAAATAGTACTTCTTGATAAAGCACATACATTTAAGGAAGAAAGGCAGACAAAGTAATACTTTCTTTTACCCAAATTCATCAGCCTCCTACAGGGCATCTCTAACTGGGGGCTTCTGCTCTTGGGATATAGGAGGACAAAACCAATGCTGGCTGGTTCTCAAAGGGAAGGACCCTATGCATGTGGAGGGAGCATCAAGCCTGTTTTCCTTTGAGCTACCACATCAGTTTCAGGATTTGAAAAGCAGTGCTTTTGGTGGTGTGATGGCTTCAACAGAGATCTAAATAGCCAATGGACTTAAATTATTCCTTCCATAATGGACTGGGTGCCCTCTTGATTCCCATCTTGGAGAAATCCAGGGATAGCAAGCTGATAACCAACATAAATGCATAAATAAATGGTACCTAGTTCAAACTTAAGGTGAATACAGAAAGTACAGATGTCTTGCCCTAGAAAACAGAGTCAGAGGCAAAGTTTACATGCAAACATGTTGTTGCAATCTCAGGGCAGCCAGAGTGAGAGAAAGCGAAGTGAAGCAGGGAAACAGGGAAACACACATAAGATAATACCTTAGTAAGAAGATAATTTCATAAAAGCACAGTGACATCTGTGGTTTGGACACAGGAGACATCCCCGAAAAGGTCATAGGAAAGGTGCCACTGGGTCTTAGAAACCTCTGGTGGAGGATCAAGAGGAAGGGTAGAGAATTTGTCAGCTCCCTTCTGTCTCTCAGTGGTCAAAATTTTCTTAGGGAGCCCTCACCAGGTGGTTTGCTTGGTTGGAGAATCATCCCATACACCCAAAGGTTGTGGGTTTGATTCCCAGTCCGGGCACATACCTAGGTTGGGCTTTGGTCCCAGTCAGGAGGCATATGAAAGGTAACTGATCGATGTTTCTCCCTTACATTGATGTTTCCCTCTCTATCTCCCTTCCTTTCTCTCTAAAATCAATAAACATATCCTTGGGTAAGGATTTAAATATTTTTTTCTTAGGGAACTTCAATCCACTCACTCTTCTGAATTACATTACTTGGCCACACTGGGCACCTGCTGGGTAAGCCCCAGCCTGCATGGGTCTGGTTAAGTCAAACCTTGGCGGGGGAGCTGCTGTAGGTGTTGCGATAACAACACTGCGGAAGCTGTGCCCCAGGAGAAGATGAGCTAACTGGTGGTATCTGGAGTACCGGCCACTGTAGCAGTGGCCGTTGAACAACGTTGGGAGTGGAGGTGAGAAAATGTGGGAAGATGTATAAACTGAGCTTGGTATGAATGTCACTGGACTAAAAAGAGATTTCATTCATACATCTGAAATTTGAAGAATGCAAGGACCACAACTGGTACACTATTTTATATCTAGGCATTTTCTAGTTACTAGAAACACACAGAGACAGGAAGCCCAGGATGAACAAATCGTCTAACCAATAGTCATCTTTGCATCCTCCATCCAAAGTCACCCTGCTTTACTTAATGCATTAAAAAACAACCTTGGTTTTAAATTGTTTGAAGCTTATTTGTAGCAAGAGGAAAACTAGTTATCATTTCCTTTTAGTTTCTCTTTTTTTTTTTTAGTGCTGTGATAACTGGTACTTCTTGGAACATTGTTGGGTTAAAAAAATTAAAAAAATAAAACAAATACTAGCAATCACAATTAATGGTCAAGAGACAGTTCACTGCTTAGTTGGTGGTCCCTGGGGCATCTTTACTTTGATGGATGATTCTGAATAGTGCTATATTGTATAACTTAGAAACAGAGTTCAAAAATCCCCAAGTGTCATAATACACAAGAGTTTCAAGGCTTTTTCCATCTGGAGAGTCTGGAATATGGCACCTAAATAAAGCACTGAGCTTTTTATGGATCTGGGATTCCAAGTAGCTGTGTGTTGTCCTCACCTTAAACAGATAACATTTTTTAAAAAAAGTTGATTTTTTGAAACACAATGACATGCCAGTTGGGGCTCCACTTTGCTTTAGTGCACACCACCTCTGAGGGTCTGGGCTCCAAACCCTCTGTAGCCCCACCATCTGCTACCCCACATTCTTCAATAGCAAAGAAGAGATGTAGATGGTCAAATGCCCATTCCCATGAGGATATTTTTATCAGTGCTTTTAGAGTGTGTCATTTATCTCATTCTACGCAGATGCTGCCTCCACATTTCCTGTCTACCCACTGCTGGATCCAGCCCTGGCCCCTTCTGGATGCTTCAGGAGGACACTTTATCAGACTGATTGTTCATCATGTGTAAAAGCGCATCATCTGGCACATGTGAATGCCTAAATTGCACTCTTTAGCCCTTCCCTGGCTCAAAGCCTACTACTCATGCACACAGGATGGCCAGCAGACCCAGAGGCTGCGGAAGAAAGAGAAACTGTTGGAAAACATGAACGCTCCACAGCTCCACAGCTGGAGACTCATGCTTGCGATGATTACTTCTGGTTCCTTGTGAGGACCCATGGAAAGAGTGCCTGCCCCCCCCCCCCCCCGCCAAGGTATGCCAGTCTCACTCCTACATCGTGGTGTTCCCTGATTAGGCAGCTTTGGTGACTGACTGCTTAATGTCAGAGACGTTTTCTTTGACTTGCCACACAGGTGATGCACGGTAAATCCTTTTCAAAGTGAATGTCTTCTTCTGTGGGGCAGAGGCTACTACTATTGTCCAGTGGGTTTTATGGGATTTGAAATTTTTCATTCTCTTGTCAAAGTGCAAGTAGATAAAACAAACGAACAAACAAACAAACAAACACCAAACTCAGTGCTCCTGGATGAGACAGGAAAGGAGAAAATTGAGGGCAGAAAAAGTCAATGCTGGTAGGCTGGGAAGGGGAGTGAGATTCTTCCTCAGTCACCCCTGTTTCATGTCAGGTGATGAAATATGAGATCAGTTTCCCCTTTGCCACCTTGCTCAGGATCACCCTGGGAAACACAGTTTAGGAGACGGAGGATGGCAGGTAACACAGAATCACTCAAACCTTATCACTTCACTCCCCCGTGAAACCGCTTTTATGCTTTTCCAACTGCAACAGTCTCACCTCAAATACACACTCACAGCCTATGTTGTGAGCAACTATGTGGCATTCTAAGTAATTTATTATGAATGTGAGTAATTAAAATCTTTAGCTAATTACCATTTTCAACCATTTACTCTTTCTTTGTTAAAGACTTTAACAAGGACTTGCAATGGGATCATGCCCTCCTATTTCAGATACACCCTTGGATAGAGGAGACAGGTGAGTTAACAACTAGCCTACATTGAGATGCACGTAAACCACAGCCCATACTGCCCATGTCTATGGGATTCTGTCCTAACTCTATCACTTGAAATACGAGGCCTTTTGGGGTCTGAGTTGCAGGGGCCTCTTCAGCGTCACTTCTCACACCTCTATTTGTACCATTTGTTCCTGCTTACAAAGGGCTGCAATTTTCCCAAATATGCATTTCCTCTGCCTAAAACACCAACCTGTTCTAATTTCTAAATTTTGGAACATTTAACTTAATTAAGCTCTGATCAAGTGTTAACACTTTTAGAAAGTAAGACTTTCCTGACAAGCTCTTCCCCATAACTCCATCCTCACTTGTACAGACCCCTTCTTCTGGGTTTTGCTCACACTTTTGCTTCTCCCATTAGTTCCCTGAGGTCAGAAATCATCTTATTTCCTTTGTATCCCCAGTGTCTACCACACAGTAGATGCTTCTATTTGCGGATTAAATAAAATTAGACCTGTTATACTGCCTAAACACTGTTTTACATGTTGTTCATCTTCCATCATCAAATACTTACTAAGCAACAAAATTTAGATGGCAGAGTGCAAGCGATTATTCCTAGTTTCATTTTCTCCATTGTCTTTTCTTGGAATGAGAGAGTCAGTGATTGATTCCAGCCCAGTGAGTTGTTTGGATTTTCCCCCTGCTTCAAATTAGAGGTTCCACTTGGCTTTCTCTATGCTTTGTAATTTAACACCAGCCTCATTGGTAACAAGCAATGGGCTGTGATTTGATATGATTACAGTGAGCTATGTCTACTTTGTGTGCATACATAAGACTGCTCAACTTGCTTGGACTCTGTTGCACGTCTAACAAGTTTTACACTATTTTTGCTTAGTGCCAAGTGAAGAATTATTTCTGTCTGAATGGAAAGGGAAAATACTTTAGTAAAAATAACTTCCAGGAGAAAGGGTTCTGGGAAGATGGCTGAGTAAGAAGGACCAGGAATCTGTTTCCTAACCTAGAAAACTATTGTACTGGCAGAATCTGGGTGATGTAATAATTTGGTAACTCTGGAGTCTATTGAAGACTTACAATTTGGAGGAGAAAACTTGGAAGATGAATTGTGATTATTTTGGTCAATTTCAGCTCTTCCCACAGTAGCAGCTGCTCACCCCCCACCCCCAGCCACATGATAGCAGCTGTGAATGTGTTTCTGGAGCAGCCTGCACACAGTTTGCAGGAACAAGGGTGAGCAAAAAGGACCTTGTCCTCCAAGTGTTGGGGACCTGCATGTGCGCTGATTGCTGATTGCTGCTCCTGATCACAAAGGCACAAAGTCTCTCTTTACAAGTGGTTACTTGAAATGTAGATTAAACTCTCCAATCAAAAGACAGAGATTGGCAGAACAGATAATATCACAGGACTCAACTCTGTGCTGTCTACAAGAGGCTCACCTGTGATAAAAAATACAAACAGCTTAAAAGTGAAACGGTTGGAAACAATATTTCAGACCAAAAGAGAACAGGGGTAACTATACTATTATTAGATAAAATAGACTTTAAAATCAAAAAGTTACAAGAGACAAAGAAGGATATTACATATTAGGAAAAGGTTCAATACAGCAAGGAGATAAAAATAATTATAAATGTTTACATGACAGACCATCAAAATATATGAAGCCAAAGCTGCCAGAACTGAAGGGAGAAATGGAGTTCTACAAAACAGAGACTTCATACCCCTCTCACAATAAGGAACAGAACAACCAGATAGAAGACAAGCAATGAAATAGAGGACTTAACACAACAAACCAATTAGATCTAACAGATCTGTGCAGAACACTCCGTCAAATGACAATGGCATTTGTCTTAAGTCCACACGAGAAAATTTTCTAGGTTAGACCATATGTTAGGCCAAAAATTCTCAATATGTTTAAAGAGATAGGTATTATACAAATACAGTATCCTTACTGACTACAGCGGGATGAAGTTAGACATCAATAACATAAAGGAAATGAAAAAATTCACAAAATTCTGCAAATTAACTAGATAATACACTTTTAAACAACCAATGGATCAAAGAAGAAATAAGAAGAGAAACTAGAAAATACTTAGAGACAAAAAAGGAAAACACGACATACCAAAAGTTATGGGACACAGTAAAAGTGGTGCTCAGGGGGACATTTATAGCTATAAAGACTTACATTAGGCCCTGACTGGGTGGCTCAGTTGGCTGGATCATTGTCCCGATAAGGCAGGGTTGTGGGTTTGATGCCCAGTCAGGGCACGTATAAACCAATGAATGAATAAGTAAGTGGAACAACAAACTGATGCCTCTTTCTCTCTCTCTGGCCCCCTTCTTGTCTCTAAAATCAATAAATTTAAAAAATTAATAAAAAATGAAAAATCTCAAATCAACAACTTAAATTTACAACTTAAGGAACTAAAAAAAAATCAAATCTAGCAGCAGGAACAAAATAAAAGGCTAGAGATAAACAAAAAGGGGGCAGAAGAATAGAGATAAACAATATAGAAAATAGAAAACCAGTAGAGAAAATTGATAAAAGCAAAAGTTGTTTAAAAAAAGATCAAAACAATTTACAAATCTTTAGCTATATGGACTAAGAAAGAAGGAGAGAAAACTCAAATACTAAAATCAGAAGTAAAAATGGGGCTATTTCTACCAATCAGAACTAAAAAGGATTATACAAGTATTATGAGCAATTGTACATCAAAAAATTGGATAGCCTAGATGAAATACACAAATTCCTAGAAACACAAAACCTACCAACACTAGAAAATAGGAATAGACCTATAACTAGTAAGAATATCAAATAAGTAATAAAAAATATCCAAACAAATAAAAGCTCTGGACCTAAGAGCCTCACTGGTAAAATTTGCCAAACATTTGAAGAATGAATGCTAATCCTTTTCAAACTTTTCCCACAAAACTGAAGAGGAGGGAACACGTCTTAACTCATTCTGTGAGGCCATAGCCAAATAAAGACACTGGAAAGAAAGAAAATTACAGATCAATATCCCTTATGAAAACATTGATATTAAAATACTCAATGAAATGCTAGTAAACGAAATTCACCAGCATATCAAAAGGATCGTACACTATGGCCAAATGGGATTTATTCCTAAAATGCAAGAATCCTTCAACATATGAAAATTGATCAATACATCTCATGGGCAAAATGAAGGGGAAAACCACATGATCATTTCAATGGATGTAAAAAATGCATTTGACAAAACTCAACACTGTTTCATGATAAATACACTCAACAAATAGGAATAGAAGGAAACCACCTTCACATAATAAAAGCCACATGTGGAAGACCAACAATGAACATAACACCCAGTGGGGAAAGACTGAAAGCTTTACCCCTAACATCAGGAACAAGGGAAGGATGCCCACTTTCACCACTTCTGTTCAACATGGTACTGAAAGTTCTAGCCAGGGAAATTAGGGAAGGGAAATAAGTGAAAGCCACCCAAATTGGAAAGGAAGAAGTAAAATTATCTCTGTTTGCATATGACATCATCTTTTATGTAGAAAATCCTAAAGACTTCACACAAAAAAGTGCTTACATCTAATAAATGAGTTCAGCAAAGTGGCAGAATATAAAATCAGCACATAAAAGTCAATTGCATATCTATACATGAACAATATGAAAAGGAAATCACAAAACAATTCCATTTATATTAGCATCATCAATAATAAAATATTTAGAAATTAATTTAATCAAAGAGGTGAAAGATGTACAATGGAAACTATAAAACATTTCTAAAAGAAATTAAAGACATAAATAAATGAAAACACATTCTATGATCATGGATTTGAAGACTTAATATTGTAAAACTTCAATATTATCGAAAGCAATCTACAGATTGAATGCAATACCTGCCAAAATCCCAATGACATTTTTTGTAGAAATAGAAATACCCATCCTGAAATTCATATGCAATTTCAAGGGACCTAGGATATCCAAAACAATCTTGAGAAAAAAAGCAAACGGAAGAAATTATACTTCCTGATTTCAAAACTTACCACAAAGCTACAGTAATCAAGACATTGCTGTCTTGGCATAAAGACAGACATGTAGACAGACCAATGGAACAATAAAGAGCCCAGAAATAATAAGCATGTATATGACCAAATGATTTTTGACCAGAGTGCCAAACTCATTCAGTGGGGAGATGACAGTCTTTTAAATACTGCCTGGAACAGTAAATATCTACATGCAAAAGAATGAAGTTAGACCTGTACCTAAGAACACATACAAAATTTGACTCAAAATCAAAAACCTAAATGTGAGACCCAAAACTATAAAACTTTTATACCTCGGTATGTGCCCTGACCAGGGATCAAATCTGCAACCTTATGGTGTACAGGATGGTGCTTCAACCAACTGAGCCCCCTGGCTAGGGCTAAAACTATAAAACTTTTAGAAGAAAACACAGGGCAAAATCTTCAGGACATTAAATCTGGTAATGATTTCTAGGATATGACACTGAAGGCATAGACAAGAAAAGAAAAAAATAGACAAACTAAACTTTGTCAGAATAAAAAACTTTTGTGCAGCAGAGAAACTATTAGTAGAATAAAAAGTAATCCATGGATGGGAGAAAATATTTGCAAATCACATATCTTATAAGGGAGTCATATGCAGGAAATATAAAGAACTCTTGAAACTCATGAATGAATAAACCAAACAACCCAATTAATTGAAAATGGGCAAAGTACTTGAATAGACATTTCTCCAAAGATGATATACAAATGGTCAATAAACTCATGAGGTGTTTAATATCACCAATAAATATGGAAATGCAAATGAAAACTAAAGTGAGATACCACTTTTAATAAATTCTTCACCTAATAAAAATAAAAAATTACAACTTTAGTAGTTTTTAAGAAACAAAACAATCATTTGCATGCTACAAATATTTCTTCATTGCTGTATTAAATTACTTTGACAACTATATGACTAAACTGATCTAAACTGTACAACTAAATTTTAGATTTTATTTATTAACTTTTAGAGAGAGGGGAAGGGATGGAAAAAGAGAGGGAGAGAAACATTAATTTGTGGTTGCCTCTCAAGCAACCCCTGCTGGGTACCTGGCCTGCAGCTTAGGCATGTGTTTTGACTGGGAATCGAGCCAGTGACCTTTTGGTTCACAGGCTTGTGCTCAGTCCGTTGAATCACGTGAGCCAGGGCTAAACTGTATGACTAAATTTTAATTGCATCATTTTTATAATTACATTTTCTCATCTGTAGTGTCCAGATATGTTACTAATTTTTTATTGTCTTTTCTGTATGTTCTTTAAAATGAATCCCTATGTTTGAGAATAGTATCTACCCATTAGGATGACCACTACAAAAAATCTCCTAGAAATACCAAGTGAAAATGGAACCCTTGTGCATTCTTGGTGGGAATGTAAAATGGTACTGCCACTGTGGAAAATAATGTGGTAATTCCTCAAAAGATTAAAAATAGAATTATTATATAATTTAGCAATTCTAGAGGGCATATACCTAAAGTAATTGGAAGCAGCATCTCAAAGAGATATTTATTCATAGCAGCATGATTCCTTATAGCTAAACCTGGAAAAAACCCAAATGTCCATTAAGAGATAAATCGATAAGCAGTGTGTGGCTTATACATTTGATGGAATATTATTCATTCTTTTAAAAGTAAGGAAATTCTGCAATATGTGATAACATGTGTAAGCCTTGAGGACTTTATTCTACGTGAAATAAGCCAGTCACAAAACCCCCACAAATACACTTGTACGAGGTACTTACCATAGTCAAAGTTATACAGTCAGAAGTATAACAGTGGTTGCCAAGAGCTGAGGGGCTGGGGGGAGAATGAGCAGTTACTGTTTCATAGATAAACTTCAGTTTTATGAGACCTAAAGAGTTATGAGATGGATGGTGGTGATGGCTGAGCACAACAGTGTGAATGTATTTAATACCACTGAACCACACACTTAAAAATGGTTAAGACAGTAAATTTTATGTAATAGTAGTACCCCTTATCTGTGGGGGATATGTTACTTGAAACAACAGGCAGTACTGGACCCTGTACATACTGTTTTGTCCTCCACATGCACATATTTTCACTGAAAGGCAGCACTTTAAAGCTTCTGTTTGGCATATCTGAATTGCCAGCATCACCATGCCTGTGCTTTGGGGCCACTATTAAGTAAAATGCAGTTGAGCCTTGAACACCACCACAGAGGGAGGGTACTAGAGCACTGACACCCTCACCCCACACAGTTGAAAATCCGCATATGACTTTTGACTCTGCAAAAACTTGGTTGGCCTTCCACATCCATGGATTCCCAACTGTGAATCGAAAAAATTGACTCGTGAACAACATGGGCTTAAAAATTCCATGTAGGAGTGGACCTGCACAGTTCAAACTAGTGTTGTAAAAGGTCAGCTGCAAGGGTTACTTGAACACAGTCACTGCAATACTGTGACAGTCAATCTCATAACCTAGATGGCTACTAAGTGACTAAAAGGCAGGTAGGACACATAGTGTGGACATGCTGGACAAAGGTATGTTTCACATCCTGGGTGGGACAGAACAAGACAGAGGGAGATTTCATCATGCTACTCAGAACAATGTGCAATTAAAACTTATGAATTGGGACTTCCGGCCAAGATCAAGGCGTAGGTGGACACACTAAGCCTCCTCTCACAACCAAAATTAAGGACAACAAAGATTTAGAAACAAGAAAACAACCAGAACTGATAGAAAATTGAACTGTATGGAAGTCCAACATCCATCTCTCCAGACCGGTAAGAGGGGAGGAGTCGCGGCAGGAAAAAGTGGAGGTGCAGACCTGGGCACGCAGGCAGCAGCGGTTGGCAGATCCCAGGTGTGCAGGCAGTGGCTAGCGGACCTTGGGCATGGGGTGGCAACTGTGCGGACCCAGTGAGGCTGTGCAAGGCGGCTAGCTAACCAGGTGGTCCCACATTTATGCACAGATAATCCAGGAGAAGAGGAAGTGGTGGAAGAGACTGGAATCAGAGAGAGATTGGAGCAAGCGCATTGTTCCCTCTTGGACCCCGCCCCCACATACAGGGTCACAACCCAGAGACTAGGCTGCCCCACCCTGTGGAACACCTAAGGCTCCACCCCTTACTATGTAACAGCCATGACCAGACCTCCCCCATAAAAACTCCCCCCAAAACCCCAAAATAGCTCAAACGGGAGAACAAATCAAAGCCCCAGAGCCAATTCATTTAAGTGACCAAGAGATAACCAACCTATCAGATGGACAGTTCAAAGCCCTAGTGATCAGGATGCTCACAGAATTGGTTGATTTTGCTCACAAATTAGACAAACAAATGAAGGTACAATAAGTGAAATGAAGGAAAACTCACAGAGAACCAATAGAGATGGGAGGAAAACTAGGACTCAAATCAATGGAGTGGACCAGAAGGAAGAAAGAAACAACCAAACAGAAAACAAGGAAGAAACAAGAATTCAACAAAATGAGGAGAGGCTTAGGAACCTCCAGGACATCTTGAAATGTCCCAACATCCGAATTATAGGGATACCAGAAGGGGAAGAGGAAGAGCAAGAAGTGGAAAACTTATTTGAACAAATAATAAAGGAGAACTTCCCCAATCTGGCAAAGGAAATAGACTACCAGGAAGTTCAGGAAGCTCAGAGAGTCCCAAAGAATTTGGACCTGAGGAGGAACACACCATGGCACATCATAATTACATTAGCCAAGATTAAAAAGCAGAGAATTCTAGAAGCAGCAAGGGATAAGGGCACAGTCACCTACAAAGGAGTTCCATCAGACTGTCAGCTAATTTCTCGAAAGAGACCTTCCAGGCAAGAAGGGGCTGGAAAGAAGTATTTGAAGTCTTGAAAGGCAAGGACCTACATCCAAGATTGCTCTATTCAGCAAAGCTGTCATTTAGAATGGAAGGGAAGATAAAGTGCTTCTCAGATAAGGTCAAGTTAAAGGAGTTCATCATCACCAAGTCCTTATTATATGAAATATTAAAGAGACTTACCTAAGAAAAAGAATATAAAAAACATGACAGTAAAAATACAGCAACCTCCAGATATTAACAACCACACCTAAAACAAAAGCAAACTAAGCAAACAGCTAGAACAGGAACAGAAACACAGAAATGGAGATCACATGGAGAGTTAGCTACAGGGGAGTGGGAGGAGGAGAGGGGGGGAAAGGTACAGAGAATAAGTATCATAGACAATGGGTAGAAAATAGACAGGGGGAGGGCAAGAATAGTGTGGGAAATGTAGAAGCTAAAGAATTTATGACACATGGACATGAACTAAAGGGGGGCAATGTGGGTGGGAGGGTGTGTGCAGGGTGGAGGGGAATGATGGGGAAGAAATGGGACAACTGTAAAAGCATAATCAATAAAATATATTAAAAAACTTATGAATTGTTATTTCTGAATTTTCCACTTCATATTTTTGAACTGCAGTTGACTACAGGTTTCTGAAACTTCAGAAAGCAGTTGCCACATTAATGAAAGGAAAAAAACCTTTTTCTAGTATATAATTATTTGATACCAATCAGTAAAATTGACTTTAGAAAACTCAATTTTTACCAGCTTTTAAAAGTCAATGAATAAAAGTATTAACATCAGACGAGACTGTTCTTTGCTTTCCTTATTAGAAAATAGGTCTTCAATATTCTGTTAAATTTTCTTATAATCTGACCAAATTAAAATTTATATTTTTAATCCTGTGTTTTTGTGTGTATAATTATAATACCAGAGCTTAATATATTTTCTGTGTACAAGCAATGATTACTCCCCAAGTTCATTAAATTAAAACTCATTTTTTATCTCTAAAAAATGATCTAACTTATGGAAAGGCTCATTTTTCACTGAAGAGATTATAATGAATTATTTATATAGTTAGAATGAACAGCAGGGTAACATTTGTTAAAAAGGATTTATGTCCCAGTGTTAAAGTTGATATTTAAGCCACAGATTTGAAAAAAAAAAACGGCTATGGCCAGAACCCCAAAGCAACAAACACACATCAACCTCACAAAAATTGTAGATTCATCCTTGCCGGTGTATGTGTGGTTTTGAGTGGCACTCACACTACATCAAAAGAAAATTGCTTGGATGTTTATCATCTTAAGATTGAGAGACAAGTGGGGCAAAGATATTCACTCTTTGCAGGTAACAAGACTGATAACATGACGGTTAAGTTTCTGTTTCCCAAAAACACATTTATAGCAATGTTGAAAATGTATTCTGCTCAAAGCTACACAAATGCTTCATTTATTGGTGGCCAGTTAAGCTTGAATCTCAGGTGCCACCAGCAAAGTGTTTGCTTTGAGCACATGCATTTGCTAGTTTACCGGAAGGCATATTTCTTTTACTTTAAACTCTGCCAAGAGTGACACTTAGCTATTTACTACTAAATGAGTATTGCCTTCATGAGTTTCTTTATCTGGCTCTTATAGACAGTCAGGAAGGTAAACAGAGCAAAACGGGGGTCTTCTGGGGCTGAGGCACGAGCAGGGTGGAGACTGGAGAGGAAGGGGTCAGGCCAGGGTGTGTGGGTGGGAAGGGGACTGACGCTCTGTTCTGCATCCTCACCTCCATGGCCAAAGCTGTTATCTCCCATTTCAACCAATCATTTTGGTGAATGATCTTTTGCCAAGCTGCATATCTGTTCACTATTAAAACTTCAGCATAAATATGCAAACTTAAATTTGGTGAGGAACATCACTAGTTAATGAAATAAAAGTCCTGTGGTATGTGGCAAATTTTATCTGGAAAGTATTGTCCTCTCTTGATGTTGAGACAAGCTGTTTCTTCTAGATTTTGAAATAGAATAATTGTTTCCAGGCATATTTGCTATTTGTCAGGTGCTTGGTCTTAGAGGAATGTCCTCTGTCCAGCACAGAACAGTAAATATACTGTAGAGAAGACTCCATGGGAAAGGGCACATGTAATTCATTTGATAGAATTCCAGACTTTGGTATTGTTATTTCCTTGGTTCAGTGAATCCTTTCCAAAACGATCTAAGTTTGTGTGACCACCATCCTTTGGGAGATAGGAGAGAAGATATATGGTCATTCCTTGGTTCTAAGCAAGTCTCGTTGGTATGACCCTCCGAACACAGCAATCACCTTTAACGCCAGGAGCATTTAACATCTGTCCAGCTCTAGCAGTACTGGAGGGACTCCAGCATGAGGTTCCTGGAATCCTAGGGAATTAACAAAGGTGTCGTGATGGACACACACCTGTTCAATGAAGGATTTGTTGCCTCAGCTGCTGAAGTGCTGTTGGCAGACAGTGGGATGACCAGCCATTCCTGTTTACCTGGTATTTTTCAGTGCTAAAATCAGCACGGTCCTGGGACATACGGGATGGCTGAGCACCCTGCGAGAGTATTTAGCGATCAGTGATTCTCTCAGCTGCAGAGAGTTACCTAGTGTGAGGTCAGGTCCCTTCTCAGCATGGCTCACATCTAATGACTGATCTGTGAGGGAGCATAACAGGCCTTAGCCATCTGGGTCTATCCAGCTCTAGAGCTTCACTGTGGGGCCAGCTGAAGCTGTCACTGAGTCTGTATCACAGCTGGACCTCCTTCTCCCTTTCAAACTTTGGATCCCAACAGTGCTTCTTAATAAATGTCCTGGATGCTAAACTCAATCCCGAAGTCACTCTCAAGGGAACCTAAAAAGTACAGTGGTCCGTGATCCAGGCTTCTGTCACAAGAGTGTATAAGTTTATTAGCATTTGAACTTTTTTCATAAATACCATCAAATGCTGTTTCTGTGCTTTTGTCTGGAATCATGGGAATGCTTTGAAAACAGTGAATCTCTTGAGTTGACCAGAAGCCATGATTAATAATTATATATTTTCTCATTAATGTTCCATTTAAATGTTTAAATGTGGTTTATACACATACTTAAAAATTTGTACTCCAAAGATAGGGCAAATATATAATAAAGGAGTCCTTGAATTACAGGGCATTTTTTGGTGGCCGTTGGTCTGACAAGGTCACATAACGCTACTGACTCAAGCTAATTTCACTTTGTGATTTGTTGTAGGGAGTAGGGGTGGTAGCAGGTGGCTGCAAAGAGACATCTGCTAAAGCCTTTTGCTTTTAAGCATGGTGTTTTCCTTTGGCTCCTCTGATTGTTATAATTGTCTCAGGTGATAGATTTCTAATATTGATAATAGTAAACCCAACCTCAAGGTCTTGTAGCTCCTCCACCTCTATTTATCCCCCCCGCCCCTTGGTAGTAATTCCTAGTTCAAATTCCTGAGAACCTGACCTGCAACAAAGCCTGGCATGAGAAGATGAGTTGTATCAACTTCCATGCCTTGAATTGGTAGCCCTTTCCTTGGGTGTCCACCTTTGTCCTGTCAGCTGGTCATGTGATATCAAGCACAGTCACCTAGAGCTACTCATTCAAAGTGGGCTGTAAGCAGGGCAGGTATTGACTGACATGTCCAGTAGCAGTGGGTGAAACTGGCACATGATTTGAATTTTTACTCTAATTCTAATTAAGTCCCAACTTGGAACACACCTGAATTTTAAAAGCAGATTTCATTTGGCAGCATACCATGGCCAAACTGAAGATTGGGAAGATACCTTCAAATGAAAAGTGTAGCATGTGTTGGAATATACCCAGCATTATTCCAATGAAAGATGATATTGCCACCATGACACCTGTGCACAGGTTAGTGCCAAAGTAACTTAGAAGAGGGAAGGAG
This sequence comes from Anoura caudifer, assembly GCA_004027475.1. Lineage (NCBI taxonomy): Eukaryota > Metazoa > Chordata > Mammalia > Chiroptera > Phyllostomidae > Anoura > Anoura caudifer. Next base: position 145,455 of record PVKU01003242.1, read on the forward strand.
ACAAGAACATCAGTGTTTGGATTAATAGAAAATTAGAATATTTTATGATACTCACAACACCAAGGAAGTAGGCAAACAGGCTTTTGCTTCCCCAATCACAAGACAACCAATACCACACTCATGAAGCCAGAATATTTTTCTTTTTAAAAAGATTTTTAAAATTTATTTTTAGAGAGAGAAGGAGGGAAGGAGAAAGAGAGGGAGAGAAACATCAATGTGCAGTTGCTTCTCCAGCACCCACTACTGGGGACCTGGCCCACAACCCAGGCATGTGCCTTGACTGGGAATCAAACTGGTGACCCTTTGGTTCACAGGCTGGCACTCAATCCACTGAGCCACACCAGACAGGGCCCAGAATATTTTCTAGTGCCCTATGATTAGGGCCAAAATTGATGATAAAATGTTAAGAAAAATTCACATGTCAGCTCCATAAATTCTATTTTTAAAAATCATGATACTCTAGGCAGAAAGTAGGAAAGAGTAAAAAAATACCCTTAAGCAACTAGTCGAAAATGCAAATCTATAACAATACAAGGTTCATTTATCTTGAGATATAATGTCAATTCCTAGGCAGAGAATGAGACAAAGGGAGACATAGAATATCTGTCTTGAATTCTTTCCAATTTTGCACACATATTAGGTGTCTTTAAGAATACTTTATGAAAGGTCTCTATAGCACTGGGCCTCTGCAACATTAAATCATTAATATTGTTTAGCAAAAAATCTTTCCTATTACAGTTTTTAGCCTTTCCAGTTTTAGATATGTCTCACTTCACATAAAAATGTAGACTAGCAAAGCTGACTGTACAAAAATTTCCATTTCCTTTGCTATAACAAATGATCCTGTGATGGGCAATCTTCTTCCCATGAGGGAGGAAAAGATCTCCAAAGTTTGAGCAAAACTTCTGATGACAAGTGAATTAATGTAGAGATTAGCTACATGACATTAGGAACATTACAGTCCTGACAGTGCTTTTCTTCTTGTAGTTTCCCTAAAATCAGGATCTCCTTTTAGCTACCTCTTTTTTTTTCCTCTCCAGAGGCATTTTTTTTTTTCTATGCTTGTGGACTTATCAGTCCACTGGTGTAGCTCTAACTCTGTGGGTACGTTCCAACAATAGGACCTTGATTTTCTTTTTCTCTAGTCTCACTGTTTACTATGTGTTAGTTCAAACTCTCATTTCTCACCTTGGTTACTGCAAAGCTTCCTGATGAATCTTACTGCTTCTGTCAGAATTACCTAGCGTGAGAGAAAGGCCTTTCATGGTGTGGGTCCTACTCACTTCCTCATCTCCTCTCTCACTCCTCACATTTCCTCCAGCTGCATTAAACATCTTGTAGTTCAAATGTGTCATTCACGTTCTGTAGGGCCTGTGGCATATACTGTCTTGATCTGGTGTTTTTCAACGGTGTCCACATACCCTCACTGTACCAGCCAAGGTTCCAGCAAACAGGAACTTGAGGAGAGTTGAATAAAAGCACTATTTATTAGGGTGTGGGAAGACACAAAGAAGCAACATGGATAAAATAATATCTTGGTGGGGCATTGGTCCTGGCCCTAGGCTGGAAAGGGTGAGGGGGGAGCCCTTATCGGGACCTGGAGACAGAAAGACGTATGAAGACAGCCAGCTGAATGAACTTTGACTCTTTGCAGCAAAACCCCAGGATGGCAATTCCTCAGAGGGAGTTTCCTCTCTTCAGTCTCCTCCCTTCAATCACGTCCTTTCTTCCTATCTCTGCAAGTGCTCACCTTTGGCTGAACCCCACCAGAAGGTACAGGGCAAAGCAGCTCCTTGACGCAGTCCCTACTGGTTGGCCCCTTAGGGCACAGGGTGGGGAAGGGGGATGTGTGGCTTGGGAGAGTAAATGCAGATCTCCAGTGTGCCCTGAATCAGAGTCACATGCAGGACTTCTTGAAGAAGCCGACTGTTGAGGCCTACCCTGCCGGCTAAATCAGAATCCCTGTTGTTGGAGCCCATGAATCTGCATGCAGCAGAAACAATGAGCCATCCGCTGAAGCTTAGCTCCACTTTTATAGTGCAGAGTGCAGGCTGGAAGTGCTGTGCATTTGGGGACAACTTTGCATTTAGATGGAGCCATTTGTTAAAGTTTTACTAACAGGATGTCAGTGGAAGTAAGTATGTGAATTTCAGTATTCTCTGTTTCCCTTGCCTATCTGAACACAGAGAATTCAGAGGCCCTGTATCATAATAGAACCACAAGATAAAAGGAGTTGGGGGCCCTGGAGCATCATGAAGAGGAAAGCATCTCACCAACTAGAGAATCACAAGAAATAAACTTTGAAAAAAGTCATTATGTAAGAGGGTGCAGCCAAGAGGGGGGCCCCCAAAATAGGGATTTGGAATGGGGCCCAGAACTCAGGGTGTCCAGGAAATATTAGAAAGACATATAATGTCCTCACCCTTACCCCCTCAGGTGTGAGTTGGGGGAAGAGTCAAATGGAGCAGGGACATTGAAAGCTGTTTTACATAGCAACAGCTTTGCACTAACCTCTGGCATGGTCATTTAACGTATCTATAACCTTTAACTGGTTTCATAGATATGTTGAATACCTGTGGCCATGCTTTGAGCCAGGGAGAAGGGAGTGACTTCCACCCGAGATGGAACTGGAAGGCAACTCCCCCTGTTTATGGTGCCTGCGTGAGAGCTTGGAGATGATTGGCTCCACACCATGGGTCCACACCTGCCCAGACTCACTATGGCAGCCCAGTAAAGCTGGAAGGACATGGGAGAGCTGGCAAGTGTAGCTGATTATGGGAAGAGTCTGAAATGGGGCTGCAGAGGAAGATTGGCGTAGGGATTTAAACCCAGACACGGCAGCCATTAGAAGGAGAGAACCATGCGCTTTTGGCAGAGTCAGGACCCCCGAAGTCATGTGAGGGAGAATCACCATGTGGCTTTAGCAGAGAACCGCCACTCGGTTTTGGCTGAGTGGTGATCCCCTCTCCTCAACTTAGGTAAAGGGAGAACCGTGTGGCTTTGGCAGAGTGCAGACCCCTACAGCTTTGGGGTGCTCCATTTGGCTGGGTGGCCTGGAAAGCAGGAGAGATTTTGCCTGGAAGAAGGGTGAAAGAACTCTTGCCAGTAGGCCATGAGAAGGTGCCACATGGCTTTGGATTAATTAGAGATCCTGCCTGGATGGAGACACAGCTGACAGTGTCAGGAGCCTAGATCCTGGATGTTTGCTTCTTTTCCTGAGTTACAGTACCCTGAATTAGGGCAGGGGGAGAAGGAAGCACTGTGGGTGTCTGTGGGTATCTTAAAGGACTTTGATATCTTAATGAAGACATTAGGTCACTAGTTTAAGTCTGCATAGCATTAAATAAACATTTCCTTTCCTTTTCACAAATCTCTGGCATTGAGAGATATCTTTCCATCTGGCAACGGATGATTGAGCTCAGCAGGGGGTCCTTTTGGTAATAGTATATTATGACCCCCCTGGACCCTTGGGCCCTGTGTGTGAGAGACATATGGTTGTCTGTGTGTCTGCTCTGTAACAATTATAGAACATTTAAAACATTAACAAAATTAGAGAGTATAATGAATCACATTTACCCATCACCCAGATTCAACAATTATCAAGATTTTCCATGTTAGCTTAACCATCCCTTTTGTAAAGTAAATATCATAAACTGTGTCATTTCACCCTTGCATACTTCACTATGCAGCTCTTAAAAAAATGAGTTCTTACTTAACCACAATATCAGATTGCACCTAATAAAATTATAAACAATTCTTTGGGATCATCTACAAAATCCACATATTACGTTTGATTGTTGTGCATCTTTCCTATAGAGTTGTCCCCTTTACCAATGTTACCTTCATCCTTGTCTTGTTGCAGAAGGTAAGTCAGTTCTGCAAAAATGTCCCCCATTCTGGATTCATAGTTTTCTTTCTTGTTTTTTGTTACTTAGCTTGTTCCTCTATCCCTGTAATTCTTTTAAGCTAAAAGTTTACACTGGACACTCTAGATCACGGGTGACAAACACAAGGCCTGTGAGATGAATCCGGCCCTCCACCTTGTTTTATCTGGCCCAGCACCCTGTTTCTATCTGGCAGCAGTGCCAGATCCAATTTATCTAAGTGACAAAGAGATAGCCAACCTATCAGATGCACAATTCAAAGCCCTGGTGATCAGGATGCTCACAGAATTGGTTGATTTTGCTCACAAATTAGATGAAAAAATGGAGGCTACAATGAATGAAATGAAGAAAAATGCATAGGGAACCAATAGAAATGGGAGGAAAACTGGGACTCAAATCAGTGGAGTGGACCAGAAGGAAGAAAGAAACAACCAAACAGAAAACAAGGAAGAAACAAGAATTCAAAAAAAAATGAGGAGAGGCTTAGGAACCTCCAGGACATCTTGAAATGTCCCAACATCCGAATTATAGGGATACCAGAAGGGGAAGAAGAAGAGCAACAAGTGGAAAACTTATTTGAACAAATAATAAAGGAGAACTTCCCCAATCTGGCAAAGGAAATAGACTTCCAGGAAGTCCAGGAAGCTCAGAGAGTCCCAAGGAAGTTGGACCCAAGGAGGAACACACCAAGGCACATCATCATTACATTAGCCAAGATCAAAATGAAGGAGAGAATTCTAGAAGCAGCAAGGGATAAGGGGACAGTCACCTACAAAGGAGTTCCCATCAGACTGTCAGCGGATTTCTCAAAAGAGACCTTACAGGCAAGAAGGGGCTGGAAAGAAGTATTTGAAGTCTTGAAAGGCAAAGACCGACATCCAAGATTGCTCTATCCAGCAAAGCTGTCATTTAGAATGGAAGGGAAGATAAAGTGCTTCTCAGATAAGGTCAAGTTAAAGGAGTTCATCATCACCAAGCCCTTATTATATGAAATATTAAAGGGACTTATCTAAGAAAAAGAAGATAAAAATATGACAGTAAAAAGATAGCAAACTCACAGATATTAACAACCACACCTAAAACAAAAGCAAACTAAACAAACCACTACAACAGGAGCAGAAACACAGAAACGGAGATCACATAGAGGGTTAGCAACAGGGTAGTGGGAGGAGGAGAGAGGGGGACAAGGTACAGAGAACAAGTAGCATAGATGGGGGTAGAAAATAGACAGGGGGAGGGTAATAATAGTGTGGGAAATGTAGAAGCTAAAGAACTTATGACACATGGACATGAACTAAAGGCAGGGAATGTGGGTGGGAGGGGGTGTGCAGGGTGGAGGGGAATGAAGGGGGAAAATGGGACAACTGTAATAGCATAATCAATAAAATATATTTGAAAAAAAAATCACACTTCTCCAAGGAGGACATACAGATGATCCATAGACATATGAAAAGATTCCCAATGTCACTAATCATCAGAGAAATACACATTAAAACCACAATGAGATACCATCTTACATCTGTCAAAATGGCTATCATTAATAAATCAACAAACAAGAAGTTCTGGTAAGGATATGGAGAAAGGGGAACCCTTTAAAAATGTTAGTGAGAATGCAGATTGGTGCAGCCACTGTGGAAAGCAGTATGGAGATGCCTCAAAAAATTAAAAATGGATTTGCATTTTGACCCAGAGATCCCACTTCTGAGAATATCTGAAGGAACTTATAACACTAACATAAGCACTCCAATATTCATTGCAGTGTTATTTAGAAATATCAAGATATGGAGGCAGTCCAAGTGTCCATCATAGATGAGTGGATAAAACAACTGTGGGACATTTACACAATGGAATATACTTGGCCATAAAGAAGAAGAAAATTTTACCCTTTGCAACAGTATGAATGTACCTGGAGAATATTATGCTAAGTGAAATAAGCCAGTCTGAGAAAGACAAATACCATGTAATTTCACTCATATGTGGAATCTAATGACCAAAATGAACTAATGAGCAAAATAGAGACAGACTCATAGATAGAGAGCAGGATGACAGTGAGTGGGGGGAGTTTAGGGAGTAGAGGGACTGAGCAAAAAGGAAAAAAGACTCATGGACATGGACAACAGTGTGGTGATTGCTGGAGGGAGGGGAGTACAAGGGGACTAAATGGTAATGGAAAAAATACAATAGAGATTAAATAAAAAATCATATGCAGTCCTATATTTATTACAGCATTATTTGCAATAGCCAAGATATGGAAGCAACCTAAATGTTTATCGATAGACAAATGGATAAAGCAGATATGGTACATATGTACAATAGAATATTATTCAGCCATAAAAGAATGAAATCTTATTTGAACAACATAAATGGACTTAAAGAGTATTATGCCGAGTGCAATCAGTCAGGCAGAGAGAGACAAATATCATATGATTTTACTTATATGTGGTATGTAAAAACACAATAAACAACAATAAAACCCAGAAACAAACTCATAGATACAGAGAACAAATTGATGGTTTCCAGTTGGGAGGGGACTTGGAGGGATGGGTAAAAAAGGTGAGGGATTAAGATGTGCAAATTGCCATTTGTAAATTCAGTCACCAGGATGTGAAGCACAGCACAGGGAATATAGTCAATAATGTTGTAATGACTATGTATGTTGCCAGGTGGGTACTGGATTTATAGGGTTGATCACTTTGTAAGGCATATAAATTTCTAATCACTATGTTGCACACCTGCAGCTCATATAATATTGTATGCCAAGTGCAATTGAAAAATAAAAAAATAAAAAAAATAAAAATAAAAAACAAGTTTTGCTCTCTGGCTATATCCAGGCTATATACCTGAGAGTTAAGAATTCAGTCAAGAAAGTGGAACTTAGAAAAAAGGATTTCTTTAGAGAGGGGTATTAATGTGCGGTAGGCCTTTCCTACGTCATGGAAGAAGAGTGGAGGGTTCTCTTCCTTTCCTCAAGCTTAGTGATCAGGGCTTCCACAAACTAGGAGAGATTGATCTACGTCCCCTGTGGTTTGGGGACAGAATGAAACACTCCTGAAGGATCTAAAGGCAAGAGGCTGTGGTAATTAGCCAGATGCAGCAGAACAAAGAGAGCGTGACCAGGTTGCTTTGGGAGTCAGCGGCACTTCCCTTGATGGCTCAGTGTTCTGGTGTGAAGGAGAGAGCCAGCTTAGAGCTAGTTCAAACTCTGCCAGAAAGGGCTCCCCTGGGTACAGGGTGGTTTGAGTGGGGAGACCTAAGTAGCCACCCAGAAAAGAAAATGCAGCATCCATGTCAGAATAGGTTTCTTTGTAGTTCCCAGAGGGGGGCCTCTAGACAACCCACAATCACCAAACAACTGCCCTGGTCAGAGGAAACCAATGTGACAGTAGTAGCTGAGTGCCACCTGAACCCGTTCCCACCTCTGAGCACAGCCCCAGCCTCCACCTTCACAGCAGGCTCCAGCCTTCCAGGAGCCGGAGGCAGCCTGGTGAGTGGCGAAAGAGGGACGGAGCCACTGGGAGGGCAGTGGAGAAGCTGCCCAGGACTTTCTCCAGCTCCAGCTTAGGCTGGAGAAAGGAGAATTTTTTATTTTAAATCCTTACTAAGAGATATGTTTATTGATTTTAGAGAGAGAGAGGAATGGGGAGGCAAAAAACAACACTGATATGAGAGAGAAACATCAATTGGTCATCATCTGGTACATGCCCCGACTGGGATGAACCTGCTACCCAGGCATTTGCCCTGACCCAGGATTGAACCTGCAGCTTTTTGGTGAATGGAATAACACACCAACCAACTGAGCCACCTGGCCAGGGAGGAAAGAGAATTTTTACCTTTAAATGAAATTTGGAGTTTTGACAGAGAATAAATTACTGGAACAAGCCTGTTTTTTTTTTTTCTTCTCTCTAGAATTGACCACAGGACTTTATTATTTGGCGTGTAACAAAAAAGTCAAGAAATTGTCCTAGTTTTCTTCTGAGGGGCAAGGAAGAACTTGCTGTACAGAGCAAGTCAAAACAGCGAGTTGGGGAGAGCAGAACATTGCAGATCACAACCTCCAGACCTCTAACTCAACTTGGTGTCTCCTGTGTCTGATGCTTCACTTGAGGACAGACTGCTCTACCCAATTTCATTTCTTAAAAGTTCTTTGTGCATGAGCACACGGTTAAGGTCTGACAGTTAGAGTACAGGTGGTAGAAACATATTATAGTTTAGCAAATGTTTAATCCTTTAGTCTAGATCTCAAATGAATCTGTTCCCTACTTTATTCCAAAGTGCTGTGAAACAAGTACCTGTGTCTGCATGGTGCAGAGAGGAAATAATTTATCACAAGAGAAATTATTGAACAATATTCACTGGTGAGACTGAGTTACTTTTCATGAAGAGTATAGCTTTCTCCAACTATTAATCAACTGTTAACCTCTTTATATTTTCCAGATGTAGTACTGATAGGATTTTAACTTCTAGCCCAATGTTGTATGATAAGCAATTAATTTTGGAACATCCCTTAAATATATTTCTTTCTGAGATAGACGAGGCCTATCGAGGGAATCCAAAGTGCTGTTCACAGCATGAGAAATTTTAGGTTTGGTACATCTCCGCTGATTCTTTATCTCTAACTTCAGATTGAGGTGGACTGCTGTAAATATTCTGCATGTACATTTGTGCATACACACTACTCTGAGCATTTGGGGTCCTAGTTGTTTTCCTTGTGAAATGAGGATTGGCCCAGTTGATGAAGGTCCTCGGGTCAACAGATTTTGTCTAATCATCTCTGGCAACTCTCAGCCTGTTACAACTATTCAAGGGAGTGACCTAGCTGATGAGGTTGGGGGTTGAATGGGTCAGCCCCACAGCTCTACTGCCTGGTTAACTTCCAGAGCCAGTCCCCATCATTCCTCTCGGCATGGGGCAGCCCTGGTCTGGAACTTGTTTCCAAGTAACTGCTGAGGCATGTATGCAGAGTTGCAAATGAAGAGTTTGGAGGCATTGTGCCATGAAGCACGTGGAAAATCCACTTCCAGGTAAGAGATACAAGTCTTTTTGTCTGGGTGATCACAGTCTGTTTAGGGTACCAACTCAGCATACTTGTCTTTGACTGAGACTTTAAAAAGCTCGATCACCTTCAACTGTGAACTTCATTTTTATTTTCAGATCCTTCAATGACAAGAGGGGGGTTAATTAGCCAACATGTTCCTTCTTTGTTTATTATTTTCTGATTAGTTTCATTTCAATACAACTCCATCTATCAGCTCAGGTCAGGGTACCACTGAAATAGCTTTAGTGACAAAATTCACACATAATTTTATAAAAACTAGAAAATGCAGAGAATCAGACAGTAAATTGCCATAATTCTGTTACATATTGCCACTATTACTACTTGTATTCATTTGCTAGGGCTGCCATAACAAAGACTGGGTGGCTTAAATAACAGAAGTTTATTTTCCAACAGACCTGAAGGCTAGAAGTCCAAGATAAGGTGTCAGCAAGGCTGGTTTCTTCTGAGGCTTCTCTCCTTGGTTTGTAAATAGTTGTATCCCTCAGTCTGCACATGGTCTGTCCTTTGTGTATCTGTGTCCATATTTTCTCTTCTCATATGAACACCAAATCCGTTGGATGAGAACCCACCCTAAGGACCTTATTTAGCCTTGAATATCTCTTTAAAGATCCTATCTCCAAATACAGTTGCCTTCTGAGGTACTTGGGGGTTGGGACTTTAGCATATAAATTTTGGGGGGACACAAGTCAGCTTTTACACTACTTTAGTGTATATTCCTATGTACCTTAATCATAATAAACATATTTATTTTATAAATTTGGATTATGCTCAGATAATATAAATACACTAAATAAAATTTTTTCTGTTAAATATTCATCAAATATACTTAGTGCTGAACTCCATCTGAGTTTAAAAATACATTTAAACTTTTGAAATATTTGTTCTATATCTGTAAAATATGTCATTGGTATTTTAATAGGAATTGCATTGAATCTACAGATTGCTTTGAGTAGTGTGGATATTTTAATGATGTTGATTCTTCGCATCTATAAACATGGTATATGTTTCCATTTGTATGTGTTTTCCTTAATTTCTTTCTTTAGCATTGTGTAGTTTTCTGAGTATAGGTCTTTTACCTCCTTGGTTAGGTTTATTCCTAGGTACTTTATTTTTCATGTTACTATAGTAAATGAGACTTTTTTCCCCTTAGTTTCTGTTTCTGATGTTTCATTGTTGGTGTAGAAAAATGCCTTTGATTTCTGAATATTTGACTTTGTATCCCACCATTTTGTCAAATACACTTACTAGGCTGAGTAGTTTTTTGGTGGAGCCTGTAGAGTTTTCTATGTACTCTATGATGTCTGCAAATAATGACAGTTTTACTTCCTTTCCTATTTGGGTGCCTTTTATTTCTTTTTCTTGTCTGATTGCTGTGCCTAGAACTTCCAATAATATGTTGAATAAAAGTGGTGAAAGTGGACATCCTTGTCTTGTTCCTGATCTTAGGGGGAAAGCTTTTAGTTTTTGCTCATTGAGTATGATGTTGGCTGTGGGTTTCCTATATATGGCCTTTATTATGATGAGGAATGCTCTCTCTATTCCTACTTTGCTCAGTGTTTTTATCATAAATGAGTGCTGTACCTTATCAAGTGCTTTCTCAGCATCTATTGATATGATCATGTGATTTTTGTTATTTATTTTGTTTATGTGATGCATTATGTTTATTGATTTGCAAATATTATATCACCCTTGCATCCCTGGGATGAATCCCACTTGATCATGGTGGATGATCTTTTTAATGTGTTGCTGGATACAGTTTGTCAATATTTTGTTGAGGATTTTTGTATCTATGTTCATCAGCAATATTGGCCTGAAGTTTTCTTTCTTTGTTGTGTCTTTACCTTGTTTTGGAATTAGGATAATACTGGCCTAATAAAAAGAGTTTGGGAGTCTTCCCTTTTCTTGAATTTTTTAGAATAGTTTGAGAATTATAGGCATTAGCGCTTCCTTAAATGTTTGGTAAAATTCTCCTGTGAAGCCATCTGGTCTAGGGCTTTTGTGTGCCAGGAGATTTTTGATTACGGCTTCAATTACAGCAATTACAATAATTGGTCTACAGATTTTCTGCTTTGTCTTAATTCAGTTTTGGAAAATTATATGTTTCTAGAAATTTGTTGATTTTGCCCATATTGTCAAATTTCCTGGCATAGAGTTGTTCAGAGTAATTTCTTACAATCCTTTGTATTTCTGTGGTATTGGTTGTAATTTCTCTTTCATTTCTGATTTTATTTATTTGGATCCTCTCTCTTTTTTTGTTGGTGCTCTCGTAGAGAGCATATATGTGGGTCATGTTTTCTTATCCATTCAGTTGCCTTATGTTGTTTGATTGGAGCATTTAATCCATTTGCATTTAAGGTTATTATTGATACGTACTTATTCATTGCCATTTTTCCCTTTGTATTTGTGTTTCTCTCTCTCTCTCTCCATCTTCTTAAAGCAGCCCCTTTAGCTAGCATCTCTTGCAATGCTGGTTTGGTGGAATTGTGTTCTTTTAGCCTTTTTTTTTTTTGGTCTGGGAAGCTCCTTATTTCACCTTCCATTTTAAATGAGAGTCTTGCTGGGTAGAATAGTCTTGGTTTCAGGCCTTTGCTTTTCATTACTTGGAATATTTCTTGCCATTCCCTTCTGGCTTGTAGTGTTTCTGTTGAGTGATCAGCTGATAGCCTTATTGGTGCTCTCTTGTATGTTACTAGCTGTTTCTCCCTTGCTACCTTTAATATTCTGTGTCTCTTTTAAAAAAAAATTGTTGTTCAAGTACAGTTTTCTGTCTTTTAATATTCTGTGTCTTCAAGTTTTGCCATTTTTGTTATGGTGTGTCTTCGAGTGGGCCTGTTTGGATTCATCTTGATTGGGACTCTCTGTTTCCTGGACTCCTGTGATTTTTTTTCTCTCATCAAATTAGGGAAGTTTTCTGTCATTTAAAAAAAATATTTTCTATGCCACACTCCTCTTCTTTTCCTTCTGGTATTCCTATGATACAGATATTATTACATTCATGTTGTCCTGCAGCTCCCTTAAACTCTCTTCATTCTTTTTGGGTCTTTTTCATTTTGCTGTTCTGTCTAGGAATTTTTTTCTATCCTGTCCCCTAGCTCAGTGCTTTGATCCCTTCTTCATCTAGCCTACTTTTAATTCTTTATACTTTTTCTTCAATTCAGAAATTGTATTCTTCATTTCCTCCTGAATCTTACTGATAGTTTCTTTTTCATGCTGATGTGGTTCACACTAAGTTCCTTGTAGCTTCCTGTAGTTCTTTGTAGTTCTCACTGAGCTCATTGAGCTTTTTACAACCATTATTTTGAACTTAGTTTCTGATAGTTTACTTGCCTGTATTTCATTTAGCACTCTTTCTGGAGATTCCTCCTTTCTTTTTGATTGGGTGTGGTTTCTTTGTCTCCCCATTTTAGGTACTCTCCTTGGTTGTTTCCACTTCTCAGATTGATCTGCTTTGATTCCCTGTCTTCACTGCGTGAACTTCTATAGTAGGAGACCTGTGTGATTCAGTGATGCAGTCTCCTTAATTTCCTGAACTTGATGCTCTCAGGATGTCCTTTATGCCATTTATATTCTGGTTGGAATTGGGTTTTGATTGTCATTGGGTTGTTCTTTGGTAGGTTCTTTCCTCTAGCTGGCTGACTGAGAGTCACTCTGTCCACCACATCTTGTATGCTGTTGTGTAGGTGCTCTGTTTTTCCTTTATGGATCCACCCCTGGTGATGTCAGATGGTGTCCCAGTCTGGCATTAGGCAGCCTGTTTGAGACTACCAGGGATTCAGTGTATGGCTGACTCCTTTGGTTATTAATCTAGTCACTCTGTAATCAGCAGTCAGGTGTAAGCACCACAGGGTGGGGCAGAATAATTCTTTCAGGTGGGGCCATTGGTTCTCCTCAGGCTGATGCTACTTGGAGGGGATTGATCTGACTGAGCAAGATGGCTCCTGCAGTATGGGGCATGACTCAGGACCAGGATCCTGGCAGCTGCTCCCTCAGTTCTCTCCCCAAAGCCACCATCCCCAGTTACCCCTCAAGCCTCTCTACTCCTCTCTGCCCCCTTTTGTCAGAGCCCAGGGTTAGTGATTGCAAGTGAAATTTTATGCCTTTGGCCTTTAAAAGGTTCTCTGCTACTACAACCATCTGTCCATGGCAGAGAGAAACCCTGCTGCTTCTCATAGCTGCATGTTATCTGGGTTCTTTTCAGGCTCTGGTGCTATAGGCTGGGGTGTCCATCTTGGAGTTTATACCCCACATTTCTCAGGGGGATCCTGGATGCTGAAATATTCCTCTGGCATTTCAGCTGCTGCACATTGGAGCCTAGCCAGCTATCTTGCATCTCCTCTGCACTCTGTACCAGTCATGTGTGGTGAAGCTGTTTCTTTTGTCTGCCTATGGTTATAAGGCTTCTCTTTCACAATTGTTCAGTTGTTTATTCCATATGATTTCTCTACAATTTAGTTGTAATTCCTGATCAGTCCTGGTAGGAGGTTAGTGTAGCTTCCACTTACTTCTCTGCCATCTTGGATTGCCCCAGAAATGTTCTGTATTTTGACTGTATCAATGTCACTATCCTGGTTATGATATTGCACTATCATTTTGTAAGATGTTGTCATTGGCGGAAACTGGAAAATATGAGATCTCTATTATTCTTGTAGTGCATGTGAATCTACTATTATCTTGAAATTCAATGTTTAATTTAAAACACAGGAGATGGCACAAATAATGCCCCTTTTATTACAAAATATTTTATTACAAAATCATAAGCATGTAATTCTGTAATATAACAATATCACAATCAAGCACACCATATGATATTTTAGGTGACATGTTCAAATTGCTGTCCATCTTATGCGAGACATTCATATACTCTACCAACCACACTCAAGCAAGCGTTGCTTCTGCCAGATCTTGTATATATCTCTGAGAACTGCAGGAGGTTTAAGTTGGGACCTATTTCAAATTTGTCACAAATAGCAAAAGTCCAAGTAGTATAGACCTTACTTGTGCCAATTAACGTCTCATCTCTAGTTTCCATGCCTGGAAAATAATCAGTTGGGGCCATAAACAGGTTTTAAGATTCCCCTCACCCTCTCTTTTAAGTTTCTTTTATTTTTTTATTTGTCTTTTTTAATTGTTGACACTATTACAGATGTCTCCCATCTTCCCCCCTCCTTTGCCCCTCTCCACCCAGCAACCATTCCCCCCACTCCCCTGCCTTTAACCACATTCTGTGCTCATGGGCTATGCATAAATGCATTTATATTCTTTGGCTAATCTCTTCTAGACCCTCTAACCCCTTCCCTTCTGAGGACTGTCAGTGTGTTCCATGTATCCATGCCTCTGGTCCTATTTTGTTCATCGGTTTATTTTGTCCCTTTTTGCTTTTACAATTTCATGACTAAAGTGAACTTCACACATTTTTAGAAACTTGTTTTCAGCCTTAGCATGTTTATCAAAGATCCTCTGAAAATTTTCATGGAAACAACACTAACTGCCTTTCTAGCATTACTCCAGAACATATAGACGCTTCCTTCCTATTCTCCTGACAACTGCTTTGCATAATACAGTAAGATTACTGGAGTTATAAAAGGGGAAATGCTTAGTATTTTTTTCCTGCCTAAAAAGATCTTCCCACCCATATTATTCTCATGATATCCTTTTCCAGAGGAAGAGCGGAGCAGGGACGACAGAACCACAAGACCTCTTCCACTCCACATGCTCGTCTTACAATGTGGCTTTGACATTTTTCCCATCAACTATTGGGGTCTACGTCCACCTCCTCCCATCTTTGAATCTGGGCAGAATCTTGTGACTGTCTTGACCAAAAGAGTGTGGTGAAACTGGCACTATGCAACTCCCAAAGCTAGAACATAAACATGTCACGCACTTCTGCCTTCTTTCTTGGGGACACTCACTGCTGGAATCCAGCTGCCATATTACATTGAAACCCAAGCTCACCAAGGTAAAGAGGGCAATGGAGAGGCTACATGTGGATATTTTGACCAAACATTCAGTTGAGGTCTCAGCTAATAACTAGTATCATTTGCTATACAGGTGAATGAACATGTCTTTAGATAATTCCAGCTCCCATCCATAAAGCCACCTTTAGCCTTTGAGTCTCAGATAAGACCCTGAACACAGTGTAGTAGAGACAAGTCATCCCTACTATGCTCTCTGAATTCCTGACCCACAAAGTTTGTGAGCCTAAGAAAATGCTTATTTTAGGCCACAAAATTGGGGTTGTTTGAGCAGCAATAAATAACTATAGAGCTTGTTAGAATAAATATGCCAGCTTTACTCTCCTCCCTCCCTCTGCTGCTGGTGCATCCCACTGACTAAACCGTACTGGAATCCAAAGAGAAAAAGAACCCATTGATGTAATCCACATAAGTCTGCTTCCTGGAGCAAGAAGCAGGGTGGATTGTGGATCTAGAGAGCCTGAGAGGTATCCAGTGAAGTTTGGAGTCTCACTTATACTTTGTTTTACTTTAACAATAGTATAAAGTAGATGGAATGAACATTAGGATACCTAAATTTGGTCCAGGACAGGATAAATAGTAAATGGCAATAATTTAATCATCCTTTAGTTGACTATGTAAAATGAGAGGTTTGAAGTAGTTTGTTTTTAACTTCCCTTTCAGCTCTGGAACTTACCATGAAGAAACAGTAGAACTTAATCATTAAAAGCATGGACTCTGGTTCCATCCCCATTAAAATTCCAAAAGCATTTTTCACAGAAATAGAAAATACAATCCAAAAATTCACATGGAACCACAAAAGACTCCAAATAGCCAAAGCAATCTTGAGAAAGAACTTAAAGCTGGGGGAGACATCCCACTGCCTGATTTCAAACTACACTGAAAAGCTACAGTAGTTTAAATAGTATAGCATAAAAATAGACACATAGACCAATGGAACAGAATTGAGAAACCAGAAATAAACCTTCACATACATGGTAAAGTAATATTTGGTGAAGACACCAAGAATATTCAGTGGGGAAAGAATAGTTTCTTCAATAAATGGTGTTGGGAAAACTGGATAGCTACATGTGGAAAATAAAACTGGACTCTTATTTTATACCACTCACAAAAATGAACATGAAATGGATTAAAGACTTAAATGTAAGATCTGAAATCATCAAACCTACAGAACACAACATAGGGAAGAAGCTTCTTGAAATTTGTCTTGACAGCAATTTTTTGGATATGATGATAAATGCACAGGCAATAAAATAAAAAATTAACAAGTGGATTACATCAAATTAACAAGCTTCTGTACAGCAAAAGAAACAATCAACAAAATGAAAGGCCATCTACAGAAAGGGAGACTAATACTTGCAAATGAAATATCTGATATGAGGTTAATATCCAAAATATATAAAAACTTATACAGCTAAATGGCAAGAAACAAAAACAAATAATCTGATTAAAAATGGCAAAGGATATGAACAGACATTTTTTGAAAGAAGACATGCAGCTGGCTAACAGGTACATGAAAAAGTACTCAGCATTACTAATCATCAGGCAAATGTACATCAAAACCACAATGAGGTATCACCTCACACCTGTTATAATGGCTTTCATCAAAGTCTAAGAGATAACAAATGTTGGCAAGGATGTGGGGAAAAGAGAACCCTTGTGTGCTGTTGGTGGGAATGTCAGTCGATACAGCCACTATGGAAAACAGTATGGAGTTTCCATAAAAAAATTAAAAATAGAACCATCATATGATGCAGAAATCCTACTTCTGAGTATATATCCAAGAAAATTGAAGACAGGATCTTAAAGACATTTCTGCACTCCCATATTTATTAAAGCATTATTCACAATAGCCAAGATATGGAAACAATCCATTGTCCATCAATAAATGAATGTATTAAAAATGTTATACACACATACAAGAATATTATTCAACCACAATAAAGAAGGAGATCATGCCATTTGTAGCAACTTGTATAGAATGTGAGGGCATTATGCTAAGTAAAATAAGTCAAACAGAGAAAGAAATACTGTATTATGTTACTAATATGTGGCTCTAAAAAAGCCAAACTCATAGAAACAGAATAGAGTGGTGGTTGTCAGGGGCTGGGGTGGGGGAAATGGGAAGATGTTAGTTAAAGGTTATAAACTTTCAGTTATAAGATGAATAAGTTGGAAACATAATGTACAGCATGGAGGTACTAATTAATAATACTGTATTATATATTTGAAAGTTGCTAAGAGAGTAAACCTTAAATATTCTTACCACAAGAAAAGAACTGGTAATTATGTGACAGGGTGGAGGTGTTAGTTAACACTATGGTGGTAATCATATGTGATATACACACATATCAAATCATCACATACTATGCCTTAAATTCACCCAATGTTATAAGTCCATTATTTCTCAGTAAAGCTCAGGGGGAAAAGGAACATAGACTCAGGAGCTAATCTTCTTGGGTTCAAGACATGCCTCTGCTATTATCTAGCTGTGTAACTTTGGGTGGCTCCCTTAGCTTCTCTGTGCTTTAATTTCTTTATCTCTAAATGGGAGTAGAAATATTGCTTACCTTATGAGTTTGTTGTGAAGATTAAATGAGCTAACCAATGTAAAACACTTAGTATGGTGCTGGATGAGCATAAACACTCTATTAAGTGTTAGTCATTATTGTAAAAGGAGAAGATTACAGCGTGCATACTGTGAGGGGGAAACAGAAAATGGAAAAGCAGCAAAATTCCTTTCCTTTTCCCTTCATTTTCTTCTGTGAAGATTAATAGCTGCTGCCATTTCTCTGATTCTTAGATTTCTTTATAAAGAAGGCTTTACCAGAATTAAAGATGGTAAAGGTTGACTACAGTGGATAAGAAGGAATAAAAACTATCTTACATCATTTTTATTAGCTAGAGGTACGGGCTATTGAGTTTTCATTGTTAGAGTACACTAGCTTTCAGGCATGTCTGCTACTTTGGAAACTTTTTCCAGCTTCAATATTTCTACAAAAAAAACAATCCCTAGATAATTACCACTATTATCAATCATATTTCTGCAAGAAATAAATGGCATACTCAAAATGCATTATGAAAAGATTTACTAAAGGGAATATTTATAAAGATATAGGCAAAGCATAAAGAAAGACATCACAAAGCATGAGCATTTCCCGGGGACTATTAGCCATACAGGTACTACCGCCACTCCTAGACCTGAGGAGACAAGAGTAGAGAGTAGACAGCTGACCTGGAGAGAAAGCTGTATGGGGAGATCTGCAGAGAGGAGCTGCACGGCCTCACAACAAGGGATATAGTTGGTTCATGAAATGCTGCAGTAGGGAGGCAGAGAGAGCCTTACTCTCTTTCAAAGCTTTCAATCTATTGACAATGCTACCTGTTGGTTGAACCCAAATAGAAGCCAGAGGAAGAGAAAGTTGTAATCCACGTTAAGTTAGCCTACCAGGGCAGAGGGCAAATTTGGAGAATGGGTCTGGAGGGGCAGCAGAAGACACAGTGAAGGTCATGCTTCAGTAATGTGCTGGGTAATAGCTCTCCATCCTCTTGTGCCAGCACAGGAGATTACATGTATTTGGCTAAATTCTAAAATATTTCCTGTTAGATAGTGTGTAATGGATAGCTATTTGATTGTTCTTGTTTTATGTCCCAAGTTTCTGTGTCCATTTTTTATTTTTTTTGATAGTAGCACTCCAATATTCTTTAGATAATTTCTCTTCCTCCATTCTTAATCCATGTTGTTCATATGAGTCTGCCTCCATTTCATGGCTTCAGGGTAAATATGTGATTCAAACAGAGCATTTTCTCTCCAGTGTGCAGGGATGGGCTCTTAATTCAAATCAGTCAATGAGCTTCAGTCCTGAAGGTTTTGGGACATTTTTAGGAAAGTGTCTCTTGCTTTTTGTTGAGGTTGTTAAGCTCATGGCATCTATGCTCAAAGCTTAGATGATTAGGTTTTCTCTGGCTTCACACAGTGAGAATCTGAGAATACAGACAACAGAGATGCAGAGAGTAATGATGGAGAAAATGAGTCACAATGGAACTGACTGTGCATACAGCCAGGATACCATGGATATTTTAATTATATGAGTTGATCAGTTCCATTTTGTTTTTAGTTCACCAGTCATAAATCTTTTGGATGTAATAAGATAGGAGGAAGGAAGCTATGTGGGGTAATAGGGGTCTTAGGTTGACATCTAGCTGTACTGACTATTCAGCATGTTAAGAAAAAGTAGCCCTCCAACCAGAGGCAAGAAAAGATCTTAAGCTACAATTAAATATTTTATTTCCTCACTTTGCATTATATAACATGGTTCTATAGAGGATGCTAGTTATGCAAAATATTTCTTTACTTCCAGAAAGTGGTTTTTAGCATCACTCAAGGTTTCTGCTTAAAGAGAATAACGGGCCATCTTGGGAATAATGGGTCTTCTTGGGAAAGGCACCTGTTCAGGTCCTCTGCCCATTTTTAAATTAGATTTTTTTGGTGTTGTTGAGTTGTATGAGTTCTTTATATATTTTTTATATTAGCCCATTATTAGAGGTATCATTTGCAAATATCTTCTCTGTTGGCTTTTTGCTTCGTTGATGGTTTCTTTTGCCATGCAGAAACTTTTTTAGTTTGAATTAGACCCATTTATTTATTACTTTTACTTCCCTTGCCTTTGGGGTCAAGTTCACAAAAACCCCTTTGAGACCAAGGTTCATAAGTTTAGTACATATGTTTTTTGTATGTATTTTATTGTTTTAGGTTGTATATTTAAGTCTTCATTTTCTGTTAATTTTTGTGAATGTGTGAGATAGTCAACAGATGTGTGAAAAGATGCACAAACCTCACTAGCTATGAGGGAAGTTTGAATGAAAACCACAAGGAGATACCACCTCATACTTATTATAATGGCTATTATCAAAAAGACAAAAAAGAACAAGTATTGGAGAAGATGTGGAGAAAAGGGAACCCTTGTAAAAAATAATGAAATCCTATCATTTGTTTACAACAGCATGGGTGATATACTAGATAGTGTATAGTCAGAGAAAGATAAATATCATATAATTTCACTTATGTGTAGAATCTAAACAACAGAATAAATGAAGAAACAAAACTGAAACAGACTCACAGATAAAGAGAACAGACTGATGGTAACCAGAGGGGAGGATGGTTAGGGGACTGGGTAAAAAAGGCAATGGGATTAACACATGAAAATGGGTAGTTACATAATAGACACTGGATATAAGGTACAGCATGGAGAACGTAGTCAGTGATATCATGGTGACTATGTATGGTACCCGGAGGGTGCTGGGGAAAGCGGGGAGCACTTTATAGGGTAAATAATTGTCTAACCACTAAATTGTATACCTGCAACTGGTACAAACTGTAAACTGTAATTGAAAAAAATAATTAATAATAAAGTGGTATTGAAAAATCCACAAATATTTGGAAATTAAACAATATACTTCTAAATAATTTGTGTATTATAGAATATACAAATGAAATATTAGGATATATTTTTAACTGAATAATAATAAAAATATGATACCACAATTTGTAGGATGCAGGTAGAGCACTGATTAGAGGAAAATTTTGAGCTTTAAATGTTTGTATTAGGAAAGAATAAAAGCCAAAAATCAATGATGCAAAAATCCCACATCAAAAAGCTAAAAAAATAGAAGAATAAATTGAGCACAAAATAAGTAGAATGAGGGAAAGAGCAAAAGTATGAATTGAATGAAATAAATGGGATAGAAAACAGATAATTTATAGGAAAAAGAATCAATGAAAACAAAGCTGGTTCTCTGAAAAAAAATCATTAAGCCTCTAATCAGACAAGTCAAGAAAATAAAAAAAAGATAAGATGAAAATGATCAAATTTAGGAATGGAAAAAGAGATATTACTGTAAGACATTCAAAGAATAAAAAAGACTACTCTGAACAAATTTATGCAATAAGTTGGGTAACTTATATGAAGTGGAAAGATACCTTGAAAGACACAGCTACAAAAACTGACATAAAAGAAGTAGAAAAATTTGATAGCCCCATATTTATCAAAGAAATTGAATGTGCCAAAGTAATTCAAAGGCGAAAAATTTGTCTTTTCAATAAACAGTGCTTGGACAACTGGATGATTGCATGAAAAAATCTGAGCATCAACTCTTACCTCATACCAAATGCAAATGATAACTCTAAATAAAGAGTGAACTGAAATGTAAAAATAAAATTTATAAAATTTCTACAACATAGGAAAATATCTTCACAAACTGGGGATAGACAAAGATTTCTCAAACATAAAAGCACAAAATATGAAAGAAAAAATTAATGAATGGACTCCATAAATATCAAACTATTTGGTATTGCAACTGTCACCTTTAAGAAAGTAAAAAGACAAGCCAATAGAAAAGCAGAAAATATTTGTATCACATATTTCTGTTAAAGGACTTGCGTTCAGAATGTATATAAAGAATTTTTAAAACCCGATAATGAGAAGACAAACGACACAGTTTTAAATTAGGGCAAAGGATTTGATCCTTTTTTTTTTTTTAAGGAACATATATATTTTTTAATTTTATTTATTTATTTTTAGAGAAAGAGAGGGAAAAAAGAGGGAGAGACACATCAACGTGTGACTGCCTCTTGTGTGCCCCTCACGGGGGATTCTGGCCCGCAACCCAGGCATGTGCCCTGACTGGGAATCAAACTAGTGACCCTTTGGTTTGCAGGCCATTGCTTAATCCACTAAGCCACACCAGCCAGGGCTGATTTGGTCCTTGAAAATAAAGGAAGGTATGAGAATGGCTGTACATACATAAAAATATGTTCAACATTTTTAGTCATCAGGGAAATACAAGTTAAATCACACTGGCATATTATTATATGCCCATAGAATGGCTAAAAGCCCAACAACCCCCACCCCCTCTCCACCTCAAAACTTAGAATACCCAATAGGGAGGATATAGAACAATGAAAACCATCATATTTCTGGGGCAACTATAAAATGTATAATCATTCCAGAGAACAGTTTGGCAGTTCCTTATGAAGTTAAACTTACGCTTGCCATGTGATCCATCAATTCCACTCCTAAGTATATACAGAAAAGAAATGAAAATATATGTCCACGCAGACAGTTATACATGAATGTTCATAGCACCTTTGTTCTTAGTAAACTAAAACTACAAACAACCCAAACGTCCAGTAGTAAATGAATGGTAAAACAAATTGTGGTGTATCCATACAATGGAAGATAGCTCAATTGTAAAAATCAGCGGACTACTGATGCACACTGGATCTCAAAAACATGGTTACAACACACTATCAATACACACACTGTGAATCCTGAAAACATGTTGAGCAAAAGCAGCCAGTCACCAAAGAATATATACTGTATGGTTCCTTCTAGGTGGACATTTTTGAAAAGGAAAACTATAGTGACAGAAAATGGATTGGTAGTTATGTTACTGGGGAGACACGAGTCAGGGGGCTCACCCTCCTCAGTTCTTGCCTCTCTTGCAAGAGACGATATGTATAGTAGAAATGAGATAGTAAGTTTATTTATGAAATACACTTGAGCACAAAGCTGCATGCAGGCACCCAGCTAGTCTGAGTGCCCTAACTATTGCAGTTTTAGGGATTTTATGCGTGTAGCCAGCTTCTAGGTTCCCCCTCTCCTCCCCTTTCCATACCTTGAGATTAATACACAGTTTCAAAGGCTTTCTTTCCCAAACAGTAGAAACAATACACACAGAATTTCAAGGTCTCCTTTCCTCCTGTGCTATCATGGTTTTTCTTGTGATGTTGGAACACCTGTCGGACACCTTGTCCGACCAGGCTCAGGACTGCTGAGTTAATTGGTGAGACATGTCTCCCTTTTGTTCCTAGCCTCCTGTTTTAACTTTGTTTGTTTTAGATTGCAATGGGTGTGGTCCCTACTTTATTATCCCTCCAGCCACTCATTCCTAGCTGCTACCTAACACTTACTTGCATTTTGTTGGGGGTGGGGGAGGGTATTGTCAACAAAGAGGCATGAAGGAACTTCTGGGGGTAATGGAAATGTCCCAAACCTTGACCGGGGTGGTAGGTTTAATGTCATAAAGTGGAAAAATTCGAAGATGGATTCAGGTTAGGCCCATCATCCACGAAAATAGGAAATGGAGGAGAGAAAGAGAAAATTTTCTTGACTATAAGGAAGATACGCATCTTCTGTTTGAAATATTGGTGGTTTTATCCATTGAAAGCATTTATTGCTTGGTCCCCTAATACCTCCATTGTAATGGGGCCAGGATGATTCTTGAGGTGTCTGGGTATCAACGTTAATTCAGGGGTTGTCCAATAGTTTTCTTTCCATAGTGTACATTAATCTATGTAGATGGCCCTGGAGAAGGAATGGGGAATCCTCTCTTTGTACACTTGCCATGGTGTTGCAGTCCGTGGTACCAGGCCCCTCTAGTCTCTGGGTTCAGGGACTGAAAATAGTGCAGATCTGGAAAGTGGACCAGGGATGAAGACTACATATTGGAGCGACTGCTGTCAACCAGTCAATGATCCACCCTGGACTTCTTTTGAATAAGGACCGGCAGTCATGTGCTGCCTAACAACAGGCATGTGTTCTGAGCAATGAGTCATCAGGTGATTTCATCATTGCACAAACATCATGGAGCGCACACACCACGGAGTGCACTTACACAAACCTAAATGGTATAGCCTATGACTAACTGTGCATGCTGCACTTCTATAGGGCCGGCAGCTGCAATGGGTTTGTTAACACCAGCAGCTTGAGTAACTGTAGTGTAAACCCTGATGGCTGGCCGTTTTTCCTGTAACGCCAGTGCCTGACTTAAGCTTTGATTGCTGACGCATTCCCTTCCAAGTGTCATCCCCTTTGACAAAGTCTATCTCCAATAAAGGCATCCAAAGAGTCAGGCTGCCTCCCCTCACTGAGGCTTCTTTTAGATCATGGTTGATTTCCAGTATTGACTACTTGGCTCTGTGTTTCTCTTCCTATGCTTTAAATTCTTGTTCTTATGTTTTAAATTCACCGATGAAGCTCCCTGCCCACTCTCAACCCCAATTGCTCCCCCCCACCCACCAATGTCGCTGTATGTCCCTGGCACACTTGTAATGTCCAGGGTCTAAAAGTAATAAATATTGTTCTTCAAAGTTTCCTAATGGTGCTTGCTGAAGGGCATCTTGCAATGTACTAAGGACCAGGAGGTGGTCCAGTTGTAACATTGCTTTAGAAAGACAAGGTGTCTGTGGAGAGCTCACCAGCACTGGATGAGTGCCCCAGGCATTTCTAGCCAACAGCATTACTGTCGATAGACCCACCCTGTCACAAAAGAGAAATGCACGACACTACAGCCTTGCTACGGCTACAGTGCCACTAACTGACAGGAATTTTCCAACTGCATTGTAAACTTATGGAACCACCATTGTAGGTGTGGTCCATTTTTGATGGAAGCATTGTTATGCAGTGCACGATTATATATAGATTTAGTACCCTTATTGGTTGCCCTCTATTTTTTCTCCTGGGGACAGTTTTCTATTAATCAGCTCCACAATTATCTGTAAGTCAGATTCATCCATTACCATTTTGGCCTTGCCATACATTAGGAAAATTGCATCTACCTGGCTTGGAATGGTTAAGTTCCACCACCTGTCCTCTATTATGTGCTTGGGTGTGGGGGGTGTGTGTGTGATGTCCTTTTATCAGTGAGCCCCATTCTGTCATGGCATTTCCTACTGTCAGCCCTGGTCTGCTAAAGAATACCAACACTGAACTTTTCACTGATGTTGGTGGTCCTCTTACCAGGGCCATCTTGTTGCTTCAGTAAATGGTGAATGCTCTGGAACACCGATGTCTGGTGGGTGTTCCTCCATATGTAATGCACCCACTCTAGCTTGTATGCTTCTGTGAGCCCTTCACTCACCTCTTCTACCGTCTGCCATGGCAACTCTGGTATTTCTATTCCCACGTAGTGTTAGCTACTGCTTTTTCCATGCTTCTAGGAGCCATCCTGGAAATGCATTTGTACCATCTCTTGGTGTCCTTGCTAGAATTTTAAATCATGTATCCTGAAGGGTCTCTCAAATTAATAAACTCTCTTTAAAAATAATATTTCTGCTCCCCTTAATCCAGCACCTTTAGAAATCAATCCAAACTATAATCTAGTTTGTGTTTATAAAAGATGGCTATGTCTTATAGTTCCTTTGGGGCATAGCCCTTTTTCTCTCTTACCATGCCTAGCATGGCTGCATTTACTACACCTAATAGGTCAAGAGGGTAGGCCAAGAGGGTAGATAGGGCCAAATCTGGAGACTGGCACATGCCATCTTGCAAGGAAAAGGTTTCTGCATTTTCTTCAAGTGAGAGAAGAGTGCTAGCCATTAATAGGGAGGGGCATACTACTTCTGCAGGCTCTTGGGAATCTAGAGATTCAAAAATTGAGTTGGGGTATCAAGCCAGGTGTCCCCACATATCAGGGTCTGATTTTCACTCAGCCAGGGCCATGACCTTAGCATAGTAGATCTGCCTAAGTTAAGAGTTTAACCTTCTTTCAGGTTTAGCTATTCTTATGTCAATTCTTGGAACTGCTCAATTTCCTCACTCTTCTGCTGAGGGAGATGAGAGCTTCTTTATATGCTACTAAGGAGAACCTCTGCCTTTCACCCCTAGCTTATCTTTTTCAAACACCCCAATTGAGTCAGAAAAGCCACCCAAGTCCATGTCTTTATGGTTAATATTTCTCTTGTATTTCTCCAGGGGCAGAAACCAGCACAAGCCAATATACTTTCTTCTACCAGTATGTCATCTAGTTCCTTACCTGCAGTCATTTAACACCTGCACTACCACCTTGTGCCAGGGGCTGTCTGTCCTCCCCCTACCACTAGCAGTACCACCTGTCACAGGTTGGATTCTCTAGGAAGCAGACGCTAAGGTGGAGATTATCATGCAGGGCCTTTATGAGGGTGTGCCTTTGAGATCAAGACCTATGGAAGAAAACAAAAGGAAACAGGATTGAACAGAGGGAGAAACTGAGATGGGATGCAGTCTAAACGGAGCTTCACTCAGCCACGTGGAGATTTCTGAAGTTGGGAAGATCCTTCAGAGCTGTTTTTCATTAGAGTGAGAAGGCTGAAACTTTGCATGGCCACCCAGAGAATGGGTGTGACTTTGGGCAAGGTGGCTCTCTTCAGCCAGAGGCACTCCCAGTAGTGGGGCAATCACTTCTTTATTCTTGGGGTGGGGGGATTTGGATGGCATTTCATAGCACTCACCCTTTTCTTCTGTGAGAGGACTAAAATTTGCTCTGTGTGTGTCGCTGACATTATAAACTGAAGCTGTATGTTTCCTGATGTCTTGGAGCTCCAGTCTATGTGACCCCTTCATCCCCTAGAACTTCCTGGTTCTATGCATTGCTGTGACCACAATGAGGTTTCTTTCTTCTTCTTCGTAAGTTTTTGCTGGCTTTTTTTCCTTTCTGTTTTGAACACTTTGTGGACAAAAAAGGGTCCACATGCTAAACTTGACAAGCAAAAGGAAACACATAAGATCATCTGAAATTAAAACTTCCAAAGTAAAAGTAAGTCACAGTGGGTAGTCATGTCCTAGGCTGGTATCTTCCTGGACAAAGGTCAATGTTTACCTTAATGGAGCCTGTCTATTGTCTTCATGCATCTATGATAAAATACCTTTGGAATGCCAGAGTAATTCCCCTTTTTCCAGACTTCTCAGGGCACACTTTTCCACTAGAGCATGAGATCACAGAACCCCTAATTGTTACCTTGTTCCCCACATACCATCTCTAATGTGATGTACATATCCTGTCCCCACCAATGTAAAAGAAGTATTTTCTCTCCATTTTTCCCCTGCCAAAATCCATAACTTTATATAATGGGAGAAATGGTAGAAATTTCAAACCAAGCTGCAGTATCTCTTTTGAACACCCCCCAAATCCTCATTTTAGATGGTTACATGTGTTTTTTTTAAAAAAAAGTATTTTATTTATTTTTAGAGAGAGGGTAAGGGAGGGAGAAAGAGAAGGAGAGGAACATCTACATACTAGAGAAATATTGGTTCTCTTTTACGCCCTCAACCAGGGATATGGCCCTCAACCAGGGACCTGGCCCACAACCCAGGCATGTGCCCTGAATGGGAATTGAACTAGCAACCTTTTGGTTTGCGGGATGACACCCAACCCACACCAGTCAGGGATAGATGCTTATATTGTTAATTCCACAATAACATTTATAATATCATTACTGTTGTTCTTCAGGACTCAGACTGCCTTTGTTCTTGACACATTTGCTTGTGACATGACCTATTCTATGTCCTTAACTTCCATATTTGTTTCATAAACCTCTTCCTCTTCACTTTCCTCTTGTACAGTTGGAGCCTGTGTATTTTCTTGAATGTTCGAGACAGCATCACCTTGAACTTTGAATTTCTTAGCAGCTACTTGCTGTGCTAGCTAAGATATGTCCTCAATCTTGGCTTCCCCCAAAACTATGTAGGTATCTCAAGCTGGGCTCTTGCAGATATCTGGATTTTGTGATGAAAAAGAGCATATTCTTAGATTTCTGGATAGTGACTCTAGCAACCCCTGTAACTTGTCAAAGACCCCGTTCAGACATAGCCTTCCATGCCTTGTCTTCACTTCAGTCCTGTTTTGCTTTACTGACTGGTTCTTCATTGATTTTAGCTGCTGCCACCAGCTACGCTGGTCATGCGGGTGCCTGTGTGGGATCTTGTTCCGTGAGCTCTGGTAACTGGTAACTGGTTCATTACTGTCAGATTCTATTCTAGATGCTGTCTCAGCCTGGGGATGTGGCAACTCCTGCTTTGTAGCAGGGACGGTTTCTGTAGCTTCACCAGGCATTTTGTGCAGGGAATGCGGAACCAAGATGGCAGCAGATAGAGCATGAGCTAGAGCTGTCTCTCCTTTTTACTCTTTACTCAATCTCAGAGATTTCCCCACTTTGCTTTCTCCTGCCTCTCTAATCTGTCACCAATGAATTTCATGTAACTCTCCTTACACATCTTCTTTTGATTGTAATGTATAAAATTAACTACAAAACTACCATTCTCTGGAGAATTTTCTCAATCTGTTGAGATTTTGCTTTCTGGCAATTGAGTTAGTTTGGCTTAAATAAAATCATAAAAGTTCTCAGCAGGTTTAGACACTTCTTACATCAACAACATTAATAATTATTATTTATTAAACATTTATATGAACAAGGCTCTGTGCTAAGGAATATACATGGTTTGCCCTTCATGAATTATTTAATTATTACTTCAATTCTATTTAGAAATCATGAAATCATCATTTCATGGATAAGAACAGAGATTCAGAGAGAATACTGTTTCCAAGTCACACAGCAAGTTCTTGTTGAAATTTATTTGTCAACCTAGATATAACTCCAAATTCTCTAATCTGAGCAATGAGGCCCCCACTGGCCACCTGGTTGTTGACCTCCACCTTCCTCAGCCAATGTCAATAAGTACTTTGTGGGCCACTGTTTGTAACCAGCATGTACTCCTAAATAATACCTTTTTGAGGTACATCTTATATAATCATTTTATTAAAGGTATGACTCTTTCCTGATACATTCCTACTACTATGTTTAAATCCAAGACTAATCTGTCCTCTGAAGGCACAGATGAAATACCCTTCTAACTGCGCTTTGCCTCAGTATTCTAGACCAAAATAGCCCATGCCTAACAGCTTTCCCACTAAGGAAAACTACTTATTTCCATTTTTACTTAGTATCTTCATATATGAGTCTGCTCCCTTCAACAGATTGTAAACATCACATTCATTCTTATACATCACTACCCTACATAATGAATTGCACATAGGAGACATCTCAAAGCACATCACATCAATTTTGTATTAGTGTCATGAATTGCTTAGAAATATGCCTTTGGGCTCTCTTTCTCCATTCTCTAGTAATGATGCAACTTTTATCTTTCCTTAGGTTTCCCATGATACTGAAATCCTTATCTACCCTATATATTTTTCATTCTGTACTTTCTCTCTTGTGTAACTCTGCCCTGGGAACCCCAGGCAGTTAAGTTTATTAGTAGTGATTAACACAGCTGGATGTTATGTTCTGTATAACAGCTTTCAGACATGTAAAACCTTTTTTTTGTTGTCACTATGATTAAATTCAACAGATCCAGGGAAAATGTTCAGTGATTTATGGAGTATAGTGGTTAAAAAGAAATTATAAACTATTTTAAAATCTTGCTGCATAAAAATATGGCCTGTGGACCAGCAGGATCACCTGGGAGCTTGTTAGAACTACAGAACCCATGGCCTGCCCTGGTACACTGAATCAGAATCTGCATTCTAATGAGATTGTCCAGGGACTGCTATGAATATTTAGTTTGAGAAATACCGATTTAAAAAGCAATTTAATGGCAGCTCTATATACAAATGGCTGTGTCTGATGCTTCACACAGCTGTAATCATTTTGACAATGCTGAAGGTAGGTTAAGTGGTGACCTTTCTATTTTATACATGAGAAGTTGAGGTGCTGATGTTAACTTAACCGAAATCAGTCTGCTTCAAACCAGTAGCACTGATCTTGGGACCCAGAGCTGTCTGCTTTGAGGACCCTCTTTCTGAATTTCTACTGCAGGTATAGCAGATATTACCAGCTTCTGCCTTCCTGGAGACCTTACCATCCCAGAGTGCTCTGGCTGGAGTTAACCCTGCCCCTTCCGCAGTTCTCAATCGGTGACTGATGGGAATTGGTGCCAAGAGGCCCCAGGCCCCTGAGCCCTCAGGTGTGTAACTCTGTGGTGTGTGTTTCACACCGTATCTCAGGGTTTCTCTGCAGGGTTAACTTCCAATCTACTGTGGTAGCTGGCTTCATAATTCACCTTTGTGGGCTACCTTTCCTTCCCTACTTTTCTGCATCTTCCAATAAACAATTGATAATTAAATCCTTATCTCAGGCTCTGCTTCTGGGGGAATCAGCATTAAAACAGTAGAAGAGGAGACTCAGTTCCTACGAGAGATTATGAGGGGTTCCTCACACCACACCAAAAGAGGCGCTCCCATGTATATAGTGAGTATAACGCCTTTAGGAATAGTGAGATCTTTTTTTTGAGAGATGAGATTCTGGGATGTTTATTAAAATGAAGTGTCACAGACTAATTCAAGGAAAATAAAAATTGAGTTAATTCCTTCCCCAGCAGAGAGAGAGGGGGGGCGTGATTTTCTTCCACAGGAATCTGCCATTGTCATTATGGGGCTTTAGAGAGAATCTCTTGTCTTTTGTTTACAACTGTTTTCTGTGGGAGGAATAGACAAGTGCCTTTGAGGCATACATGTTTTCTATCCCTCAAACTTTCATGCATAAAAGTAAAGGACATCTCACTGTGTAAAGTGAACATCACATCTGGACTGTGGCATAAACCAACAAAGGCTTTATAGATGCTGAGGTTTGCACTCAGGGTCGGCTTTGTGAACATGGAACAGAAGGTTTAAGTTCTGCTGTCACTGCCTTGAAATTCTTAATAATTGTGGAAAAAGTCACCCACACTTTCATTTTGCATTTGGTCTTGAAAATTATGTAGCCAGTCCTATGTGTACTAATTAAACATTTGTTGAAATGTGGGTGTTCATGACACAGGAAGAAATCAAGTAAAAGGACTCTAAGGGTTGAAAAACAAAGTTTTCTTTGGAGGAAAACTAGAACCAACAAGTGTTAGATTTTTTAGAGACTTCTGGGAATTGCCATGAAAAGTTTGCTACGCAGAGAGCAGGAGGAAATTGGTGGCATCTGGATGCTTGCAGTACCTCTCAAAGTTACATATGCATAGGAACATGCACAGGACATACATGATGCTGCAGGTTTGATTTGGAACCAGCAAGGAATGTTCAGGTGGCCAAGAAAATTGAAGCACAAGAAGTGAGCCTTACTTGAGCTAGTTGTTATGCATCAGGCAAGCAATGAGACTACGTTCCTAATGATACCTAGTATTTACCAAACATTTACTTTGTGCCTGGCACTGTTCTAAGGGACTCACAGTCATGATCTCATTTAGTCCTTACAACAACCCTACAAGGCAGGTGCTATTGCTGTACCTACACCGCCAGTGAGGAAAGCTGGGGCTAACCGACTGTAAGTAATTGTTTGAGCTCCTACACCTGGCAAGTCCTGGTTCCTGGATTTGAACTATGGCAGTCAGATTATAAAGCCCCGATTCTTAATTACACCACACAACTCCTCTCCCCAGTGTAATAGCTCTTCTATTTAACTCTGTTCAAGTTCCGCTGTCATTGCCTTGAAATCCTTAAGGCAGAGGGGTGATGAAGCAAATTCTGTGTTGAAAGGACCCCAGTGGAGAAGTGAAAGAGGAAAGGCTGTCCGCAATGGTGCAATCCTTAGTGCAGTAAAGTTCCCCATTCCCTGACAGGCAGGGAGTTGGGTGGGGGCAGCAGAAAATAAATCATGCAGACCTTGGGGAGCATTGTGGGGTTTTCCTGGGCCCATTTTACTTTACAAGCACATATTCCATGGATTTTCGTCAGGCTGTGTCAGGTTGTCAGGGGTCTTCAGCTGTTTCACGAGTCTGCGATTCCGCTGAGGATTCCGTTCAAAGGGTTTCTGCTGCTTCCTTCTGAGCAGCTGCACTTTCACCTGCTTTAACCTAGGGATTTGGAGTAAGAATTTGTTTGCAAAAAGAAGATGAGGTTCTGCAGGTGAAAAAGAAAAGTTTAACCACCATTGATTGCTCTGGCTGTCACTTCAAAACAACTGAGAGAAAATTAATTAGCTATAGGTGGCTCATATGTCCCTCTCCGCCCACCTCCCACCCCATGCAACTCGTGTTTAACTGGGTTGATAAAGATGATATTAGTATTTGGTCTTTGTGGAACCCTGGGCAAAACATATTCGAATCTTCTTTATGCCAAAGGCTTGCTCACTAACTGGTAGTTCTGAGTTTAAGAAAAGTTTCTTTTAATGAAGTGTTTGCACGAGTTCCTTTCAGAAGAAAAGAAAATCCTTGCAGGGCCATCTCAGGAACCTTTACAGTGAAAGTGGCTCTGACTTTCCTTTCATGCATTAGCTGAAATTAAGTGCTCCTTCCTCTGTTCTCCTATAGCATCCAACAATTATTGGACTATTGACTAACATGTAAAACAATGGAGCCTGCTTTGAAAGGACCTACGTTATTATCTGTACCTGTCATGGCAATTGTCATTTTCTACCTCATGTTGTAGAGGGTGGAGAGAGTGCTGATGGCCATAACGTGATGCGGGAAAGTTGATGAAAGAATGACAGACAAGTTTGGACTTAAGGAAATTATAGAGCAGCCCTGGTCAGTGTGGCTCAGTTGGTTGGAGCATTGTCTCCTAAACTGAAAGGTCATGGGTTTGATCCCAGGTCAGGGCACATGCCTAGGTTGCGGATCAGTCCCCAGGTGGGTTGTGTAGGAAACACAATTGATGGATGTTTCTATCTCACACAGACATTTCTCTTCCTTTCTCTCTCCCTTCCTTCCCCTCTCTCTAGGATTAAGGGGCATGTCCTCAGGTGAGGATTGAAAAAAAAAGACATTAAAAAAATTACAGATCACTCAGTGTGTATGCACACACTGAGAAGATGGACTAACTGCTATAGACGGGTTTGAGTAATATGAACACAACCCACAAGCCTGGAAAAGCCTCCTTTGAGGGAACTTGGCTTTTCAACATTTTCCTGGAGGATCCTCTTCTCCTATGTACTCCTCAACATCTGGGCCTAGATGTTAAATTTCATAATTGTTTATGATTCAGATGGGCTTCTGTAGAGTTCAGCTCAAGTTTAACGATGAAAGCACATCTTCCTTTTCGATATAATTCTAATAAAAATATGTGTCAGTAAGCAGCGTTTGTGAAGAGTCAAATGTATATGGCTGTTTGGGATAATATAATTATATACTAGAAAATGTATATTTAAGATTTTTTAAAACAGACAGGGCTAGAAATCCATATCCCTATCTCTTGTTTCCCAGTCCATTTAGGGGTTTAAAAAAGTATACATGTTACAAAACCAAACCATTGCACAAGATTCACCTCACTAACTGACGATGCTCTTTCAGATGGAATATGGGTTACAGCAGAGACCAAGTATAATTTAAAGCACGTAGCTCTAAAACTCTGGGTATGTTTTTGTTTCCTGGACAATAACCCCCTTTTAAAATAATTATTGTGGTGAAATATAAATAATAAAATTTACCATCACACTTTGTTTTAAATTATAAATATAAGTACATGGAAGGTGAAATGTGAAAATCAAGACCTTTGAAAGTTTTTTAAAAATTTACAGATTTTGTTTTTCCCACTAGCATATAAAATACCAAAATATGTCAGTCTCCTATCCCTTCATCCTCTGAGTGCTTCCTTGTCTCCTTTTATCCCAAATTAGCCTCTTAAATAGAAAAGAGTAAACTTATCAACCAATCACCTATGAATTCACAAACACAACCATAAGAACAGTTTTACATATTCAACTAGTTGTACCTCTTAAGTAATGTTAAAGATTACATTATTAAAGGAAATTTTGTGATTCCAGGATGTGTCCTGTCAACCAATAAAGATTTGAGACTGTAAAATGAATTAAAAGTTTCTTAGGGGTCTTAAAGGATTTGAATCCAGGAGACACAGATTTAGGTAGCAACTCAAACTGCTTTGGAGAGAACAAAGAAAGGTGGGGTTTATGGAAGCAAAACCTACAAAGTTTGTAACAAAAGAAACTTCCTATTGGCTATTTAACATGGTGTGATGACTAGTTCAAAAAGGGTTGGTCAGGTGTGGGTGGTGAGACTCCATGGTAAGCAAGTTCCAACATGTCCTTCTAGGGCAAGCACAAAAGTCTAAGAGTTCAAACCTCATTTAGGTCCTCTATGCAAATGAAGGTCACTGGCTGGTGAACTGGATTGGCTCCTTTCAAGATGAAGAATACAAGTGGTCTGGTTGTCATGGTGAAGACAAGCAAAGTGCAGGATGCAAAGTGCAGTCTCACAACTGGTTCTAAAGTTGATAGGTGGGACAAGCATAAGGCAATCTGTTTGTGAGCCCCCAGCTCCATTTTCATTTCTTTGACATAGTGACTCCATCATTGCAATTTCCATTCACAGTCCCAAATCTTGATATCAAGTTAAGAATAGTAACTGCTGTTTCCACAAATACTTCTTGGCATGGTTTATAATTCATTTGGAAGCTTTTCACAAAATGGAAGGAAGCTATTCTCTCCTCATACCAGGGACTGTGTAACAACTGAAGTAATGTAAGTTAGAGTAGGCTGTCTCAAAGCAGCTCTCCCATCACCAAAGAATTTCAAGCAAAGGCAAGATACTGTATTTTTCAGACCATAAGATACACCTAGGTTTTAGAGGAGGAAAAGAGGAAAAAAAAATTGGAAGCAAAAAATGTGGTAAAATGTTTAATAACATAAATAACATAATATTTCACCAATGTAAATGTAAACAGAACTCAACAGCAGCATTAACAACCATTATTCCTCCCAAATTTGGGGGGAGAGAAAGAAAGTGCATCTATAGTCCAAAAACCATGGTAATCTGCTGGGAAGTTGTCCAGAGGCAGAAGAGTGTCAGGATCTATAGACTTTGGGGACTTGATTTAGATGAACAGCACTGGCAAGGGACACCATAGACATAAATAGGAAATTCTCTCTCTCCCTCTTCCTCTGTCTCCAGGCCATTCTACCTGAATCTGCCACCTAGAGTGGGAGCCATCTCACAGGTGCTCAGGCTCCCCATCTGGAGGACCTGGGAATCCATGAGGCACGAC
The DNA here is from genome assembly GCA_004027475.1 of Anoura caudifer. NCBI lineage: Eukaryota > Metazoa > Chordata > Mammalia > Chiroptera > Phyllostomidae > Anoura > Anoura caudifer. The sequence continues at coordinate 180,167 of PVKU01003242.1, forward strand.
AAGACCCTGGTTAGGAATCAGTTTTAGGATCTAGCTGTGGCAGGCTCCATGACCTTCGAAAAGTAACTTAGCCTTCCTGGGCCTCACTATTCTTCAATAAAACCCTAGGAAACCAGGCTAGATGCCTTGTACGACTGTTTTGTGATCATCCCTTGCCTCCCTCCCTTTCTCCCTAGGATGCAAGATTTGTTAAATATTTGATGTCTTCAAGTTCCCGATTACTAATAAATGGCAAATAATCCATTACACTTTCACATTTTTAATCTGGATGTTGAGAAGTAACTAGTGTTCAGTACCACAATGACTAAGGATTAACACTCCCATTCTCTAGTTTTTCCAGTGTAATCACACTTTCAAGTGCCACATAATCATACAGAACAAAGGTGCAGTTCCTAATATCTTTTGCAGCTGAATCTGGCCAGAAAACTATGTCTTGCCAATAAAATGTATACAGAAATACTAGATGGAAATCTCTGGACTTTCCATATAGAATAGTGGGAAGGTGTTTTTGAACAACTTCATCAACTTTTCTTCCACTACTGTCTGAAACAAGAAGTTGAGGCTGAGACTCCAGCCACTGCAGAGGCCACATTCTGGGCACAGAAGAGCAGTGAGGAAAAAGGGCCTGGAGTGGCCAGACTGTGAAGAAACCCATCACATGGCCCTGGACCACCTTCCTCCAGACTGACACCAGCAGGAAAATGCATTTCTGTCTCATTGTAGGCATACTCATCTTCTCCTAAATGGCAAAGTTTTACCCAAACAAAATATTCTATTTTTTTTTTTTTTTCTTTCAGAAACTCCTAAGAAATCACTCTCTGGGTGGAATTTTGGAAAGCTATGGCAGGGACCACTTTTCTGATGAGGTGGATGTTACTATTGTTTTACCCCATCAAGGACAAGGGTCTCGGCCTATTGAAGGTTGTCACTTGGTCCAATTGTAGCTACAACACTGTAAGGAAGTGACTGACCATCATCAGACCTCATTATATTCCACCTAACAGTGGTTTTTTCATCAGTCTAGCAATCCTCATTAGCTCTGTGTCCAACTCAGACCCCAATGTTAAAGATGCTCCTTTGCTCTCATGGTTTTACTAAAAATTCCAGAGTTGTGGCCCCTGGTATGCTGTTGCAGAAGACTTTTTATTTTTTAATTCTGATGAGTGCCAAGCCCCTGAAATTAGACCTCCAGCCCCTTGAGGAATTATAGACTCAGTAACTGAAAATGCTCTCCTTTGCAGAGAATGTTTTTGGATGATAGTCTTTATTACAGGGAGATAACCCCCAACATTCTGGGGCCAGACACCAGGATCCTTAGATTTTTCTCTTTTTTTGCCTGCTCTGAACAACGCTGGTGACTAGAACCAAGGACTTACTCAAGGATAACTTCCTGAAAAACAGCTCGGCCCACCAGGGTGATATTTACAATTTTCAGTGACACACAGGGCATAGACACAGATCATGAGTCGGACCTCAGCTGTGTAAACTATTGATGCAGCCAGATTTGCACACACCAGTGGCCTCTCAGCACTGGTGCAGAATGATGATCAAAATGGAGGTTTACACACAGATCAATCCTTGACGTGTCCTATCCATGTGGCTGCAGAATGCCTTCAGGACTCAGTTCTGGCTTTGCCTTTCCCTCATTTTTGAAGGTTGGTTTTCTAACCCTGACATACTTGTCTCTCTACCCACCTCAGTGTTGGGACAACCTGGCTTTTCCTTTCACTGAGACTAAAGGCCTTCAAATTCATCTTCCCGTTTCTTCACTTTTAAAATACCATCCCCTAAGTGGAAGAAGAGACCAGTCACAAGAGACCACATAACATATGATTTCACTTAAATGAAATGTCTGGAGTAGGCAAATCTATAGAAAATAGATTAGTGGTTGTTAGGGTTGGGTAGTGGTGGGTGGGGTGGACAGAGGAGTGATAACTAACAAATCCAAAATCTTTTTGAGTTGATAAAAATATTCTAGAATTGTCTGTGATAATGGTTGTACATATTTGTGAATTTACTAAAAACAATTGAATTGAATTAAAATCCACTGAAATGGGTGAATTTGTGAATTATAACTCAACAAACTGTTAAATACCATATCAGCAGCTCTGGTCTGGAGACACAGATGCTAAAATATAGGTTCCCAAGTGGTTGCTGGTTGAGTGAATATTGACTATTTTTCTTTAAATTTTGTTTAAATCAGTTGTGGAATTTTAAAAATAAGGGAAACTCACATAAAATCCAGTTTCCGTACAACACGATCTCCAGGATCAATAGCCCCACATTCCTGCATGAAATAACTTGTAGTTGCTTGAGACCCCTTGCATGGAGATTTCAGTTCTCCCTGGCACCTTGTCATGCTGACTTGACTTGTTTATTACATTATTATTTATTGAGTATACATTGGGTCCAGGTATCTTCTTTCTTTCCTTCTATCTCAGAACAAAACTGCAACAAACCTCCATAATCTCTTTCCACTGCTTTCTTCCATTTCAGCCTACAGAACTTCTCTAGTCTCTATAATAATAATAAAAAAAATTCGTGTAACTAAACAATATTCTGCTGATTTTACTACTTTCTCAAGTCAGCTGTTTTATCTTCTCTCTTCATTTTTGACGTACAAACTTGTCAGGAATAGTCAATATTCACTGCCATTTCTTTACCTCCTACTCCTCCAACTGCTTGTGGTTTTGCCTTTTATTACTCTACTGAAACTCTCCTATTAAAGGTCACTAGAGAAGAATCAGATCTAATGCCTTTTCTCAGTTCTCACTTTCCTCAATGCTTTGCCATTTTTCTGACTGGAAAGTATAGAAAAATAGAAAAGGAAAAAATATTGTCTTCTTCCCAAATATGACAATTTTAAAACTCGATGGAAAGCGGGTTTTCCTTTTTTTCCCCAGATAGAACTCTTCTGACATTGCGTAGCTCTCTCAAGGACTGCTCCCCTCCCTGTATGTACTGGGAGTTGTCAGTGAGACCCACTCACTCAACACAACTGACTAAGCTAGGCCCTGTGGACAACATGCCTCTGTCCTCAAGGAGTTTCCAGTCTGGTGGAGTATTGCATGCATGTATAATGTCCAACTGGGAAAAACTCCAAAAAAAAAAAAGAGATCACATATGACAAAGGAAGGTGTCCTAGATGATATAGGTGGTGGAATCAGGGAAGACATTCATGGGGAAGTTATGTTTGCCCAGTTAACTTCTACTCATCCTTTGTCTCTCATGTCATAGGAAGGGAGGGAAAGAGAGGGAGAGGAAGAAAGGGAAGGAGGGAGAGTGAGAGAGACAGGGGGAGAGAGAGAGAGAGAGAGAGAGAGAGAGAGAGAGATAGATAGATATTACAAGATTAGGCCAGATAGTTTAGCCAGGGTCTTCTAGTTCATCATCAGAGTTTTGTTATTTATCCTAAAAGCATAGAAAGGCATTGAAAGTTATAACCAAGGGAGAGGACAATTTACACACCAATATGTTATTTTAAAAATACTTCTGCTGCATTTTGTGGAGAATTGGCTCAAGAGCCAGAGAAAGAGAGAGAGGCTATTAATATACAGGGTAGGTGAGAGTTAATGGTTGCCAGATTCCACAGAGATTTAGATAGTAAAATCAACTGAAGGCATGTGAATTTTGGGGATACCATCCAACCTTCAGAAAAATCTCAAGGCTTCCTCCCTATTGCCTCCAAACTGAGGCAGGAAATACTCATATCTAGGTCATGGTTAAGGATACTGTTAGAGGTGTTGAGAGGGTTGAAGCTTTTGAGGTAAAAAACAAAAAAACAAAAAACAGACTTAAAACACCTTTTTCCAGGTAAACTTAGTAATCAGACTATGACAGGATCCCTCCTCACCTCTCCCTCAGGTCAGAAAACCAAGGAAGAACCCAAGTTAGATTGAGGAGGTCATTAGAAGAGCTTCTAGCTTAGGCCTTGAACTAGAAGAACAAAAGCTGCTCTCGTGGTTTACTTTTGCTCTATGTAGAACACCTGGCTAGGTTTAGGCCAAAACCTCAGCCCTCCGGGAATTGAACAGGAATCAGTGCAGCTTGGGAGGGGCAGTGAATCCCTCTGAAGTGCCGTTTCATCCGTCATCTGCCAGCACACCCTTCTCCTTGCGCCCTTGCTCCTGCCACCCTCATGGTTTGACAAAACTCATTCAAGCTGTTGCCTCAGAGGAAAAAGAAAAGAGAGTAAGGGATGGAGAAATAATTTTCCTGGATACACTCCTCAGCCTTTTCAGAATGAACTATTCCTTCCCCTTTATTTATTTTTGCACTTCAATGAAGACTGTTTTATACAGCACTTCTTGTGCACCAGTACCTGGTGGTACTGAATTGTCCTTTTCCTGGATCCTCAGTGCAGTTGCAATAAGGTTCCAAAAGGCTTTAGGGCTTTGTTGTCACTTCACCAGATTAAACAGCATACAGACACGATGCAGCATGGACTGGGCTCTCCGAACACCGGGAAAAACACTAGGTGCTGAGCCCCATCAAGGCCCCTTTTTGGGCCATTTTGACAAAGCACCTGGTGGAAGTAATGAAGGCACTGCAGATAACTATCTATCTGAGACATTCTTCAAAGGCTAGGCTGGTTGCTTTGTCTTGCTTGTTAGTTTGTTGTTGTTGTTTAAGATTTCAGCGAGCCCACCTAAGGAACTATGGGCGCTCCCTCTCCCCTCCCAAATGCATGGGGCTAGGGAAAGAGAAGCTGTACCTCATGCATGACTAATGATTACTAATCATTAGGTAACCATACTCACTTGAAGCATAGTTTCTTAGAACTGGATGTGTGTGGGAAGCTAACCAGCCATGTATGTTTTGGAGTCTTCAGAACAGTTAGGAAGCTCTAATAAGCCCCTGAACAGCTGACCAACAACCTTTGCACCTCCACAAGGCATGACTGTCATAGAGACAAAACTGGCACCTGGGGGTTCTCCCGAGGACGCAGATGCTACACACCCAGCACTTCTTGGAGGTTGAGTCCATATATTTAAAAAGAAAACTACTAAAACATGGTTACCAGAGTAGATTGTATTTCATGTTCACATTTAATAAATAAATTAACACCCGTAAACATATAAACTTAATACAATGTAATTGTGCTGTTCACAAAGTGAGTTCTGCAAATTCGTTCAGGCTGTGTAGTATTACGATTGTATAGTTGCATGGAAAAAAGTCTTCTTTCACTCGTGTCCTGATCTCTGCGACAGTAAACACAACCTTATCTGCAGTTAAACTGGAAGTCTAATGTGATGACCTGAGGCTGAGGTCAGCCTCTGGTCATTCAATTACGATATTGAATGTCACCAGCAGCCTCCTGGGTCAGTCATCCTGGGCCAGGCTTCTGCTCTCAAAGGGACAAAATGGAACCATTCTTTAAATTTTTTTAAGGGAACAAGATCATTAAATTTGGTGGGTGAGGACTGGTCTTAACACGAGGATGTTGTCAGGATTCTTCTTTTTTCATCTTTGCTTAGCTCGAAGTATCTCTGGTTATTGAGCATCATGGAATGTAACAGCTTTTATGAATAGCTCACTGTGTATCTCACGGCTGGCTGGCTGTATATGAGACTAAGAGAATTCAACAAACAGGTAATATGTATCAGTGATTTAAAATTCCCCTGTGTCAGGTTGGTCAGAGAAAGACAAATACCATATGATTTCACTTATATGTAGAATCTAAAGAACAAAAATAAATGAACTAAATGGAAACAGACATGTAGGTACAGAGAACAGACAGGTGGTTGCCAGAGGAGAGGGGGGTTGGGGGACTGGGCGAAAAAGGTGAAGGGATTAAGAAGTACAGATTGGCAGTTGCAGAATAGTCCTGCGGATGTCGAGTACAGCATAAGGAATACAGTCAATGATACTGTGATAAGTATGCATGGTGTGAGGTGGGTGCTAGACTTACTGGAGGGATCACTTTGTAAGTGATGTAAACATCTAATCACTGTGCTGGAAACTTGAAACAATTATGATATTGAATGTCAACTGTAATTAAAAAATAAAATTTAAATTAAAAAAAGAAAATAGCCCTGGCTGGTGTGGATCAGTGGATTGAGTGCTGGCCTGAGAACCAAAGGGTTGCTGGTTCGCAACTGTATGGGAAAATATATTTGCCAGTGATACCTCAGACAAGGGTTTAATCTCCAAAATATATAAAGAACTTATATGACTCCACTCTAAGAAGACAAGCAACCCAATTAAAAAATGGGCAAAGGACATGAACAGACACTTCTCCAAGGAGGACATGCAGAGGATCCAGAGACACAAGAAAAGATGCTCAATATCGCTAGCTATGAGAGAGATGCAAATTAAAACCACAATGAGATACCACCTCACACCAGTCAGAATGGCCATCATAAATAAAGCAACAAACAACAAGTGTTGGAGAGGTTGTGGAGAAAAGGGGACCCTAGTGCACTGTTGGTGGGATTGCAGACTGGTACAACCACTATGGAAAGCAGTATGGAATTTTCTATGAAAACTAAAAATGGACCTACCTTTTGAGCCAACAGTTCCACTGCTAGGATTATATCCTAAGAACCCTGAAACACCAATCCAAAAGAACCTATGCACCCCAATGTTCATAGCAGCACAATTTACAATAGCCAAGTGTTGGAAGCAACCTAGGTGCCCATCAGTAAATGAATGGATCAAGAAACTATGGTACATTTACACAATGGAATTCTATGCAGCAGAAAGAAAGAAGGAACT
>PVKU01003243.1:0-186846 GCA_004027475.1 Anoura caudifer
TTGGAATGGGGCCCAGAACTCACGGTGTCCAGGAAATATTAGAGGGACATATAAGATGTCCTCACCCCCTCCCCCACAGGTATGAGTTGGGGGAAGGGACAAATGGAGCAGGGCCATTGAGTTGTTTTGCATAGCAATGGTTTTGCAGATAACCCCCAGAATGGTCATTTAACATATCTATAACCTTAACTGGTTTCATAGATATGTTAAACAGCTGTGGCCATGCTCTGAGCCAGGGGGGATGGAAATGACTTCCCCAAGGATGTGACTGGGGGAGGAACTCTAAGTTAAAGCACCTGTGTGGGAGCTTAGAGAAGACTAGTTCCAGAAAATGGGACACACCTGCCCAGATTCATGATGGCATCCCAATAACCTTGGAAACATACAGGAATGCTGGCAGGTGTAACCAATTGTAGGAGGAGTCAGAAATGGGGCTGCAGAGGAGGATTGGCGTGGGGATTTAAACCCAGGCGTGGCAGCTCCATGAAGAAAGATCCATGCGGTTTCACGAGAGAGCAGGACTCGCAGCTCCATGAAGAAAGAATCCACGTGCTTTCCCAAGAGTTAGGACCCTCACAACCCTGTGAGGGAAAATCACCATGTGGCTTTAGCAGAGAATTGCCACGTGGCTTTTCCAGAGTGGGGACTCCTTCCCCACAGCTTTGGTAGAAGAAGGACCATGCGGCTTTGGGGTGCTCCCTTTGGCTGCGTGGCCTGGGAGCAAGAGAGACTGCCTGAAAGAAGGGTGAAAGAACTCTTGCCAGTAGGCCATGAGAAGGTGCCACATGGCTTTGGATTAATTAGAGATCCTGCCTGGACAACGACACAGCTGACGGTGTCAAGAGCCCGGATCCCGGACGTGTGCTTCTCTTCCTTACAATTACGGTACCCTGACTTAGGGCAGAGGGAGATAGGAAGTACTGTGGGCATCTGTGGGTATCCTAAAGGACTTTGATATTTTAATGAAGTTAAGTCACTACTTTAACTCTGTATAGTATTAAATAAACATTTCCTTTCCTTTTCACAAATCTCTGGCTTTGAGAGACATCTTTCCATAAGGCGGCAGACAATAACGGACCTTTTCTGTTGCTCGGTAACAGTTTTTGGGGGCTCATCCGGGATCTTAATTGCCTGTGGAAGACTGACCCTTCAGGTTCGAGAAAGTGAGACTTTGGAAGTGTTTTGCCAGTCTCGAGAACCTTCTGTTTGCTCTGTAACATTTCTTCCTCACTTCTTAACAAATACCATTTATCTTCTTTAGCTGCTTCCACTACAATAAAATCTCAATGCAATGAGCAGAAGTGGAAGTGAACAGATATTATATGATCTTTGCATTTCTCTTTACTCTCAATCCACTTCATTTGTATTACTATTGGGGTACTTATCCTACTTATGTTGTAATAAGACATTTACACTATGTCTTCATTCTAAGAAGACTCTGTGAAGCAAGAGCCCATTTAGAGTAAACTATATCTAGCATTGTGCTCTGCATAAATAAGTTCCTTAAAAATCAGGGGCTGCAAACACAAATGCTTTCATGGGCTAGGCATATATTATAAATTAATGAAGCAGGAACAATTCAAAGTAATAGGGAATCATGGGGGAACATACAAAATTGGAGGAAGCGTGGAGAGGGAAGAGAGTATGGGGGGATGAATGGTAATGGGGAAAATACAGTAAAAAATAATGTAAAGACTATTTTGGAAAATGGGAGGAAGCATACCCCATCTGAATACATTTATACATAATAAAATAAGATATAAAATAAGTATAAATAATAAAATAAAATAAAATAAAATAAAATAAAATGTATGACTAAGAAAAAATCTAGAATCTAAGACAGCTAGCTTATAACTTCTGTATAAATCTTGGGTGAACTGAATTAGAAGCTGAATTAGTGCTAAAACAGAACTAAATATGGATTAACCAAAGACAATCAGGACTCTCAGATCTGAACCAGAAGTCCCACTGATTCTAGTTCAGTCTCCATGGCCCCTCGTTCTCTTGTCATCTCCCTCTGGTTTCCATGATGCCAGCACCTCCCCATTCTTCCTCATATCGGTCTCCTCAATGCACTACGTTAAATTCACAAAACATAAAATCCAGCCTTTTGAACATTTCAGAGTGGGAAATTCAGTGGCATTTAGTACATCCACAAAGTTTGCAACCATCCCCAAACTCTAGTTTCAGAACATCTCTGTCACCCCAAAGGGAGACTCTACCCATTAATCAGTCATTCCTCATACTCCTCTCCCCGACCCCTGCAACCACCAGTTTGCTTCTGTGAGGCCTTTATTTTGTTTTTCTTTGCACCCTCAGTTTAGCCAACATCCAAAGAAAATCAGAGCAGAACTCAACTCTGATGAAACAGGAAACAAGACACAAAGTTAGGGTACAATAAAGCTTTCTGTCATGCTCACTGAATTCAGAGTTAGGGTAGGAGGAAGAAAACTAGTGACAAACCCCTTCACTTTCCTCAGTTTGAGTAAAGAGCTTATTATCCCACCCCAGAGCCAACGCATATGACAGGTTTCCTGTTCTCTCAGTTTTTAACTTTATTTTGCCTTATTCTATCTAGTTTTCTTGTTCAGTTCCTTTTGAAACAAATACATTCTAAACTTCATCTTAAAAAAAAAATACAATAAATGTGAAGACCCAAGCCTAATGAGATTATTTCACTATGGAGTTTTCTTTTATGTTCTCCACTGGGTGGACCCTAAACTGTGGCTGATTATACTCTGTTGCCCCAGCAAAAACTTTTGCTTTATGCTTACAGTCAGCTGAAAATGAGTTTAATATGCCTGGTGTAAACACTCACATACTCCATCTTGTGCCAAAGCACTCTCCCTGGCCGCATCAGGATTGTGGATTGATGGTGTCAGTCTCCTTGGGAATTACATGGGGCACTTTGGAAAAGGATCCCCCTCCAAGGTCAAATTTCTCTAAAATGATGAATTGCCTGCTGGTTGCAACAACATATCAAAATATTTCTTGAGGCACACCACAATCACTATAAATCTACATTGACCAGATTTCAGATTCTTAGAGAGCAATCTTTCAGACACTTATCAGTCCATGATGAATTCACCTGTACCAAACTTGGCCACTTTTCTCTAGGTTTAGGACATAAGTACAAAGCTTTCTGACCACAGATAGAATATCTAGGTTAACTTCAAAATAATGCAAATGTAATTTTAAAACATTAACCACATTTCTACTTTTGGTTTTTTTTTTCTTTTCTTTGCTTGGTAAAGATGGCCTTGGCCTAGTCAGCTCACTTTTGGAGGGTCTTTTTTGTTCATCTCTAAAATGGAAAAAGTTAAACTAGATCAGTAGTTTCCCACCCAGAGTATCAAATCTCTGAATGCAGGGACTACCTATAGTCTGAAAAATAATGTATCTTTCCATTCAAACGCTACCACTTCAAAAATTACTTGTATTTTCTGGTTAAATAAATATTTGGTAGCAGCATCTTTTCTACTAAAATATAAAATTATGCATGCTAACTATACCAAATTGGAAAATAAAGAGAAGATCACATAAAATTGCCTGTAATCCTGCCACATGGATATAGTGATCACTCACATTTCACTGTGTAGTGATCCAGTTTTCTTTCTATGTGTATATATGTATATATGTTAATTTTAGTAAATGGAAATATACTATAGGCATTATATTTTATAACTATTTCTTACTTAATGTATTATAAACATTTTCTTAAATCTTAAACTATTTTTCCATAAGGTCTAGATGACATTCCTATATATGAAAACATATGATCACTTTTAAATATTTTGGTTGCTTCTAATATCCATTATGTTTAACAATGCTGCTATGAACATTTATGATAGAATTATTCATTATATTCATATCATTGTGAATTAAGAATTGTTATTCTTAATAATGTTCAAATTATTGCATCACTGGATAATGGGGGCCCCTTTTCAGTGGCTCCCAAGTTCTGCTGATACAACCCCAAGAGTCTTTTATAGCTTCCTGCTTTCCAGTATGATCAGTCATACACACACCTTTTCTATGTGTTCTACCCAATATCTGAAATCAGCCAATTCTCTGAAGAGCCCTCGTTCCTTTAAGTGGAAATGGTATTTCAAGAGTACCATCTGGGCACTAGGGCAGCTTGTTGCTAGTGCCACTGGCTTGGTAATTACTGCTAGGTCTTTTCAGGGAACCAAACTAGAAAACAATTACTTTTTCAGAGGAAAAGCTTTATGAGTTTATAGTGATGTTTTAAATCACAGTTTATGGTAAAGTTTTTACCAATTTCTTTAATTTTATATTTTTATCTCTCTGTTTATTCTAAAAAACCTGGATTCTAGTAATATTAACATAATTATGTTTATGCTTCATTCTAATATCTGTACCTTCATAGGTTAAGGTAAAGTAAAATATATTCCATTAATATATATGTACATGTATAATACTTTTAGAGTAACAATATCAATATTATTTTTTGTTTTAGTTTTTCATTTACCATTGACATTAAATATCATGTTTGTTTCAGGTGAGCAGCATAGTGGTTAGGCATTTACGTAACTTGTGATGTGATCCCCCTGATAATTCTAGTACTCATCTGACAACATACATAAGTATTACAATATTATTGACTACACAATAATATTGATTATATTACTGTGATCTATTTTACATCCCTGTGACTATTCTGTAACTGTCCATTTGTACTTCTTAATCCCTTCACCTTTTTCATCCAGTCCCGCAACTTCCCTTCCGCCTGGCAACCATCAGTTTTTTCTCTGTATCTGAGTCTGTTTCTGTTTTTTTTTTGTTGTTTGTTTACTTATCTTGTTCTTTAGATTCCCCCATATAAGTGAAATTATATGGTATTTGTCTTTTTCTGACTGACTTATTTCACTCTGCAAAATACCCTCTAGGTCCATCCATGTTATCACAAATGATAACATTTCATTCTTTTCATGGTCTAGTAATATTCCATTGTACATATGTACCACATCTACTTTATCCAATTGTTTATTGATGGACACTTAAGTTGCTCTTACATCTCAACTATTTTAAATAATCCTGCAATGAACATAGAGATGCATATATCTTTTTGAATTAGTGTTTTGGATTTCTTGGGATAAATACTCAGAAATAGAATCTCTAAGTCACATGGTACTTCTATTTTTAATTTTTGAGGAACCTCCATACTGTTTTCAACAGAGGATGTCAAATTTCCACCAATTTTTCATCTCACTAACAGTGAAGGAAGGTTCCCTTTTCTCCACATCCTTGTCAACACTTGTTTATTGACCTCTTGATAATAGTCAGTGTTATAGAAGTGAGGTGATATCTCATTGTAGGTTTAATATGTATTTTTCTGATGATTAGTGACATTGAGCATCTCTCTATATGTCTTCTGGCTATCTTCAATATTATTATTAACAGTAATTGTTGAGAACTGTGACTATTGCAGTTCTTTTACCTTCAATTATATCTCACTAGGGATATGCAGTCAAATTACTGGGTTTTAAAGAAGTCACTTGAAAATTCCTCTTGTGTGGGTCTGACACCAACTCAATCTATAATTAGGTTAATGTGTTTATTTTCACTTTCTTTATTAGAAATTGTTTCTTTTTATATTTTTCTAATTATAGAAAATAATTTGATTTCACAGTCAAATCTACTAAAAAGTTATACCCAGAGAAGTTTTGCTTCTATCCCTGGCCTCTTCACACAGTCCCTATTGGTTGACGTTTGTGATTTTTCCACTCTTTTGCTCTTACAAATCATTCTGTAGTGAATAGTGTTGCATGCAATTATTTTCATGTACTATAATTTTGTAAAATGCATGTAAACACCTGTGTGATGAATGAGATTATTTTGGAACATTAATGAATTCACAGTGCTCTTTTATCATTCGGTGTTGTCTCAGTTGACATATTTAAAACATAAGACTGCAACCATTTTTGGTTCTAAAAAAATCTCTAACACATAAAAGGAGTCTTCATACTGGACTATCAAGCATTTCTCATGCCCAGAAGAAAATGTATGAATAGTTCTTAAAGGAAAAAAAATCCTCTCTGAGTTTTTACTTAATTTTTATATTATAATATTACTTAAATATATAATACAAAATAAGATGTAAACTACTTATGATTGTAGTTCTTATATAATAACAAGCCTAAATACCTTTACAAATGCAAAGCAACCAGACCTACAATGCTAATAATGTTGAATTCAACAACACTGATTTAACTTGACAGATGATAACAGCTTTTAGAAAGTGAAGTCATTTCATTCACGTAAATATTGTACTCATTTGGGAAGAAGAGAAGACAGGTTCTTTGGAATTTGGTTCACCCATCTTCCTGCGCCCTTTTCATGGTTTGATTCTCTCATCACTTAACTCTATTAAAATGACTGTGAAAACCAGCCCCATTCCATCATTTGGCCTGAATTACAAATTAGGTTGAACTCTGTTCCCCCATGTTCATATTCAACAATTGCAGACATATGACTTACTACTAACACAATCTCCATTATATGTCAGTACCAGGCTCTGAGGTTCAGTCTGATGATAGTAAACATTATATGTAAATTCTGATCAATATATATGAGTATATAATATACATACATACATACTTATTTTCATTTTAACTTTCCCCAATGCTTCACATCTTGTAAGAATAGAACTGAGATTCAAATGCAGATCTTTCTGTCCACTACACTACTCAGACTAAAAGAGGGCAGTGGTTTTTCATGACTTGGGGAAGTGAAGGCAGAAGTGGTGGTGACTCATTGGGAGAGCCCTGGGATCTGCATCCAGATAATTGTAGCCTGGCTCTGCTATGAACTAGCTTTGTGAATTTGGACATGTTTCTGGACCTCTCTGGATGTCAGATGAGGAAGTTATAAAGGGATCTAGCCATGATCTAATCCAACCTTTTCCCATCACAAAGGGCTGAATTAGATCATGGCTAGGGCCCTTAACAATTTTAAAATTCTGTGAATTTTCTATAAGGAAAACATCCCTTTTATGACAAAGGAATGACTTAACTAGTGAAACGCCCTATAGAGTTTTTGATTCTATCTAAGTATCAACAAATAGGGCCAAAGAAGGACTGGGAAATTATTTTGTGAATTCAGGAAGTATCTATTTCAAATAATTTAATAACATGAATATTTGATTGAAGGATATGATTTTAAAAATCTATACACTATCTTGGAATCACCATGTTAGAGTAGAAAAGACATTTTAGGAATCACTCAATATAATCTCTCATTTCACTAAGTTATGTGAATTCCCCAAGACTATAGTTTTGCTTGTATTATAGATAGCTGTATTACCTAGGTTATTAAGATCTAACATACCAGAATGCCCTCAAAATTATTCTCTCATATGCATCACCAAAAAATACATAAAAAGAAAGAAGTATGAGACAGTGGTTAAGTGCAGGCTGTGAAGTTAAGTTACCCGAGAGCAAAGTTTAACAGCACCACTTACCATGTGATTTTGAGCCCATTACGTAAACCCTTCATGCCTGAGTTTTCTCCATCTGTTAAATGAGGGCGACAATAATTGCACATACCTCCAGTTTATCACCAGAATTAAAATAGTATTCCATGTAAACTGTTTAGTATATTGCCTGGCACATAGGAAATAATTAGCTAAGCTTAAAATCTGATTGTATATTTAGTACATTGACTGGATTTGGTTCAATTACACATCTTTCACTGGTATTCAGGATTAGAATTATCCTAAATGATCTGACAAGAACTGTCAATCTATAAGTTAGAGTATGGTGAAAGTAGCCACTAGAAAAAAATAAACTTTAAAATTAATGTTGAGAAGGATGGACATGGGTATAGAGCTGTTTTCCACTACAGCAAGTTACTCCCTTGAAAAACATGCACAAATGACTCTAAAATCAAATATAAGTGTCATTTTATCCACTATTCTTCTCCACATTTTTGTCCCCATTAAGCAGTCAATGATTTGAGTTTTGCCAGTGTATGGACATTGCTTTATCATCACCATATTTAACTGACAATGATTAAATCCATTTAACATACTGTGTATGTGTTTCAAAAGGCATTTATGACTGTTTATCTTACCTTTATGGACTTTTAAATTTAATAGCCTTGGTGACAATAACGAAGTGATTTCCAAAACTTAAGCATCTCTTCAAGACCACTGCCAGGCTGTTCAATTGATTGGATTATGATGTTATCCAGACACAGATTTCCATGTGCCCTTGCTTTTCAATTTGCCCACTAATTAACAGTATGTGTGCAGGGATGGGGCTTGCAGGGCAGGGAAGAGGTGAGACATGGTCCCCTGTCATTAAACAAAACCATTAGTCAAAAGAAACACCAGTTCAGTTCAGGGAATATAAACTTCGCAGTTTTCCTCTGGTTCAATAGTTTTAGGTTAGTGTATAGATATAGGCTCATTTAAAACTCACAGTACAATAACTCATGTTGGAGCTACCCATTTCTCTCCTTCCCCTTCTGAAATGTTAAGGTAGCCAGTCTTAAACACAGAGCCAAACATTAAAATCCAAAGCACTTGCTCAGGGGCACATTCCGAAACATACTTTTCTAACCATCGCTTTTCCCAGCTGTCATTCTTCCTCCTTCCAGCCACTAATAAAAAATGTCTCAGTCTTTCCCAACACCTGAGACCTTCATTAATTAGGCCACACAACCCACACAGAAGGAAAACGCACTGCTTCTCGGTATTCTAATATTACTCAGGTTCAGCTCTTCATCCTCCAGGCCCCCAGCCCAACTCCCACTCCTATTCCACTTTCTTATTTATTCCATTGAACCAAAGGTAATGCTTTCATTAAGTAGTCCTTTATCTTAAGTAGCAAGCAGAGACAATCCAGGAAGATACAACTTCAGGATGCTAGTCAGACAAAACTTTGCTAAAAGAGGCATGCCCACTTTCTTTATCCATCCAAAAGATACTTAGGAAGCAAAAAGAGTAAATTAAGGCAGATTAATATGAATAATGATTTGAGAGATAAAAAAAGTAGTTGAGGAAACCACCACAGTTCATAATAAATACATTCCTAAGAAGTACTGTAAAATGAGCTAGAAAAAACTCCACTTAATTCTGTGATTTTTTTCACTAAACTCATAGTGATACGATGAACAAACTGACAATCCCCTTAACCTCTTCAAAGCCAGGATTTCTTGACCTCGGTATTATTGGTATTTTAGGCCAGATAATTCTTTGTTGTGGGGAGGGGGTGTTGCCTTGCACACTATAGAATGTTTAGCAGTATCCCTAGCCTCTCCCCCCCCTTCTAGTTGTGATAAACAAACAAACAAAAAAATGTCTTCAGGCCTTGCCAAACATCCCCTAGAGGGCAAAATGTTCCTGGATGCAGTACCACACTCATATATTAAACAGAAGAGTGCTTGGCCTAGATCAAGGGTCAGTAAACTACAACCCATAGGCCAAAAGAAAAACCTACTGGCGCTGTCTTCTTCAATAAAGTTTTACTGGACCACAGCCACACTCATTCATTTACTTGCCATGGCTGTGTTCTCACTCAAATAGCAAAGTCAAATAGCGATGACAGAGATAGTATGACCCATAAAGCCAAAAATATTTACTATCTGGCTCTTCAGAAAGTAAGTGTGCCAACCATGTCCTAGTCTATTGGTTTCAAACATGTTTTTAGTGATGACAAGTTTTTATAATGAAATCTTACATAACACTGTGTCAGACAGGGTCCAGATGGAACATTCAATTTGGGGAATTTGAGTAAGTAAAGCATATGCAGAAAATTTTTGTAGGCATTTTTAAAGGCATGGCAGAGTATAGAGAAATCAAAGGGCTAAGAAAGCTGAGCATTATGACCATCTCTAGGTCTGAAGGGGAGAGGACCAAGATGACCTTGTAGGAAGGGAAGCAGAGAAGTGAATACCTTCCTCACAATCTTCTTTCCTCCAATCCCATGTTAGAAATCATCAACGGCCAAGTCCAAATAGAAGCAAGAGGGCAAGATAAGCCATTGCCCTTCCAGGTCAGCCTCCCAAGTCACAGAGCAGAGAGTAGAGAGGTGGGGAGAAAAGTGGACTTCTCCAGCATAGAGCCCTAACATCTGATCAAAGATACTTAATATCAATCTTAATATGTGATCAAATGCTCCTGCAATATTTCATTGGAGAAGGTGTTAGGAACAGCACAGACTGGGCCTTTATCTCAGACCCACTGATCCAAGCTGAAACAGGACACTTTGAAAATCCTGTCCTAAATCCTGTCTTAAGTCTTCCTCTGGCCTTCTGACTTCATCTGTGTCTCTATGAAAATAAAATCCCATAGGTAGATAGATCAATGCTATCTTTTCTAACAAAATAAAATCCTTAAACCCATTTCCACCATTCAAACCTGCCACCCCCAGTACAAACATGCCCCCCGGTCCTGCCTGTTCTCTACTTCTCTGCTCACATCCTCAAGCTGATAAACACTGGTTAAAAAACTTTAGGTACCATGGTTGCTAAATCCATCACAATGTCATAATATCAGACAACAATAGGGGCCAAACTGCTTGCTCAGCCTCCCATGAGTTTTAGCCCTTAACTAAAAATGCACATTGTATTTTGATCACCAAATCTGATAAACTTTTTCCACAACTTCATTAAGCTTATCCTCTCTGCAGCAAAAGATCTTGCCATCATTCCTTCCTTCTTGATTGACTTCTTTCTCTGACTTCCATGGCATCATATATTCTAGGGCTGTACATTTGGACTGAGGCATACTGGGCATCAGTGCTTCCTCCTTGATAATGAGATTATAATTGCAGAAAATTATATCATCAGGTGATGGTTGCCCTTTTACTGGATTCTGAGAAGAGCACAGCTTTAAAACTAAACAGGGCATTGTCATAATCAGAAGAGAGGCTTTATGCTTAACTTCAGAACGTATAAATTTTTCTCACCTAACACTCATAAAAGATGATGTGTATGTGAGAGAGAGAGAGCGAAGAAGGGAATGAATTTGCTGGGCATTATACATACATGTTTATGGGTACAACGAGAGGAACAGGCAAAGAGCCAGTAAAACAAGCAATAAAAAAAAAATCCCTTGTGTGTGGTCAGGCATAAAGATGTGGCTTCAGCCTTCAGTGACTCCAGCAATGAGTTAATAATCCAGTGAAGTATGTACCCATTTTAGATGTTTGGAGGCCAAAGCACTTGAAACAGAGTGATGTACATGACAAAGTTCCCAAGTCAGGATCATGTTCTTGTTCCCCAAGATGCCTTACGTATTTAGCAGAGCCATCTGCACTGCTGAAAACATAATATCCATAAATCTCTGAAGACCAGCTCCATACACAGTACTGTAAATGCCATTGAATAAAATGAAAACAAAATGATCTATAGTGGGTGGCAATTTATTCTTCCTCCCACTACCTCCCAAAACTAAAAGTCAGAACTAAATAGTAGATACTCTTTATTTTTGTCATGAGTCAGCAGGTTTGGCAATTTCCTTATGGTCAGAAATGTTCATTGGGGAATGAAGCAAATTTCCACCTCAAAATATGAATGTTTTCACAAAGAATGATGTTTATATCTGAGCAAGGCAATATTAGTCCTGAAATGTACCAACAAAATATTCCCAGGGTTCCAAAGTTTCTGGATTGGTGGTATGCTTGGGACATAGGAATTCACCAAAAGGAAAATCACAGCAATTCACTAGCACATATAATCCTGAATTCAATCCCAACCCATCACTTACTGGCTGAGTTACCTTCAGTGAGTTAACTTACTTTCTCAAATCTCAGTTTCATTTGTAATGTCATAAAGAAGGAAAAGTCTTTTGACTTCTAGCTAAGGCCCTTGTAAAAAAAAAAGACAGATTAATAAAAGAAAAACAAACAGAGAAAATGAGTGACTCTCTAGGAGGTTTAGAACTCCCACTTAAATACCATCTTTAGCTAAAGATAAAAGAAAGAAAAGTAGGAGGAAGCCAGTAATGGGAAGGTTGCCAAGAAAAAGTTAGTAAACAAGGTTGTTTTGCAGATTGAAGCCTGGTGTCCTCTCCAGTAATAAGAGTTTCTTGTGATTTAGTCATCCTTCTCTTCCTGGTACAGAGAGGGAGGCACCCTTACAAATGGAGATTTCCTTTGTAAATCTAAAATTTTCCTTGCAAAAAGGTACTTTCTACTCTGCTTTCAGGGCTTCTCTTGTATCTGCTGTTTCTCAAAATAATCCTTATGGCCAGAGAATTAAACAAACTAATAAACATATTCAGAACACAGTTGAAACACAGAAAGTGCCTGATAAATGTTACCATTGTTATGTCAGAGCAGGCATTCCACAAGTGTGGTCCCCAGACCAGCGGCCACAGGATCACTTGGGAACTTGTCACCAATTCTCAGGCTCATTCATTCCAGACCAACTGAATCAGAAACTCGAGGGGTGGGGGTTGGGGGGGTAGGACATAGTCTTCTGTTTTAACAAGCCTGCCCATGATCCTGATACACACTGAAATCTGAGAACCATGCTTATAGAATGGAGAAGGTGAGGATTAGGCTGAAGAAATAAAATTGTAGTCACTCTAGTCAAGCTGCTAAATTACTAAAATCAAGAAGGTTGAGGTATGAGGAAGAGTCTCTTCTTGTTTTAACTAGCCCAGGAACTTACACCTTTGAACTTTCGGCCCTGCATTAATGCCTAGATACCCATCAAACCTCCAGATAACCCTCTGGTTACTTCCTGGAGGACGAAGGGTGTTCACTTTACCAGACAACCTGACATCCATTGTCCAGACCATTGAGTATTACCACCCTGGACCAATCCAGGGGCTAAGAATGCAGGACTGATTCTTCTCAAGAATGTGCTTTGTGTAAGAACTCTGAGCTTTTCTTTCTTCCTCAAAACACCCTGGGTGTTGCCTAGTTGTGCTTACAGTTTACAAACCCTAAGACACTAAATAAATCTTTATCATTTATTTCTAGCCAAAACCTCCAGCCTCTTTTGGATTTGTTCAATGAGGGTAAAGCAGAAAATAAGTTCTAGTTGGATGGATTACTAAGGACTTCTGTTTGTGTGTGTGTGTGTGTGTGTGTGTGTGTGTGTGTGTGTGACTATTTACATGCACAAGAATGCTTAATTTTATTTTTTTCTCAATAACTGGAGACTTTCAGCCATGGCTTAAGAATTGTAAGATTTCTGTAGGATAACTCTTAGCATTCTAATTTTGATTTTGCTGGATAGGGCACTTCATACCGCATGACCATGTTCCAAGAGATCTATTATCAAATTCTGTTTATGTATTTTATAAAGACAAAGACACAAAGGAAAAACATTTAAAAGAGAGCCTACAGTGATAATTGTGAGACTGTACAGTTAAACACAGACTATTATTCATTAGCCTGAAGCATTTTTATAAACAATCCTGTACAACTGCAAGGTTGGAGCACAGCCATATACTGAGCCGGTGACAAAGCTAGATACGGGCATGTGACCCAGAATTTCTATACTTGTGTATTTTGTTACTTAAGTATAGTCGAAAAGGTGTGGACACAGTTGAAGGTAAAATTGCTATTCAGAACAGAGTAAACTAAAGTATATATTTTTGTTACTTCATCCTTCTTCCATACTGCTACCATAGAGATTTTCTATAGTACACATCTAATCATGTCACCATACAGCTTAAAAAGACTTAAGTACCTCCCTTAAGCCTGGCGTACAAGAGCCTTTGTAATCTGGTGCCTGCTGCCCTTGTACATGGGCCCCAATCCTATAATTACCCTTCTCCCATGGAACCTTCCTGACTGTCCACTCCCCACCACTGGGAAGTGGGTCCCTCCTAACTCAAAGCTTCCTGAACACTGTGTGCTGACCTCTAGTACTAATTTTTATACTATATACAATTATTGTTTGAATATCTGTCTCTAAGACTTTTACTTCACTTTTATTGACAGCAAGAAACTCATTTTCGTTTTTGGGTCCCCAGCAATTGGCATAAAGCTTGGCACACGGAGACACTTAGTAAATAAAGACTTTTCATGCTTTTAAAATGTGAGATCTATGTGGGAACCAGGAAAACACAGGGTTCATCCCTTGGCCCTGCTACCACTTCACTGTTTCTCAGACTGGCCCTTTAGAATACTTTCCCTACTCAGCCTGGCTCTGCTCTGTGCCCCTGGTATTTTGTTCTTGTTAAATCATTCAGCCTGAGGATTTGGCCTATGGTAGCTGGGATATCCAGCCAGATATCTAAGCCTGTTCCTTCCCTGGAATGAGTATTCCCTACAGAACTCAATGCTTAAAAGTTATATCTCAAATTAACTGCAAATTGTTTGAGAATATTCTCTTTGTGTGGCTCCTCATGATCATGTCACTGTCTACTACCATGTCCATCAGGCCAAAGGACACACTTCCATCTTCGAGTGAATTGGAACAATGGATGGGGTCTGGGTGGAATGAAAATAACTGCCGCCTGGAGTACCCAGTTCTTCATAGCCTGGCTTGAGAAATGTATTGCTAGTTCCTTGTTGATTCTGAGATGTCTGAGGCTCCTTCTTCCCCTGAATTTCTGTGATGCTTTTGTGCAATGATCAAAGGAAGCTTTAGCTTTATCACGTTTGCAGGACCTCTGTAAATAACTAATTTAGGTAATATAAATAAAGCAGTGTGCTGGCACATAGCAAACAGATTGCAAATAATCATTAAATGGTAGTTATTGCAACTGAATTTTGGAGACTGTACTAGTTTCCTAGGACTGCTATATAATAAGTGCCAAAAACTGGCCTAAAACAATAGAAATTTAAAGTGTCACAGCTCTGGAGGCCGAAAGTCCAAAGGGCTTCACAGGACCATGCTTTTTCTGGTGGCTGTAGGGAAGAGGCCTTCCTTGTCTCTTCTAGCTTCTGGGGTTTGTCAGCAATCCTTGCTTTCTTGGCTTGTAGACACATTATTTGGTCATATGGCCGTCTTCTCTCTATGTGTCTTCATATCATCTTTCCTCTGCATGTGTCTCTCTTTGTGTCCAAATGTCCCTTTTTATAAAGATACCAGTTGTATTGGATTCAGTGGGGGTGTCAAATTCATTTTCACAGGGTGCCACATCAACCTTGCAGTTGCCTTCAAAGGGCCGAATGCAATTTTAGGACTGTATAAATGTAATGACTCCCTAAGAGTTAAGTGAGAGCTCAGCGCTGCCACCAGGTAGAAACAAGTGCTGGGCCAAATAAAACAAAGTGGAGGATCGGATTTGGCCTGTGGGCCTTGTGTCTGCTACCTATGGATTAGAGCCTTATGCCCTCATTTTAATTGCATTACTTCTATAAAGATTGTGTTTCCAAATAAGGTCACATTCTGAAGTAGTGAGGGTTAGGGCTTTAACATATAACATATCTTTTGGTGGAGGAGAATGCAATTCAGCCTGTAACAGAAGTAAAGGGTAGCAGAATATTTCAGCCCAAAATATGACGGTAGGAGTTCAGGGCATGTCACCTCAAAATAGGCTACTTTGGGATATCGATTATTTTGAGTTGTAGGCATTTTGGAAACAGCAATTGCAAGGAGAGGTTTTCTCTAAACTCTATCTGCCTAAAGACAGAGCTTCCAAAAGGAACTCAGAAGTTATAAATTCCTTCCCTAGGAGTTTCATCAACCAGAGAAGATTGACTCTTATCCTAGGATAGACGACCAGCAGTTGACACTACACCCAGACAAACTTGGTCACAATCATTCTTCTAATCTAAGGGCCAGTTTTGCTAAGGACACATTCATCTTTCCTAAAAATCATTTACTCTCGCCTAAAAGGTCTACATCCTCTCTCTCCTTTCCCTATTAAGATACTATTTAAGCCTGAACTCTAAGCTACTTCAGGGAATTACTCATTTTTTCCTGGGTATCATCAATGTAAACATGAGGTATACATGTTAACAAATTTCTGCTTGTTTTTCTCTTTTTAATCCATCTATTATTGCGGGGTCTTAGCTAAAACTCAGTGGGGTCGAGGGAAAATTACTTTCCCTTCCCTACAGAAGTATAGTGGTAAAAATGTAAAATGGTGTTGTTTTTTAATAACTGGGACAATTATGTTTTGTTGACTCCCCCTTTTCTTGCTGGCTAGCAGGTTTCTAATTATATTGCAGTCTAGTGTTACAATTTTTCAATCCACTTCATTTATTAAAGTCAGACAAGTTACCACCTCAGGCTCTGGCTGTCCCCCAAGTGCACCTGCTTGAGGGTGGGGTGGGGGGCATGAGCAGGAGCATGCTGCTGAAGTATTTCTCCAGGGAAGAGAAAATGAAAAGGTTCCAATTTGTAGCACTTTCTGATTTCCAGTGTGTATTGAGTGACATGTTGAGCACTTCCACCATGGCTGACTCAAGCTACCAGTGAACAACTAGCAACATTTCTGAAACTTAAGTCCAGTCTCATGAGCACGTATGAACTGTTTCCAGTATGTCAATGAAGGCATGGTCTCTACTTCCTAATGACTGCTCTCTCCCTTTCTCCTCTCCAATTCTCCAACTTGTGCTACCCCAAAACTTCAGGGAAAGGATGAGGGAGGGGACAACATGGACTTACCTGAGAAACCGCAAGCTGTTGATGGCAATTCTGACATCCCTTTCAGGTGGTGGTTACTGCTGCTCCACCACCAACGTGGCATGGCCATCGGGCTCCTAGATGTGCATCTGTGCATTCACTGGAGGGTCCTGAGGAGGTCTTTCTCTGCACAGCCTCTGGTTTGGAAAATCCAGCTTCAGCTTGGCCCCCTGCACCCATCTCACCAGCCCTTTGCTCTGGCAAATTACACCAACAGACTTTTTGAGATTAGGATCTCTTCACCCACTGGTCAGCCCTTTTAGGAGATATCTGCAAGAATGCTTTTGCCCCATCCATCTTCTTGGCATCCACCCAATAGAGAGAGATCCAAATATCTTTGCAAATAAAATGGTGGGAAATGCAGATGTGCCCTCATATTGCCTCTCCTATGTAAGCCTTGTCTCCCCTACCACTTTCTCCTTGCCCAGTTAGAACCTAACATTCTGCTGCTTCAGTTGGAAGCAACTTGAAGACAAAAGTTCATTGTCAGCACCTACCCAAGTGGAGAAGAAGACATCCCCAAATGTATAAGAAAAGGAAAGAAACAAGTCCAAGGTCCTTCTCCTCCATGTAAAGAAGAGTCAGAAGAAATAGTTTCCACAATCTAAATTCTGCTTTCTCTCAAAAGATATCTTCCTTCACTGTCAAAAACTGAGAAACCAGTTTGGTCTTTCCACCAGTAGGAAGGCAAGGATTAGGAATTCCATGGCCCCAAACCAAACCCTTGGCCTTGGAGAATTTAGCAATTTTTTTTATCAAGGTTCTATATCCACTATATTTGCTTAGCTTTTTGTCACCTTCTGGGAGTGGAAAAAGATATTAGTAATAATAGATAACATTATGAAGCAGGGAACAATTGCCACCTTATAACGCTGTTACATATTATTCTAGTATTAGAGGGGAAAGTAAACCTTGTTTTTAACCAAAACTTACCATAATCAAATCTGCCTTTCAAGTTGGAAGAACGAGAAGGACTAATTGATGTTAGTGGGAAAATAAATCTCTATGCTGCCCTCTTTCAGTGGCAGAGCCTGGTGGGCGATGAGGACAGGGACCTAAAGAAAGTGGCTTCGCAGAGCAGGAGCACACTGGTTTGTCTTCGGACACACAGGGAGATCCCCAGGGCAGACTGAGGGTAGGCTCTGTTTCCGTTTCTCAGGGGGAGGCTACAGAAGTAAAGCAGGAAGCAAAGGACATAATAATAAAAAAACCCACACTGTGGTAGCTGATAACTTTTTTTTCAGTTTAAGCTGTTTGCTCTACTAGGAATATAAACCCCCATATGTGTTCTCAAATATGCAGTAAAAACTGACACACATAAATGCCCCAGGAGGATGGGTTTTTTTTTTTTTTTTCATGTACTTCAAAGAAAAGGGGATAAGTGTGGCATTTGGTTTAGTACGGGGGAGAGAGAAGGGAACTTGCATGGGACATGAGAGGCTAGGACTATGGAAGAACGAGTCCTCCCAGCAGCAGGAAGTGGGAGCCAGACCTGAACTGACATTAATCCCCGGGATGATATAGAAATCTTGGGGAAGACAGAGAACAGAAGGTCTGCATGGACATCTGGGTTTTATTATTAATAGTGTTGTTATTGTTGCTTTTCTCCATTAAGGGAGCCAAACAGAACACACACAACCCACGTCCCAATAACATTAAAGGCACAGTGGCTCCTCTGTCTGAGCCAGAGACTTGTGAGAGGTATCATTACCAGCTCTCCATCTGCCCCTAGTAAACTTTTATTCATACTCAAAGACACGTGGTGGAAAGCTTGGAAAATGAGGCTGTTTCCTGGGGCTGACATGTGAGTAGCTAGGATCACCCATGCCAGTTGTTAACACATGGCTACCACGGTTCTGCAATCTTAATCTAACAGAAGGTGCACAGCAGGTACCCTCAAGATGGCCCTTCGTTTTCAAGAAACTGAACTCTATCACGGAGCACTGTGGCTCCACAGAGATGAGTAAATCTGAGCCAGCCTGCACTGTTGGGAGGCATGCCGTCCCCATGCCCCGCTGACCCGCTGGGCGAGAAAACTTTTCCTGCCCCATATATACAGCACTTGTGTGATTCTTCCTTCTCTGTGTAGGGGGAGAAAACTCAGCGGAAAGAACTTTGGTCCATTACAGATGTAAGTGTACTGCTCTGCAGAGGCAGCGTCAGGCAGTCTTTTCTAGCAAACTTTTCTTATTAAGAGCTCCACATCTCGTCATCTGAGAAGTCTCCCACGTGGCGATTTCACGATAGTTGCCACAGCTCTGTTGTAACATTAGCAGCAAAGCCCTCAGTGGACTGTATTTCAATTTGTGAAATTCAAATCTGCAAATGTTTACAAGGTTGTTGGTGGCCAATGTGGCTTCCACGCAGTCATAAAATGTACCAGGAACGTGAGATTTTCACAGTGCTTGTATATAAGCCACTGACAGTCAAGGATCTCATATATTTTTTTCCAGAGACTCTTGTGGGGTTTTAGGGTTTTTTTTTTTTATTCTTACTTTTTAAACTTTCATTTCTCTAGTTAGTTACGTATTTTCTTCAAGGGGAAATGAAAGTCTTTAACTTTCGACATCCGATAAGGAGACCTATGGACACACAACTCTAATTACTTGAAGCTGCCTAGAGCTTAAACACATAGCAAAACAGTTTCCAGAGGAGACAGTGTATGCCATTTCTTATCAGGCATGCCTTGGTGTAGATTTACATTATGTGCCTTTGACTGACTTTCTATTTGGAAAAGTCCCTGCTGCTGGCCAGAAGGTGTGATACTGAGTTCTTTCAATAAAAAAGTCCTTTATTATTGGGGTCAGTCATTGTGTAAACTTGAATAAGTAACAAGGTTTTTGAATATCTCAGTTTTCTCTTTCACAAAATTAGGTTGTTTTATGATCTGCTATCTAGCTAGCTCCATCATGATTCACCATGGCATACAAACAACAATAATTTAGGGCACCACACCTCTGACACTAATCCTCAACATAATTGGCACATTATGAGGGCTGAGTAATTGGAAAATGGAAGTCAGGAGGCAAAGGAAATGAATGAGGAAGAGGCTCAGGAAGAAAAGGCATAGGATTAACTAGAAATTAGGTAACCTCCAGGTGCCCTTTGTTTTTTCCATTCACATCTTTCCCTGCCTTGAAAATCTGCTTCAAAAATAGATGCTCCAAATTTTGGAGGGTATGGTCTTAGGCTGAGGATACACAAACAGTCTTTATATTTGTCAGCAAATGGTTTTCCTTGCCTACCTGCGTAACCCCAACATCTTGCCTATAAAAGGTACCCAGAAGAGGCTCTGATGAATATTTGTAGAATAAATGTTTAAAGCGAATGTGGTAACCATTAGATGAAAGGCTGATAAGGAAATGGGGAGATCGGGTGGTGAGTACTTGAATTCAAGAATCAATATCTATGTCGTTAAAGTGGAGCAGCCAGATCTGATATGCCTCCTAAAGTGATGCAATGGGAAGTACACAACATCATATTCTTGCAAAACTTGAACTGGATCAAGCCTTTAGAGCTGACTTCCAATGGGCAAAGAAAATGGCAGCTGGAGGAACAAGTTAAACATACACACCACCTCAAGGAAACAGGTAAATCCAGAATGTAGGACATGCTACAGGTCAGCTTACTAGTATCTTCAACAAGTCACTAACAAAAAGAGAGACAGAGAGCATGCTACTGGGGACCTTGATTGGATCCCAACTTGAATAAATAAATTACACAAAGACAACTGGGGAGATTGGAATGCCTACTGTATGGGGGTTGTTTGTTTGTTAGTTTTTTAAGTATTTTTATTGATTATGCTATTATAGTTTTCTCAATTTTCCCCCCTTTATCCCCCCTCCACCCTGCCCCCAACCCTCCAGCATTCCCCCCTGGCTTAGTTCATGTCCATGGGTTGTGCATATAAGTTCCTTGTGCCTTTTGTTTCCTGTACCATTTTTATCTTTCCCCATCTATTTTATGCCCACTAATTATGCTTCTTCTTCCCTGTACCTCCCCCCATTCCTCCCTTCCCCCTCCCCACTGAACTCCCTCTGTATGATGTCCATTTCCTGATTCTGTTCCTGCTTTGGTTGTTTGCTTCATTTTTGTTTTCATTGTTTTTCTTTTCTTTTAGGTTCATTTGTTAATAGTTGTGAGTTTGTTGTCATTTTATTGTTCATATTTTTTATCTTCTTTTTCTTAAATAAGTCCCTTTAATGTTTCATGTTTAATGACTCCAAGGATTTTGTGTTTAGTCATGGATAACAGTGTCATTAAGGTTATGTAAGAAATACTCTATGTTTTTAGACATGCATATTGGAATAGAAAAATGGGATATTTGGTATTTCCTGAAATACTTAACATGCACATAAAGTATTGTGTGTGGGGGGGGAGGGAATGATGAATCTTGTGTAGCAAAATATTTATAACCACTGGGCTGGGTGATAAGTATAAGGTTGTTGTATGTGTGGAGGTACATTTTGTTCGTTATGCTTTATGTTTGAAATATTTATAATAAAATAATTTTTTTCCAAAGTAAATACCCTGGGGGACATTCTAGCCAGGAAGGGACAAAGGAAAATTTTAAGTGTTAGAAATTCTGTCTGATTTGGGTGGTAGTTAGCACATAGGCAAAACTCATCAAACCATAAAGTAAAGATTTGTGCTCTTCATTGCATTTAAGTGATGCTGTGTTGAAATAAATAAACTAGTCTCCATTTTTAGAAGGCAAAATTAAATTAAAGAAACATCTGCATGGGTAATTAAATGCAACATATATCTGCTCCCCTGGTCCTATCAGCCATGTCCATTTAAGAGATTCCTGAGAATTCCTGTATCCACCCATAGATGACTAGAAGAACTAGTCTTCTATTTGCCAAGGAAGTAATGACATTCAGTCACTGGGAACACTATCTCCATGTATTAGAGGCTGAAAAAATGACCACCCCATTTCTGGGGTGATGGGGTTTGTAAAAGAGACAATTCTAAGCATTGGCCTTGAGCGATCAGCATCTCAGAACTCTGCAAAGAAGAAATGGAATAAGAAATGCTATCCTCGGGCAAAGGGATAGGAGGAGAGCAGCCTGGAGAATGGGTTGAGGGAAGGCATCAGTATGGGGCAGTGACTCCATGGAGGTGGACCCTTGGGTCTGTGACTCAAAAAATGTGTGTAGACACAGACAATCCCACCCTCACCCAAAGGTCCTGGGAATAACCTTGGAAGCACAGCTGTTAATGCTGCTCCTGGCTACAGGAAAAGAAAGGAAGAGAAGGCTAGCTTAGCGAGCAGTTATCCAAGGCCCTTTTTGACATTAGACCATAGAATGAAGAGTGGTAGACAGGTGGAGTACTCACACTTCAGTGTAGTGAGTTTACTACAATCACTGAATCTGACCCCTTTCATAATATTTTATAATATTCTCAGTAGATGATGAATATTCTCTAAGTAGCCTTTGGGGTTATTCTGCCCTTGTCTTTCACACTTGAGCACTTCACAGCTGAATGGCTTTATGGCCCAGTCCTGTAGGAACTTTGACAGCCATCCCCTTGAGTTCAAACTGGCAGTGTTTCTGCTGGGGTGGCTGATTAGCTCTATGGTTCACCATATTAATCTCCTAACAAGCACCGTTCCACCACACCCTTGGTGCCCGCTGCAATACAGATACACTGACAATTTTCCAAGCATTTAAATTCTAGTTACTTATCGCTTAACAATTCCTTCTACAATCCATTTGTCTCCTCTTGTATTTTACTGTAAGCAAACAGGAGAAACCAACACTTTGCTGGGGAATCTCCTCAGTTAAATATCTAATTCTATCACTCGCAACTCCTACCTTCCATGAAAGGCTAGAATGTGGACCAAATTTAGTCAAGTTTTTTGCCATTTTATAATATACTGCCTTTTTTCTCCGTTGTTCAGTAACATGTTCTTTTCTCTGTCCAGGAGTTCATCAGAACGGCCTACACCATCCATATGTTGACCAACATTCTGTTCATGACTATTTAGGTACTTTTTTGAGAAGATAAAAGTTTTCTCTATAGTTCTCCTCTTTTCTTTCTGAGTTCTCACCAGAATTACCTTTTTAACAGTCCCTTCATAGTAATCTCGGCTTTTCTAGCATGTACCTCAAAACCCTGTGATTTTCTGCCCATTGGGGAAAGCCACTCCCACATTTTCAGGTATTTGTTCTAGCAGCCCCCCACTTCATGGTCCTGCTTCGGCTGCCAGAATAAAATACGATAGCTGGATGGCTCAAAAATTAAGTTCTGGAGGCTGAGAAATCCAATATTTAGATACTGCAAGATCCAGTGTCTTGTGAGAACCTCCTTTTTGGGTTTGCAGATGGCCACTCCTTGCTGTGTCCTCACACAAGAGGGAAAGGAAGCTCTGGTGGCTCCTCCTTTTCTCATAAGGGCACTAATCCCATGAGGCTCTACCTTCATAACCTCATCTAACCCTAGTTACCCCCCAAAGGCCCCACTTTCTAATATCATCCCATTGGGTGTTAGGGCTTCAACATATGAACTGGACGTGGGCACAAGCATTCAGTCCATAATATTACCACAGCATAACCTAGTTTATCCCCAAAGAAACAAATCCTGCAATAAGAGAACACAACATTAGGTGAAAGCTGACACTGTACAGCAAAGTGCAAAAACAGTGTTCTTGATGTCACTGAACCACTGGATCAACCTTCATCTGAAGGCTATTTTCATGGTACACTTTCAAATTATGTTAGAAGTAAGTTCCTTTATTATTCAAGCCTATTTGAATCAAAGCCACTCAACTGGTACTGGTGATGTTCTGTATCATGTGCCCCCCTACAATGGTCTTATCTGAATGGAATAAGAGAGAGCTCCTGACCTTTGAGCCAATAATATGCAGGCTGGGGCAGTGGTCTGTGAAGTAGCCAAATACAAAAGCTCTGTCCAACAAGGATATCATATCCAGGAGTATGACTGACTAGAATGAACACTTTTGGTAGCCACAAGAGTGGTTTAATTAGAAGCAGAGAGGAATTGCACTTGTGTGTGTTGGGACTGGGGGGCAGGATGGGCAGCAGGAGGAGTATTACAGAGTATGCCCATCTCCTACCAACATTGTAGCCTGTCCCCAAACCATTTAAAAATTTCCCTGGCATTCCAGGGAAATAAGTATAAGTTAGAAAAATGGGATAGAATATGAAATAGGCATGAAATCAATTACATTAATTGTGAGATATGTAGTCACTGTTTTAATTTTCTATCACAGAATGAAAAGTCATATTTCTTCTCCATTATGAGAGAAGTTAGAAACAAAACAATTATGAGTACACTCTCATACCATGCATGACTCCATCAGATTAGGAAGCCCCTGTTATCTTCAATTCAGTAACACCATGCCCTGCAGGAGGAAGGCCCATAATGCTGGAGCAGCAAATGGAGAAACTAAGGAGGTTAAAAGATGAGCAGATAGAGATGAGAAATATTCTCACTCGCCAGTCAGTGACAAAATACAAACCAGTCTGAGAAGCCCCGCTAGATCCTCTTCCTATTTTCCTGTGATGCTGGCCCGCGGTGGAGATCTCTAACTTCCTTATTTCCACGTGCCCTTCCAATAAACCCCTCTTAATTACAGTACCTCTTTTCTTTGAAAACTCAACACTATTTTCAATACGTATTCATTTTTTCCAACTAGCTCTATCAAAAGGGAGTCTATCTTCCCTATGACACATTTATTAGTATTTTTAAGTTTTTTTTTTTAAGTCTTTTCGCCGAGAGCAACATTTGTTTGAACCACCCTGAGCCTAGTCAGAGTTCTTAACTGCTGCATCTCTTGTTTCCACCAGATGGCGCTGTTGCTGGCTCACACATCGGAGTCCTGAAAAATTTAATTAGAGAATAAATACCAACAACTGCTTCACAGAGATAACTGCTTCTCTCCCTTCTTGAGACATTACCACTGTCTTAACCCCTATTTCTGTGACTAATATGGACACTTAACAACTCTCTCGGAGGATATGGTATTGATCTAAGGCCCTCCCTCATATGCAATGGTATTCTCTTCAAATCTAGTGTGGGAGGTGGCCATTTACACAATGGATCACACAATTAACACATAAGCACTGAGTCTGATTTGTGGTACAGATGGAAACAAAGGCACCTAGTTGCCAAAACTTCATGTGACTAAGCCTGAGGAGTAGAACCAAAGGTGCAAAAGGAGTTAAATTATGGAAGGGGGAGGGAAGTTTTCTCCCTAACAAGAGCAAGCAAGAAGGCACTGAGGCTGGAAGGACTGTGGCACTTTGGGAAGAAAAAAACAAAACAAAACAGAGAGAGAGACAGACAAAGACATAGAGAGAGAGAAGTCAGAGCTTTAAAACTGAGAATAAGAACAAAAGAAAAGAGGAGAATTGAGGGATCCCATTGAGAAGTTGCTGGCTTCAATGACCAACTACACAATGGCCCCCAAATCTATGTCTCTAATCACGTTCACTTCCAAGTTGTATATATATATCCATACTTAAACTATGTGCTTGGTTATTTTAAAGGTGCCCTCCAGTACTTGTGCAGTACTGAATTAATGATCTTCTCTAGTCTGATTGTCTGCTACCAATGTATGGCACAACACATATATTCAGTGGTGAAATTAAGAAAATAGAAAAAAGTTCTTGAAACTTTTTTAGATTATATTTTATTGACCATGCTATTACAGTTGTCCAGTTTTCACCTCTTTGTCCCCCTTCACCCAGCACCCTCCACCCCATCAGTCAATCCCCCCACCATTGTTCATATCCATTAGTCATGCATATAAGTTCTTTGGATACTCCATTTCCTATACTGTACTTTATATTCTCATGGCTGTTCTGTAACTACTTATTTGTACTTCTTAATACTCTCAGCTCTCCACTCATTCCCCCACAACCATCCTCCCATCTGGCAACCATCAAAACACTTCCTGTATCCATGATTCTCTCTCTGTTCTTCTTGTTTGCTTAGTCTGTTTTTAGATTCAGTTGTTGATAGATATGCATTTATTGCTATTTTATTTTTTTATAGTTTTGGTCTTCTTTTTCTTAAACAGTGCTTTTAACATTTCATATAATAATGATTTGGTGATATGAACTCCTTTGTTTTTTTCTTGTCTGGAAGGCTCTCTAGCTGCTCTTTGATCCTAAATGATAGCTTTGCTGGGTAGAGCAATCTTGGCTCCAGGTCCCTGCTTTTCATGACTTTAAATATTTCTTGACAATTCCTTCTAGATACATAGTTTCTTTTGAGAATTCATCTGACATTCTTATTGGAACTCTTTTGTAGTTAATTGTCTGCTTTTCTCTTGCTGCATTTAAGATTCTCTCTTTATCTTTAACCTTTGGCATTTTAATTATGATTTGTCTTGGGCTTCTTTGCATCAATCTTGTTTGGGACTCTCTGTGCTTCCTGGACTTGCATGTCTATTTCCTTCACCAAATTAGGGCAGTTTTCTTTCATTATTTTTTCAAATACATTTCCAGTTTCTTGATTTTTTTTCCTCCTTCTGGCATCCCTATGATGGGAATGTTGGAATGCTTAAAATTGTCCCAGAGGCTGCTTATACTATCCTAGTTTTTTAGGATTCTTTTTTCTTCTTGTTGTTCTGATTTGTTGGTTTTTTGCTTTCTTATGTTCCAAATCATTGTTCTGATTCTCAGCTTCATCCACTCTACTGTTCTTTCCCTGTAAATTGTTCTTTCTTTCAATTAGCCTATCCTGCATTTCTGACTGGGTCTTTTTTTCTGTTGTTGAGGTCCTCACTAAGTTCCTTGAACATCCTTATAGCTGGTGTTTTGAACTCTGCATCTAATAGATTGCTTATCTCCATTTTGCTTAGTTCTTTTTCTGGAGTTTTGATCTGTTCTTTCATTTGGGCCATGTTTCTTCATCTCCTTGTTTAGGCAGCCTTCTGGCATTTGTTTCTGTTTATTAGGTAGAGCTGCTGTGACTCTCTGTCTTGGTAGCATGGTCTAATGCAGTAGGTGTCCTATAGGGTCTAGTGGCACAGCTTCCTCTATCACTCAAGCTGGGTACTGAAGGTGTGCCCTCTGTGTGGGCTGAGTACTTTTTCCTCTAGTAGTAGAGCCTTGATTGCTGTTGGCAGGCCAATGGGAAGGATTTACCCAGACCAGTCAGTGGTAAGAATTAGTTGTGACCACTGACCACCAACCTCCACCTTCTGTGGAGGATCAGTTGTGCAGGGTCAGGATGGTGTTGCTCTGATATGGTCTGTAGTTTTCCACTGGGTGCACAGGCTCTGAGGTTTCCCAGGTGGTTCAGGCCAAGGTCAGAACCCATTGTGTTCTGCTCATGGCCACCCTACATGAGCTACAAAGCAAACTGAGATGGCTGCTACTTTGTTGGGCTTGGAGGTTCCCTGGTGAACTTATGCTGGATGCTGCTAGTGCAGGACCTAGGACCATTTATAAGAAGTACAGGGGCTGAAACTCACTAAAGCCAGCTGTTTCTTGCTTGAGAGGATTTAGGAAGTTGTGAAGCTTGAGCCAAGATCAGCCATTCATATGGAAAAACCACTATTAACAGCTTGTAAGTTGGGTGGGGCAGAACCTCAGGGGATCTCCAGGGTGGGGCAAACAGTGTTTTCCAGGTTGATGGAGTCTCAGCTATGGCACCAGCTTGCTGGCTCTTGTCTATGTGGGGGGAGGGTTCAGAAATGGAACAATGGCCTCTGTCCATCTTTCTGTCTGGGAGAAAGCTGTCTCCCAGGTCTTGCCTTGATGCCAGACACTTAAGTTCCTCCTTGTATGACACTGATGACTTCCAAGCTGCTACCCTGGTGCTGGAGCTCAGAGGGAGTGAGTCTCAGTAAGTCTGTGTGGGGGTTCTTTAAGAGGAACTTGTTGGGACTCCAGAAGTTTCTTCCACTGACTCAATCCCCACTTGTTTTTGAGCCAAAAGTTATGGGGGCTTATCTTCTTGTCACCGGAACCCTGGGCCAAGGAGCCCTATGTGGGGCTGGAATTCCTTACCCCCAAGATATCCTTCCCAAATTTTTTATCCACCACACATGGGTATGGGACCAGCCCATTTAGGGGCTTTGTGTTTCCAACCCTTCTACCTGTCTGGATGGATGAGGTTTCTTTAATTCCATAGTTGTCCGACTTCCACTAAGCTCAATTTCTGACAGTTCTGAATGATGGTTGTTCTATAATTTAGTTGTAATTTTGATGTGGTTGTGTGAGGAGGCAAACCATGTTTATCTACACCTCCATCTTGATCAGATGCCTTTTTGATTGAGTCCTTGAACCTTCCTTCACCTGTAGCTGCATAGATAATCTACTACCAAATCCTTTTGATTTCATCTACCAAATCTGACAGCTTTTCACCAGATTAATGATTCTCCAAGTGCAGTCTACAAACATTAGCAACTCCAGGGAACTTGTGAAAAACACAGATTGTCAGTCCCTGGTCCACATCTACTGAATCAAGAGAGCATTTTAACAAGCCCTCCAGTGTATTGCAAATATACTACAGTTTGAGAAACATTGCCCTACACCTGTAGCACCATCAACCTATTCCATCATTTCTTTTTTCGGCTATGGTACCGACTTGGCAATTATTCTTCCCCATATGCACTAAAGCCTTCTAGGGTGGATCTCAACCCTGGAAGATAGTATCATATACTGGGATCCACTCTAATACAACTAAATCCAAATCTCTGGGGATGGGGCCCAGGCTTTGACATTATTTAAAAGCTGCACTTTGAAGGCCAAGACAGAGAAGTTAACATTAATCCATTCTAATGTGCAGCCAGACTGATTTTTTTAAAATAAAAATCTGGTCTTGAAATTCCCCTAAAGTAAAACCAGCCAGGATCAAGCCCATATTCCCAATATCTACGGAGCAGGCAAATGATCCAGTCCATGTACTTCTACCACACTGAAAACCAGTGTAGTAGAAGCCACACATCCTTGGGCATCTACTGCACTCATCTTCAATCTTTGCAGACTCCTTGCTTTCTCTTCCTTTAGAGTTTTGAACATGCTGCTTGTTCTCTTAGCCTATGTTTCTGTCTTACCTCATGTGCCTAGTGATCCTCACTCATTCCATAGATCTCAGTTCCATCATCCCTTCCCCAGGGAAGTCTTTCTCAGACTTCTTTATCATGGGAAGGGTAGGCTGGGCAGGATCCCAATATCATAGTTTGCCCAGGAAGTCCTGATTTATGGATTTAAAGCTTTTGGATTTCTTAGTTGTAATTTTATATTTATTTGTCATTATTTAATTTTTGTTCACCTTCCCTACTGGAGTATAAACAACAAGGGTTTGACACGCAGGTCACATTAACACATTTTTTGAACTTTTTGAGATGGGTACTCATTAGCATTCTTATTTAAATGGGGACCTACTGACTGAGTAGAGAGAGTTTAAGCATCTTGTCAAGATCACACAGCTACCAAATAGTGTGGCTGGAATTTGAACATCACTAAGGGATTTTCTAACAGCATAACTACCAAACTGTGCTTGAGGAAAGATTTCTATGACCTGCTTGAGTGCCTGAGCTTCCACAGTAGACCAGGATTAAGTTTTGCTTGGTTCTTATTAAAACTGAACTCAGCATGAAGGCTACACAGTTACTTCCTTTGCATTGAAATTGCAATCTGTTCCAAGGAAATGAAGCTTATGGCTCTCAGGGTATAAAGGGCAAATGTGTGGGAGAAGCCAGAGATCAAACGGTCAAGTGTACTTGTAATAGAATTTTTCATGAGCTGAATTCAAATGCTATCAGTAGAGTAACTCTCCCTTGAATTTGAAAGAGTGAGAACAAAGGGTGAGGAGAAAGGCAGCTGCTGGTGCATAATCAGGAGCCAGATGGAATGGTCCAGGCCTGGGAGTAGATGCAGGCAAGGGCTAAGACACAGGTCACAGAGAATCCCATGCAGTGGAAGCTATGAAGCTGCTTCTCCCTCAGCTCAAAACACAGGGGAAAACATTCTAGTCCCTGAAGTTCATCAGTAGATCCCCTCCACTTGTACCAGCTGCTCTTCAAGTTTGTTTATGAGACCCAGTTAAAATTCCAAGATGTTATTTTGACTCTTTGATTCTCAATTTTCCCATATGGATAATGAGAAAGCTCAATTTAAATGACCTTGAAAGATGTTCTCAGATCTAAAATTCTATGGCTCTGATAGAGTAAACAGTTAGACAGTCATGAGCAGAGCAGGAACAATAGGCCAGGCACATTATGTCACCAGGGCAGAAAGCCCTAGGTGCCCAATAACGATGGGCAAAACTAGATATGACAAACATTATAGGCTAGGACTTCACCCCCAGGAAAGCCTTTCCTCCCCTAGCATGTCAATAGCCATGTGGTTTAGACCCCCAGAACTTTCATATTGCTACTCATGCTATTTAGACCCCCTTAGAGGAAGAACAAGGGTGGAGAATAGTCTCATAGGACTCCGATACAAGCCCTTGCTAACCACTCCATTAAGCATTAAGCCCTCGGGACAATGAGGCTTTGACTTTCATCGAATCATCTGAGGAACAAAGCATCAGGTCTGTTGACCACAAAGACAGAATTCTTATCAAACTACAGATAACATCTAGGCCTCAGCTGTGTTTCAGCTCCAGGTCCAGAAAAGTAGCAAAACAAGATGAAGTGACATCTGTGACTAACATCAGAACAAGATTCAATGATTAATGACCCCCTTGCCCTAATGCCAATTAGTATAGACCACTACCCAGAAAGGACACACCTGGAATATTCTGTTAAAACCTCCCCAAAAGTCCCCGCCTTTAGAGAACACATAAAAACCCTTAAGAAAAAAGGCCCAGTGTGTTTTCTCTCTCTCTCTCTCTCTCTCTCTCTCTCTCTCTCTCTCTCTCTCTCTCTCAGCATCTTTTCCCTTCTCCTTCCCTCAGGCACATTTTCTCTGCTTTCTTTATCCTAAGCTATAAGAGCCCTTCTTTTGCCTCTGTAACTTGGTCACTAAATCCACACAGCCCAGCTGGCTCACTTCTTCTACCTCTGTGACTTTCTAAATAAACTTCTTGTGTCAGAGTTCTCGGCTCAGAATTCTTCTTAGCCAAGAACTGAGGTTGCTGAACTGAAGTCTAACTCTGCCATTAACAGTTCTATGACCCACAGCCCATGCTATTAGGTTTGACTCCAAAAGATAGGAACACAGATGGATATTGGTAATAATCCCCTTCTCAAAATCAGGAAAAGGATGGCCCATTTATACTATTCCTCAACCCCTACAGAATCTGATTCCTGAAGAAAGTGCTTCAGGTCAAGTCCAGCCAGTTTTGAAGTATTAAACCATAAAGTTAAAGCAAAATGAATCCAAAGCAGAGTGAATGCCACTAATCTATACAATCCCCAAACAGGTAAACTAAACTATTGCATGAACACAAACTTAAAAGAAAAAACATGGTAGCAGGGTTTTTTAAAAATAATTTCATCTGTTTGCATTTGGATGAATCATGTATAATTTTAGACAATTAAATCAGAATAAACCCAGATTGCAGTTCACTTTCATGAAACAGTGTATTTAATCTATATTTCCTAGTTGGACCAAAACATTTTTATAAGTTTTATGTCAGCCCTAGGAGTGAGTACCTATGAGACAGGACCAGCTAAAAACTGGGATGAATTCGGCTCTAACGTGCCTTGGTTCATGTTGTTCGCTTTGTCTAGAATGCTCATTCCCTGAACTTCCCCTAAAGAAACCTTGCCATATCTTCTACCCTGTCATCAACCTGGGGAACAGTTTTAAAACATAACTCCCAGATTCTTTAGCCTTTCTTCTTTTGAAACAGCTATGTTTATTCCCCCTAATTTTGGGTTCTATATTCCTTGATGAATAGAGTATGGTAGAAGGGATGCTGTGCCAGTTTCCAGATTCAGGCTCTAAGCAACTGGCAGCATTTACTTGCTGCCTTGGAACCCAGCCACCATGCTGTGAGGAAGCCAAACAGCCACATGTAGAGGCCATGTGTAGGTGGTCCAACTGACGGTCACAGCTGAGGTCTCAGTCTCTAGTCAGCATCAGCTGCCAGACATGTGAGAGATCAAGCTCGCAGATGATTCTGGCCCCCAGTTTTCGAGCTGCCCCAGCTGACGC
The DNA here is from genome assembly GCA_004027475.1 of Anoura caudifer. NCBI lineage: Eukaryota > Metazoa > Chordata > Mammalia > Chiroptera > Phyllostomidae > Anoura > Anoura caudifer. The sequence goes on from PVKU01003243.1 coordinate 31,653, forward strand.
CACATGGTGTACAAGTGAGCTGTTCCCACCTAACCCTATCCAAATTTCTGCTTTGTGAGCAAATTAAATGATTGTTGCTATCCTTAGCCCCTATGTTTGGAGGGAAAAGCCACTGAGATTTTTTTAAAGCAATTTGTTACTTGCATATGACCAGGTTTCTTTTTGGCAGCTCTACTGACATTTTGGGCTAGATAATTCTTTGTTGGGCTGTCTTGTCTTGTGCATTGCAGGGTGGTCAGCAGCATCCCTGGCCTCCATCCACTAGATGCCAGTAGCACCACCACCCCCATCTGAGTCAACCAAAACTGTCTCTATTAGAAGGGGACCCAATCAAGAACCTAGACAACTCCAGCTGACGTAACCACCACCTTGCAGAATAAGTTGCTTCCTCTTCACACCTTGAAATCCCCTCATAGGCACTTTTCTACAGCATTCATATTATCTACAATATTGACTCAAAATTAGTTCCTTGAACTGTGTCACCCTGAAAACTGTAAGGGCAGGTGGAAAAGTAGGACAGGTGCAATACCTACCTAGAGCCTGAGTTTTCTGTTAGTGATATACCAAGTGAGGTGGCTACAACTCACAGTCTCTCCCATCAAGGTGACCCAATTCAGGGCCACCACAAACACTCATGCAGTGCACAGCTTGCACAAAGTACCCAAACACAGGGATGAGTGGTGACTGAGACCCATTCCACTCTGCCTACTATGTTACTTCCACATTGGGGAGGGAGTTTTCCTTAGTCATCCAGCTGATGAAAAGCCTTTTACAAAGCTTCATGCCAAGGCCAGCATCTGCTCTGATCCAAGTCGCAAATATATCCACATAGAACAGGTCTAGAAAACCAAAGCTGTACCTCCTGATGTTCACATAGGAATCCCCCTTGTCCTGTATTGGAAAGAGATAGAAAACTAGTTCAAGCCACTGGACAAGAGTGAGTAAAAGAAACTCAAGTTAAGAAACACAGTGATGCCCTGGCTGGGCAGCTCCAGTTGGTTAGAGCATCATCCCAATACACCAAGGTTGCAAGTTCAATCCAGGAAACAAGCAATGAATGCATAAATAAGTGGAACAACAAATCTATGCTTTCCTTTCTCTCTCTCTCCTTTCCTCTCTCTATCTCTAAAATCAATTTTTTAAAGAGTTGCTAAGAAAGTAGATCTGAAAAATTCTCATAACAAGAAAAAATTGTAACTGTGATGACAGATGTTAGCTGGACTTATTGTGGTGATTGTTTCACTATATATAAGAAACACTGAAAAGTTAAGTCTTTTTGTTACTCCTGATCCCTGATATTCCCTCCCAAGGACCTTCCAGAGAAACACTAGGATATATATTCTCTCTCTCTCTCTCTCTCTCTCTCTCTCTCTCTCTCTATATATATATATATATATATATATATATATATATATATATATAAAGAGGAAAGCATACATACACACATATATATACAGAGAAAGAGATACAGTTATATGTATATAGAGAGCTCCCTTTCTTTTTAAAACACAAATGTTCTTCCATATTCTGTGTGTGTATATATATATGTGTGTGTGTACATATATATATATATATATATATAGAGAGAGAGAGAGAGAGAGAGAGAGAGAGTTATATGTATATAGAGAGCTCCCTCTCTTTTTAAAACACTAATGTAAGTATACTTTACACATTGTTCTGCATATTCTTTTTAATCTTATACATCGTAGACACTGTGTCTTGTCATTATGTGCCTCATTATTTTAAAGGAACATTTTAATTTTAAAGATAGATACAATGTATCTCTTTCTTATTAACAGGCATATAAACTGTCACCAATATTTTGCTATTAAAATCATTGTTTAAATAAATAACATGGGGCTTTAAAAAAAAGACTGTCTAGTTTAGGTAAGGTAAACTTTATTAAGATTTTTTAAAACTGGTTATTTATCTAAACCAAACTGGCATCTGCATTAAATGACCCCAAACCCTTAAGTCCTAATGTGTGGGCCCATGGAGCTCTCTAATCTATGCAAATTAAGTACCAATTAGAACCATTTATTAAAGTTTCCATATAAAATGCCAGCTAAACTGTATACATTAGTACATGTCAAAATTAACCCTTGTATAAATTGTTTCCAAAAGCACACAGCCAGTAGGAATCTCTGCAGTTGCCATTAATGCAGTTTCCCCCTGGTTCTACTCTAGTGGCTCTCCTTGATGTGATAAACTAGCTCTCAAAGTCACACAGTCGGGGGGGTGACATGGTCGGTGAAGTCCAACATCAATGTGTGCAAGCCACAGGGTACATCGTGGTTGCTCTGGCGGTCTACCTATGCCCCAACCACTCCGCCCCTACCCCCATCCCTACGCAGCACACATCATGCTAATGGCTAAAGGTATCAAACCGTGTTTGCATCAAATCACCACCATACTCTATGCTGACAGCAGATCAATTCACCCAGTATCTGCTGCACGGACATTTTTTTCCAAGAAGTTGTCATATGCCATATTCACTTCATCCTTCTCCATTTCAGTCAATTCCAATCCAGAGAAAATCTTATCAATGAGGACGTTCATTTGCTCTTAATCCTCATGCCCTCTCTGTACTTTAAGAAACAGTAAATCTCTGTCATCAGTTTTTGCTTCCCTTTTCTTCTTGTATTGTCTTCTCCTTTCCTCTTTTGCTTCTTCTCTTCATTATGACTGTCAATTCAGAAATATCCTCAATCATGATTGATAGGTATTAGAGAAGATCCATTGGTAATCCTCCATCAAGAAAAGGAAGAACTACAATTTTTAAATTGAAATGCATGTGATAGACTTCCGGCCAAGATAGAGGTATAGGTGGACACACTGTGCCTCCTCACACAACCAAAATTAGGGAGAAAAAAGATTTAGAAACAAGAAAACAACCAAAACTGATAGAAATTGAACTATATGGAAGTCCGACAACCATTCATCCAGACTGGTAAGAGGGGTGGAGTCCCAGCAGGAAAAAGTGGAGGTTGGTTGACCTGGGCATGCAGGCAGCAGCTGACAGATCCCAGGCGTACAGGCAGTGGCTAGCAGACCCCAGGTGCACAGATGGCAGCTATCAGACCCCGGGCACGGGGTGGCAATGGGCAGACCCAGTGAGGCTAAGCAAGGCAGCTGACTGGCCAGGTGGTACCACAATCACACACAGATAATCCAGGTGAAGGGGAAGCAGCAGAAGGGACTGGAATCCGAAAGAGAGTAGAACAAGTGCCATTGTTCCCTCTTGGACCTCGCCCCCACATATAGTGACACTACCCAGCAACTGGGCTGCCCCGCCCTGGGGAACACCTAAGGCTCCACTCCTCACTATGTAACAGCTGCAACCAGACCAAAAAAATGGCTCAAACAGGAGAACAGATCAAAGCCCCAGAGACAATTCATCTAAACAACCAAGAGATAGCCAACCTATCAGATGCACAGTTCAAAGCACTGGTAATCAGGATGCTCACAGAATTGGTTGAATTTGGTCACAAATTAGATGAAAAAATGAAGGCTACAATAAGTGAAATAAAGGAAAATGCACAGGGAACCAATAGTGATGGGAGGAAAACTGGGACTCAAATCAATGGAGTGGACCAGAAGGAAGAAAGAAACAACCAAACAGAAAAAGAATGAAGAAACAAGAATTCAAAAAAATGAGGCGAGCCTTAGGAACCTCCAGGAATCTTTAAACATCCCAATGTCCGAATTATATGGGGTACCAGAAGGGGAAGAGGAAGAGCAACAAGTGGAAAACTTAATTGAACAAATAATAAAGGAGAACTTCCCCAATCTGGCAAAGGAAATAGACTTCCAGGAAGTCCAGGAAGCTCAGAGAGTCCCAAAGAAGGTAGACCCAAGGAGGAACACACCAAGGCACATCATAATTACATTAGCCAAGATTAAAATGAATGAGAGAATTCTAGAAGCAGCAAGGGATAAGGGCAGAGTCACCTACAAAGGAGTTCCCATCAGACTGTCAGCTGATTTCTCAAAAGAGACCTTCCAGGCAAGAAGGGCCTGGAAAGAAGTATTCCAAGTCATGAAAGGCAAGGACCTACACCCAAGATTGCTCTATCCAGCAAAGCTGTCATTTAGAATGGAAGGGAAGATAAGGCGCTTCTCAGATAAGGTCAAGTTAAAGGAGTTCATCATCACCAAGCCCTTATTATATGAAATGTTAAAGGGACTTATCTAAGAAAAAGAAGATAAAAAATAGGACAGTAAAAAGACAGCAAACTCACAGATATTAACAACCACACCTAAAACAAAAAGCAAACTAAGCAAACAGCTAGACCAGGAGCAGGAACACAGAAATGGAGATCACATGGAGGGTTAGCAACAGGGGAGTGGGAGGAGGAGAGAGGGGAAAAGGTACAGAGAATAAGTAGCATAGATGGTGGGTATAAAGTAGACAGGGGGAGGGCAAAAATAGTGTGAGAAATGTAGAAGCTAAAGAACTTATGACACATGGACATGAACTAAAGGGGAGAATGTGGGCGGGAGGGGGTGTGTAGGGTGGAGAGGAATGATGGGGGAGAAATGGGACAACTGTAATAGCATAATCAATCTAATATATTTTTTAAAAAAGAAAAAAGAAATGCATGTGATGAAGGCTAATGTGGTGAAATTCCCAGAAGCCCCCTTTTACAAATTCTACTCCCATCTACAAAAACCTGTCTTCCTCAAGGAGCAATATTGATGATAATCTACTACTTATTAATAATGCTCTGCAGCAATGCTCTGGCTGGTGTGGCTCAGTGGATTGAGCACTGGCCTGTGAACAAAAAGGTCACTGATTCAATTCCCAGCTAGGGCTCATGCCTAGGTTGTGGGCCAGGTACCCAAGTGGGGGTGTGGGAAAGGCAACTGATCAATGTTTCTCTCCCTGTCTTTCTCCCTCCCTTCCTCTCTCTCTGAAAATAAGTAAATAAAGTCTAAGAAATAATAATGATAATGCTCTGCAGCAACACTGACAACAATGTTTTGTCACTTGTTACTGCAATTTAGTGACATTATGTTTTCTTCATGCAGCTTCCTTGGCTGAGAATGACCTGCCCTCAGTTGTTTGCCTTTGGAAAACCTCTTCATCTTTGAAGCCTTTGAAGAATGATTTGTTACTTCTCCTGTACCCTTTCATCAAATTGCCTTCATTGCTATTTAACCCTTATTTCATTTTGTCTCACATTATTTGTACTTCTCTCTTCTCCTTAGTTCCCAAGGTCCTCGAGAGGCTGAGCCCTGTTAACACTTTTAAACCTCTCTGCTGGGAGCACATCTGTCTGGCACTTGCTAAAGGAACACGAAATGTGTACTGAACTGAAACTGGCTTCTCTGGGTTGGACTGAGAACCTAAAGCCCACTCACAAAGTATCTCTCTGCAACACTGCATTGGTTTCAAACAGTTGGCTGATTGGTTTATTTATAATCCTACTTCATTCTACAATAATTTCAAAAAGGCTGTAGACATTTACAGTATCTTTAGAGTGGCATATTTTATAAACTGAAATCAGGACTGAAGATCAATATAGGAACAAAGGAAGAACCCAGATATGTGGGCCATAGAATCTTATAGAGCCATAAAAGTTGGTCTACAGTTTGGCGCTGAGCTTCCTGGCAACCAAAGAATAAAGGAAGATGTGTTCAATTACATGCTTCTTATTGTCCAGAAGGAGAAACATACTATTACTCGAGGGGAGCAAAATCTTCCTGGCACTTAGTTCTGAAATGAAAGCTCTCATAGAAGAATTCTAATAGGGGATGTTAAGTAGACAAACAGTTTCTCTTGGTTGGACTTTTGATGCATAATTTGTTCTTGGGACTGCTAAAACATGGTCATATGACAAGAAGCAGAGCCAGAGAGGTTAAAGTGGTGAAATTATCTGCTCATAAATAACAAAGATTATTAGAAGATGTCTAATAATTAAACCCATGCAGCACCTGACATAACATCCTAGAATTAGGTGTAAAATTGTTTTGTTCTTGCCATTGGTTTTGTTTGTTTGTTATAATAATGAAGACATTTATATTTCTGCTTTGTAGAAATTTTGAATGGGAATTTGTAGATAATTGACCCAATATTTATGAGAATTAGCACAGGTTCAACAAGTGAGATATATTTAAAGGGTATTGAATAACTTACATTTAATTATTAAACTGGGGAGATTATAAAATAGAAATATATCAAAATGATTTTCTCTCAAGAAATATCATGTATAAAAAACTCAAGGTTTTCAAAATCAAGAGATTCATTTAATTTTATTTTCCCCATACATTGAAGTAGCAATTCCAGAAAATAAGGATTCTATGTGATAAATTAGCATACAACTAGGGAAGACAGAGAGGCCAACAGAAAGGGATAATGGGGGATTTAAAAAGATTAGTTAACCTCTTTGGAAATGTCCAAGGGGGCTATTTGGGTCTCACTGTCAGATGTAAATCAGCTGTTGGATAGTAACTAAATCACCTGTTAACATAAAGGCTGCCTATCCAAGCCAAAATCATCTGTGCTTTAAATTTCATTTTAAATATTTAGGAAAAAAAAAATAAGTAAATCAGCTGTATAGCCAGGACATTAAATTACAGCACAATTTTCTAAATGAGTTTTTCCGACAGTTGGCCAACTTTTATAAACACTTGTGTGCTTATTGTTAAGTATAAGATGTCCTCATCCCTACTAAAGTTATTCAATATGAAAATTTATTGCACTGTTTTACTAATTCTATTTTCTGCCAATCATCTCTAGAATATTCTCTTGCACCCAAGGGGAAAAACTCAGACTTATTTACAGTGCTCTAAGTTTGAGAATGTAAAATGTGGAGTGTTCACCTCCAAAATAGTTTACTAACAAAAATAACCAGATATTGAGTCACTGCACAGTATTGGGTTTTATTTATAGAGTTTGTACTGTTACTCTGGAAAAACAGTGGTGATGAGATGGCAATAAACTACTAAGCAAGATACATCAAGAATATATTTGAATTTTTAGAGGAATTTGAAATTGAGTTGCACTGATACTTCTTGCAAGGTCAACTGTATGATGAAACTGTAATTCTTCTTTTAGTAATTAAGCTGATCCAAGAGTACTCATGGCTAAGAACTCTAATCCAGTGAGAATCCATTTAGAAAGGAAAATGAAAGATAAAATACATCCAATGCATCTCACTACACCAACTGCAATTCCAGTTAGGTTACAATCCCACAAGCAAACATTGACCATTACAAACAGCCAGGGATATAACCTAATATTTATTCATGGAATACTCTTGTAAAAGGTGGCATTGAAGATACAATCTGGGAACCTCGATGTAACTGAAGAAAAATAAATAACTAAGGACCCCTAAACTAAGTTGTCCTTGTCAACCTTCTATTTCCCTTATTCTATTTAACCAGGATGCCTCAGCCATCCAAGGAAACTTTATATATTTTGAACTCCAAATGCTAATTCTTCACCAGTCATTATGCATTATTTATGAAGCTGAAGATATTGGAATAAATTCAATTTTCAAATGTTATCCAAATACATAATATTCTTTCGAAGTTAGGACCAAACGTTGTACAGTGTACACAGGCTTTTGCTGAGCAACCTAGACTTTCTGCACTTATAGAAAGAGGCAGAGTTCACAAGAAGTGTTTGCCACCCTGAAACCTCTGACTAAGGGCAGAGTTGCGTGGGAGCATTTCTGATTTGACTTGGACATCATCCAACCCTGAACGAGATTATGGTTTTGAGGAGGTGCCATGTTATCAGCAGATCCATGTTCAAAAATCACCCCACGCTTGCTTTATTTTGAAGGAATACAGTTCAAGGCTAAATGAAAGTCTCCAAGGCCACTGGATGTTTTCATTTCTTTGCTTGGGAATCCAGGCTTAAAGTAGACCACAAGTAGGGATTCGCCTGCTGTGGTGTACATAAATTAATCAAGTAGCTAGTTGGTGTGATCAACCTTAACTCTGTGTGTGTGTGCTGCGTGGCATGTGCCCACATGAAAATGTACACCCTCAGATTTAGAAAGGGTGGTTGGAAGTCAGTGTCTTCAATGCCTTAGAATGTGCTAGGGAATATATTAAGAGACTGAAGCAAGATAGGACAACACGGAAGCCAGGCTGGGTCCCCATGCTTGCTCAGTCAGATACTGTAAATGTAAAGGAAATGAGAAGGGCGTGTGTAATGAAACTGCTGGTTGAGAAAGATAGGAGTGAGGCTGCACAGTGAGCTGGTCATGGGGCTACTGGGAAAGGAACAAGGTGATTCTTCCAGGTGAAGAAACAAGGAAAAGAAGACAAGACGATATAGTGGGGAAATAAATGCATGGTACTCTAGGTTAGTGCTTCTTTAACTTTAGGGTATATCAGAATCACCTGTGGGGCTTAATAAAATACAGATTTCTGGACCCCACTTCCACAGAAACTGACTTAGGAGGCCTGAGTCAGCACCCAGGTATTTGCATTTCTAACAAGATCCCAGGTCATACCTTTCTGCTGGTCCAGGGACCACACTTTGTAAGCAGCAAGACTGTAGATGCTCACAGATCTGAGTCTGCCACCCTGCTCTGCCACTTCCTAACTGTGTGCCTTTGGGAAAATTACCTAGACTCTCCAAATCTTGGTTTCCTTGTTCTTAAAATAAAGATGATGATATATATACTTCATAAGAGTATTGTGAAAATTAAAGGGAACAATGTATTTAAAGCACCTGGGACATAGTAGAACTATTACAAATACTTTCATTTCCACCTCTCAGAGGGCAGAGGAAGAGAAATAGAATCATGTCCTAGGAGGAGCTCCAGGAAAAAAAAAAAATAGAGGCTATGTTTCCAGAATCTAAAGCACTGTCTGCCTATCCTGGGGAGGCATCAGAATCAACTGCAGTGCCATTTAGGAGTAAAGATTTCTGGGCCTCATCCTTGAGCTCAAGGACTGAGTAGAATTGTTGCTGTAAAACAGTAAGTCGGAGCTCTGGGGAGTCTCCCCCATCAGCCAAGATGGCAGCAGGGAGAGATTCTTGGACTGAGTGTGCGGAAAGCTGAAAATATGAATGCATAAGGCCCAAGCTGGCAAAAAGCTAGCAAGAAAATTGAATATTTTTTAAAAGCCCTCCCCCTCCCCATACCAAATTAGAGGTGGGGCCAGAGGAAGGCAGGCACATGCATCACAGAAGTCAAAATGGCGAGAGGTGGAGGTTCTGGACCAGAGAGGTCTGTCAGTCTAGCCTGGGGGAAGAAGGGATTGGTTGGGAGGTGATCCACCCAAAGTGCATGAACATTTGGGAAGTTGACTAGTTATTTTGAAAAAGCACCTGGTCCACCCCACACCCAAACTAATATAATCCCAGAGGAACAAAGAAACACTGTCTCTCACTGGCTTATAAACTGAACTCACACTGCACACATTTGCTCTCTCCGTGACCTCCAGGAGGGAGTCTCTCTCTCTCTTTCTTGCTCACCTGGTGATGCTCTCACCTGTGTGTTCACGTGTTCTCTCCTGGGAGCACTTGGCCATGTGGTCCAAGCAGCAGCATGGCCCATGGGCCACGTGGGCTCCAAATGCAGGCCCCAGGAAGGAGCCTGAAATGGACAGAAGCAGGGAACACACTAAGCTACCTGGATGGGGACTAAGACTGCTTAGCAGCAGCCACCCATAGGCTCCAAAGGACAGTACTTTAAAATGAAGCAAGAAATTGGACGCTGGCTTTGGTCTTGGCCTTGCTGAGAATGGTTGGACTTTTTCCATGGCTGAAAGAGGAGATGGTCTTTGAGATGGGAGTCCACCAGTCTTCCAGGTTGCAGCAACTCAATAAAACCTCTTTTCTTTTGCACCAGCACCTGCCTCACAAATTTGGCTTTTGTGGCAACATGTGGCTAAACCTCTGTTTTTGTTCAGTTACAGAGTCAATGGCACCAGCATGGAGACTGAGTGATTCTGAGGCCAGAGAAGAGCTCAGTGACGGATAGAAATGTGAGTCTGAGATTTCTAAGACAGAGTTCTGGACAACACAGACCAGGCAAATGACAAAGTTGTAGATTCAAGGGCAGTAATGAAGTTAGGAGAAACTAGAGAAAGCAGTTTGCAGAGCAGAAAGAGGAGTGGTAAAAAGATCAGTTTGAGTATGTGCTTAGGTTATCAGACTTTGACCTGTACTTTAAAAAAGGCAGATGAACAAATTATGAATAATGTCTAAATAACACAAGTACACGTAATTGCAACTCCTTGCTCTGGAAAAAGGCTCAGCTCTATTGTCAAATGAATTATGTTAATTTTTAAAAGTGGACAAGGTAGGACAAAGAAGTGAAAAGGAACTGGGAAAATTCCAGAAGCCTCGGATCCTCAGACAGCAGTCCTCAGTTTGGGTTTAGTCTCCTCAGATCAATCCAATGATGAAAAGTAGAAAGTTATCCACCAACCAGCATCAGCAGGAACTAAGACAGGGAGTTTCTATTCTGGGTTCCTCATTCATTCTATTCTTTCCTGAGGCCCCCAGGCACCTTTACAGTGTGTTTATCACTTTAGAATTCAAGGCTTGAGAAAGCCTAATGGGGATCTGGTTTCCATGATAAATATGAAAAATTACACATATTTTAATTCATCCTTGACTATGCCCAAGGCACATTAACATATTTAATACTTTAAGACTACTCCCTTATTGGAAATCCTTATTTCACTAAAGGCTTTTGTACACCTTTCCTGTTGCTAATTCCTAGGACCATGCCATCGGAAACACTGCCCTATGGCAAAGTGTATATTGACCACACCTTCTGCCTGCCCCATTGCCATGATCAGGAACTGAAAGCTGAACTATCTAAACGCAGACTTGTTGAGATTCCAAAAAACTTCCTGTTTGAAAGAAAACTTCTCTCGGCTTTCAGATTCACTGCCTGCAAAGGAAGAATATAAGTGTGCTGTTGGTTTGTCAGTGGGCTTCTGTCACTGGAGTGGTTAATAAGCAGATAGTACTTCTAATAACATGCACATACCTGCGTGGAATTCTCCACCCACTGTAGGGAGATCATAATGAACACACACACTCACACACAGCAGGGTGGAGAGAAATTATTAGTGTGAAAGAAAAAAATGACATGGTCAAAGTCCTTGAGAAGGTAAATAACATTGCAAGAGGTACAGATGAAAACACAGTAAAATGACTGGATGAAGGCCCATAATTCCGCTGGCTAGGTTGCCAGCAAGCTAATCCTCCCCTCCCTTGAAATCCCAGCTTGTAAATATAGTTATAGCTGCTCAGACACAATATGCCGGATCCTAAAAAATCCACTTAGTCATTGTTCCTGGTGAACCAGTTTTGCAAGAGTTAACTTCATCCCTCACATAAATCTGAGAAGAATTAGTCAAAGGCTTTAGCAGGGAAGAGTCCTGAGCTTTGCCCACAGGTTAGCTGATTGCAATCAGGCTGCTACAGAAACTAAGATGTTATTTATTTACAGGGTGAGCTGTTTTTGATCTGCCTAAAAATGAAGGCATTACGCATTACGCCTTCATTTTCCACAATATGAAAATGAAGGCATCCTGTGTGACGGCCAGTACCTGTGTAAAGTGACGCATCTCTCTTTTACACAATCACAGTGCATGCCCTGAGAGTTTGAGGCTTTTTTTTTTCTTTGCTCTACCCATGGGCCCCAGCCTAGCTGTCTGCTAAAGTGGGAGCTTCTAAGTGCCAGCTTGTCATATCAACTGTCAGTGATTAAAGAATTTTAAAGCAATTAATCTAAATGTGACTCTCCTAGGTGATAAGCCATCTGAGGGCAGGGACAATATGGTGGCACCAGAATCTCTAAAACGGACAAGAGGCGGAGATGTGACTGGAAAAGGAGCAGTGGCAGGCTATACCCAGCAGACTTGACTTGAAATGGTAGTTGCACAGTAAACCCATTAATTATCCTTAGATTATATGTTCTTGGTCAATAAAAAATGGCAAGGTTTCTGTGTACCTGTAACATTGAATGTCAATTGTAATTTAAATTTTGTAAAGAGAAAGGAAAGCAGCAAGTTTGTCTGAGGGTAATTTTGATAAAATTAAGGAAAGTCCAAATTGCCAATATTGCAGAATAAGAATACCAAGGCTGGTGAGTGAAGCATGTTCCAGGAGGTAGGAGCTTGGGCTGGTGGGGAGGTCAGGCACAGCCAATCAAACCATTCCTTTGTACTGGGCAGGAAACAGAACTGATTCATCTTGACATCCCAGCTCTTAACACATAATTGGCACATTTGTTGATGCAAAGGGGTGCTAAGCATTGCAGGTAGAGGAGGGAGGGAAGATTATGAAACCTAGAAGGTAGAGGAAGGAAGTAGAAAGAACAGAAAGAAGAGAGTCTAGAGATAGAGTTCAGGCAGAAGGAGAGAAGAGGTAGAAAAAAGGAGAAAGACCACAACACATTTTGCACATAAACTGAGATTATCCAAGATATTATGGGGCTAGTCAGAGTTCAAATGTATTTTTAACTTCTTGGCCAACCACCATAGTTGTTGGAGCTCACCATAATCACAGTTTGTGCTCTATGAAATTGGATTTTTTTCCTTTTCGCATTTGAGCTACTTTGTAGAAGTGACTCATGCAGCCTGCTCTGTTATCTGAAGGGAGATTCTGCCACAGGACTCTGCCTGTGTGGTGCCATCTCTTTAGGCACAAAGGAACCTTACCTTACTTCCACAGCTTTACCACTGAAAACATTTTCCTAGGGACCTTCTCCTAACCAGTTTTTCTTGTATTTCCAAACACTTGTTTAGATGATAAGAAGATATGCGTGAGCCTGGTTTTAATCACCCCAACCCTCTTGCCTGATTCAGAGATACCAATCAGAAGCTAATGCTTTACAGCTCTGTCATTTCCACTCTAGAGAGGCAAATAATGTCAAAGCCTTGGATTGTGAAGTAACAAGATGAGCAATACAGAAGGGACCAGAGAGAAAGAAAAAAAAGAGACCAGAGCAAGGATTTAGGGCCACCCTGAAAGCTGCTGTGACCCCACACCCTTCTGGTGAAAGGCTCTTTTGTTTCAGTTAGTTGCCTTCTGGGCAAGAATAGACCAATAAAAGGCAAACCATCTGTGCTGTGTAGTTCTCTCAGTTGTCTGCAAAAATCCCCATAGTTATTACCTTCTGGGAAGCTCAGAATGTTGTCATTGTTCCCAACTCTTATTCTAAGGATTTACAAATTTAAGAACCTGGCATTTAGTTTTTAAACCTTATTCACTATTGTGGAATAATAACATAAATGAGACAATACAGTAAACCCATTATACAAGTATATTGTTCCATCTCCTTTTAAGTAACAAGATAAAAGCAAGACCAGGGTAGGGGCTGAGAGGCAAAGCCTGACCAAAAGAAGTGCAATAGCCTCATGACAGTTGGCAGCCAGATCCTCTGCCCACATACACCCAACTCTAGCTGGGGAATCCAGTAGTCAGCACTGGTTCTGATTTTGTAGGAGTCTAAATTTTATGTTGGAGACAGATAAGTGAACAATTACAATAAGTAATTCCAACAATGGGGGGTAAGCACAGTATAATAATTAATTGTATGTGTCAACTTGACTGGGCTGAGGAATGCTCAGATAGTTGGTAAAATATTATTTCTGGGAGTGTCTGTAAAAGATTAGCATTTGAATCAGCAGGTTGAGTAAAGAAGATGGTCCTCACCAATGTAGATGGACATCATCCAACCTGTTGAGGGCCTTCATAGAACAAAAAGGCAGAGGAAAGGTTGAATTTGCTGTTTTTGCTTAAGCTGGGACATCTACCTTCTCCTGCCCTCATTGACTGGCTCCCCCAATTCTTGATCTTTGGACTCCAACCAAATTATACCACCAACTGTTCTTGTTCTCCAGGATGCAGACAACACATTGTGGGACTTCTTGGCCTTCATAATTGCATGAGCCAATTCTTGTAATAAATCTCATACACACACACACACACACACATATCTCCAGAAAAAGTGCAGCCATTGTTAACATAATGAGAATGGTTTGCGCAACATCGATATAACCTGGCAACCAAGGAGAGTGGACTGGAATGTGCATGTGTGAACACTGACAACTTCACTGTACCAGTCAGTGGGGGTGGTAGACTCCATTGAGTGAGGGTGTGTAGTATGTGGCTATTGCATTCAAAATGACTGAGAAGAGCAATGAATCTGCATCACAACTTAATTTAAGCTTGAACATTCCTCTGTGGAAAGTATTTGGACAATTCAGAAGGCTTTTGGGGATGATCCCATGAATGAGCACAAATCAAAGTGTGGCTCAGACACTTCAAGAATGAATCCATTGAAAGTGATCCATATTCCGGAAGGCATGCAACAAGCAGAACACCTGAGAATGTTGAGTGGATGTATAAGGGCTGCAATCAACAAAGATTGGCTATTGACAGTGTGAGAACTAGAAGCTGATCTGGGTTTTCAAATAACTACTGCATCTGAGATTTCGATGCAGCATCTTGGCACGAAATGTGTCGTGGCAAAATCTGCTCTGTGGCTTCTGCTCCCAGAGCAGAAGGAACATTGGGCTGCAGTTGCTAATGACTTGACTCAAACCACTACCAACAAACCAGATTTCCTCAAGAAGGTTATAACTGGAGATGAACTGTGGGTCTATGGCTATGATCTGGAAATGAAGGCCCAGTCGTCCCAATGAAAGTCACCCAGTTCTCCATGCCTGAAGAAGATGCAGCAAAGTTGCAGCAAGATGAGGACCATGTTAACTGTGTGAGTGTGAAGGTGTTGTCCATCAAGATTATGCCCCTGCAAGCCAAACGAGTAATAAGGAGTGCTACCTCAATGATCTTCATCACTTTAGAGGTGCAATGCAATGAAAACAGCCACAGCTGTGGGCAACTGGTGATTGGCAGCTTCATCACAACAATGTGCCACACGTGTCACATCTCGTGTAGTTTTTTGGCAAAACATCAAATCACCCAGGTGACCCAGCACCCTCTACAGCCCAGTTTGGTGCCCTGTGACTTCTGGCTTTTCCCAAAACTAAAATCACCTTTGAAAGGGAAGAGATTTCAAACCACTGATGAGATTCAGGAAAATATGACAGCAATTGATTGCAATTCCAACAAAGAATTATGCAGAGTGTTTTAAACCATGGAAGAGACACTGGGAGAACTATGTGAAGTCCCAAGGTGCCTACTTTGAAGGGGCCAGAGGTGTCATTGCCCTATGTACAATGTTTATTGTATCTTGTGTCTTCTTCAATAAATGTCTCTATTTTTCATATTACTCGGCTGGATAGTTTCTGGACAGACTACATACACACACATAAATACAATCTGTTTGTATATGTATGTATATATACAAATTATACACACACACACGTGAATATTTGTATATATGGCAGTCCATTTCTTTGCAAAGCCCTGACTAGCATACAAGGAAATATGGGAGCCCATATGAGCACTGTAAACGTGATGAGTAGCCAGAAAATATTCTCAATGAGTTGACTTCTAAAGATTCATCTTCAGCATATGTCATACTTCTCATGTTGCGATATAGGTATAGAAAGTGACAAAGTTATCTTGGGACCCTATATCAGTCCTGACTTCCGGTGGTTAGCAGGTGGCCTTTTACAATCTCCAATAAATGGATACGTTTTCCAATCAAGTTTCAAAACTGATTGCATAGTATTGGAGGAAAGAGTGATGGTAAATACCTTTTTGTAAAAGAAACAGTCTTTAAAATTGGATTAGCAGCTTAATCTGGGTTGATTGGGACTCTGGCAAAGGAAAAGTTTCACCTGGAGAGCACTCTGAGAGAGTACAATTGCTGCGATAGAGGAAGTCTCTGCAGCAGCAATCAGGTATCTGTTTTGCATCCCTGATATTGCTATAGCAGTTCTTTTTTTTTTTCTTTTTCTTTTAAATATAATTTATTGATAACGCTATTACAGTTGTCCCATTTCTCCCCCATCATTCCTCTCTACCCTGCACACACCCTCCCACCCACATTCTCCCCTTTAGTTCATGTCCATGTGTCATAAGCTCTTTAGCTTCTACGTTTCTCACACTATTCTTGCCCTCGCTCTATTTTCTACCCACCATCTATGCTACTTATTCTCTGTACCTTTTCCCCCTCTCTCCTCCTCCCACTCCCCTGTTGCTAACCCTCCATGTGATCTCCATTTCTGTGTTTCTGCTCCTGGTCTAGTTGTTTGCTTTAGTTTGCTTTTCTTTTAGGTGTGGTTGTTAATGTCTGTGAGTTTGCTGTCCTTTTACTGTCCTATTTCTTATCTTCTTTTTCTTAGATAAGTCCCTTTAACATTTCATATAATAAGGGCTTGGTGATGATGAACTCCTTTAACTTGACCTTGTCTGAGAAGTGCTTTATCTTCCCTTCCATTCTAAATGACAGCTTTGCTGGATAGAGCAATCTTGGATGTAGATCCTTGCCTTTCATGACTTGGAATACTTCTTTCCAGCCCCTTCTTGCCTGGAAGGTCTCTTTTGAGAAATCAGCTGACAGTCTGATGGGAACTCCTTTGTAGGTGACTGTCCCCTTATCCCTTGCTTCTAGAATTCTCTCATTCATTTTAATCTTGGCTAATGTAATTATGATGTGCCTTGGTGTGTTCCTCCTTTGGTCCAACTTCTTTGGGACTCTCCAAGCTTCTTGGACTTCCTGGAAGTCTATTTCCTTTGCCAGATTGGGGAAGTTCTCCTTTACTATTTGTTCAAATAAGTTTTCCACTTGTTGCTCTTCCTCTTCCCCTTCTGGTACCCCTATAATTTGGGTGTTGGGACATTTAAAGATGTCCTGGAGTTTCCTAAGCCTCTCCTCATTTTTTTTGAATTCTTATTTCTTTGTTCTTTTCTGTTTGGTTGTTTCTTCCTTCTGGTCCATTCCATTGATTTGTGTCCCAGTTTTCTTCCCATCATTATTGGTTCCCTGTGCATTTTCCTTTATTTCACTTAGTGTAGCCTTCATTTTTTCATCTAATTTGTGACCAAAATCAACCAATTCTCTGAGCATCTTGATCACCAGTGCTTTGAACTGTGCATCTGGTAGGTTGGCTATCTCTTGGTTGCTTAGATGAATTGGCTCTAGGGCTTTGATTTGTTCTCTCACTTGAGCCATTTTGGGGTTTGTTTTTTTTTTTTTTTTTGGTCCGGTTGAAGCTGTTCTGTAGTGAGGGGCGAGCCTTAGGTGCTCCCCAGGGTGGGGCAGCCCAGTCACTGGGTTGTGACACTTTATGCAGGGGTGGGGTCTGAGAGGGAACAATGGCGCTTGCTCCACTCTCTGTCGGATTCCAGTCCCTTCCACTGCTTCCCCTTCACCTGGGTTATCTGAGTGTGAATGTGGGACCACCTGGCCAGCCAGCTGCCTTGCTTGGCCTCACTGAGTCTGCACCGTTGCCACCCCATGCCCGGGGTCCGCTAGCTGCCACCTGTGTGCCTGTGGTCTGCTAGCCACCACCTGCACACCTGGGATCTGCCAGCCACTGCTGCCTGCATGTCCAGTCCGCCAACCTTCACTTTTTTCTGTCAGGACTTTGCTCCTTTTATTAGTCAAGATGAATGGTTGTTGACTTCCGTACAGTTTAATTTTCTATCAGTTCTGATTCTTTTCTTGTTTCTAAATCTTTGTTGTCCTTAATTTTGGTTGTGTGAGGAGGCACAGTGTGTCCACCTATGCCTCCATCTTGGCCGGAAGACTATATAGCAGTTCTTGAGCCAAAGGATCAGTCAGGATGGCCACCCGTGCTGGAGCACCAAATGGGTTGGCCCCTCCCTTAAATGAAGGTCACTCAGCGCACCCCTCTATCCAAGTTCTTTAACCATATCCACAGGAGGAGATCTTGTTCACAGCTCTTCCTGTTCTTTTTTACTAGTTCCAATCCTGCCATCTCAAAAATTCTTGGTTTCCAAGAAACACCATGTGAAGCACAGAGCAATGTTACAGTCTGATCAAAACAGAAAGGAAAAAAAAAAAAAGACATAAAAAGGGAAACATTCTGAAAAGTAAACATTTGGCATAAATACCACTAAAATGTTACAGAAGCAGAAATCCTGATTAAAGAGAATGAAATAAGTGAGATTCCGCCCTGCCCCCCCCCCCCAAGAATTATTCAGCGTCAGTATAAGCCATACAAAGGAGAACAAGACCAGCCACTTTGAAAATGATGATCTGCTTCCTTAATGGCTTATTGAGGTGGGTTCTCTTCCAAGGTCCACACAGAACTTAGCAATAGCCTCTCTTCTCTCCCTCATTCTGGGTCACTGTGGTGGGTAGAAATGCCGGCACAGCATGCCCATGTCATCGTGTGCTATGAGGCCATTTGTGGGTGGTGCATTATGTAGCAGCACATTCATTCCACCTCTTCTTATTCTAAAGCCTCTATTTACAGAAGGACACACCGCCCGTCTGCCTACAACAAACACCCTTCTTTATTCTGATTTAGCCTTCATGTTGTTTAATTTATATTCAAACAGAGATAACCTTAAATTTCTGGGTGTAGGGAAGTGAAGGCAGAAAGGATGTCCCTTAAGTGCAGTAGCTGAGAGAGAAAACAGTTGGATAGTCTGTAACTAGACATGTATGAACTAGGCAAAGTATATGGACTAAAAATTCATAAGAAATAAAACCTGAATGGTTAATAAATGTGGAAAAATGTTCAGTCTTACTAGTTATCAAGGGAAATGCCTATTTAAACAGTACAGAAGTACTGTATAAATCTGGGTTTTCCAGAGAAACAAAACCAATAGGAGGTATCTAGAGATGCAGATAGAGACAAAGGTAGAAATAGAGACATAACTATAGGAACAGTTACATACATTTATATATATGTATATATAGGGACATAGATGCAGATATAGAAGATATAGATACATTTTTAGTAAGAAATTGGCTCAAGCAGCTATGCTGGCTGAGAAACCCCACGCTCTGCAGTCAGCAAGCTAGAGACCCAGGAAAGCTGATGGTATAGTTCCTCTCTGACCAGGAGAGCCACTGGCGTAAGTTCTTCCAAGTCCTTAGTGGAGGCAGGAGAAGACTCGTGTGCCTGTTTGACAACAGTCAGGCAGAGAGAGAGAATTCTCCCTTACCCTTCCTTTTCATTCCTTTCAAGCTTTCAACGGATTGGATGAGGCCAACCCATATTGATGGTGGTGGTTGGAGTGGGGGAGACCATTTACTCAGTCTCTCCATTCAAATGTTAATCCCATCCAGAAACACCTTCACAAACACACTTGGAATTATATTCAACCAAATACCTGGAGACCTCATGGCCCAGTCAAGTTGACACATAAAATTAACCATCACAGATAATACTTCATAATCAACAAGATTCACAAAAAAATTGAGTCCTATAAAAGCAAGTGTTGGCAAGGAATGAAAGGAATTCAGAAAGTGTACAAATTGCTAGTGGGGATGTGAACTGGGATCACACCCCGTGGAAAGTCATTTGTTAGTCCCCAGTACAGTCGAATACGAGTACCTCCCACAGTCCCATTTCTGTAGTCTTTCATATCTCTTTTTACAAGGAGAGATGTTCAAGAATGCACTTTGTAGCACTGTTAATAATACCAAAAAAGTGGAACTGTGTATCATAGATTTTAATAAGTAAAAGTAATCTACATGAAACAACCTAAGAGCTTTCAAAAATATAACATTGCATTTAAAGAAGGCAAATTGAAAAAAGATATACAGTATGATACCACAAGGATAACATTTAATGTAAATAATAGATAATAGAAAATATTACTATACATTTTTGGATAGATACATATAGAGAAGGTTATTTTCAAATACAAACATGCATTAAGCTGACTCATACCAGCTTTAGGATAAATACAGACTTCTGGGATGCAGAAAGGAGAAGGAAGGAGAGAGAACGAAGTGATAATAATTGAGTGGTTTAGCTCTAACTAAAATTTTATTTACACAAAAGGAGATTTGGCAACACGCTGATTTCTTTTAAATCTAAATGCTGTGTATATAGGTGTTATTGTCTCTACTTTTCTAGGGGTTCTTTTTTAGATTAAAAATGGAATGAATGAATTAAAAATCAGTACTATAGCCCTGGCTGGTGTGTCTCAGCTGGTTGGGCATCATCCCACAAACAGAAAGTCATGGGTTTGATTCCTGGTTGGGGCACATGCCTGGGTTGCAGCTCCATCCCCAGTGGGATGTGTGTGGAAGGCAATTGGTAGATGTTTCTCTCTCATATCAATGTTTTTCTCCCTCTCTTACCCTCTCTAAAATCAAAAATAAAAATAAAAATATTTTAAAAAGCACTATTGTAGTAAGATCCCATAAAATATAATGAGTGGTCAAGTAAAAGAATATACGCTAAAAAATAAATAAAACAAATACCTACAAGATTGTAAGCCAAATTGTTAGTAATAGTTGTCTCTAGGAAAGACACTTGAGAGGTTTCATTCACTGCTTTCTACATTTTTGTTTTGTTTGAACTTTTACCATGATCTTGGATTACCTTTGTAAATAGAACAACCAGCCAAAATGTTAAAAAGGGACAGAGAAGGTAAAGAAAGATATAAAAAAAAACACTTACATTTAGGTCTTTACTCAGAAAATACCTTTTGAGCCCCTCCCCTTGGTGTCATTTTTCAAAGAGTAGGCCAGAGAAAAAGGAATGCGTTTATGTTCTTAGAAGCCAATAACAAGCTAAGCCCCAATTTTGCAATTATGCAACACCAGCTGCCATTTCTGAACATTCACAAAGAGCTAAAAAAGGGCTCATTATGTTCCTCTGAAATCTGCTCTTTATCCTGTATCCTCTGTCTGGATGAATGTTGCTACTAGACTCACTAGGTCTGACTAATTCTACCACCCTAACAACTCTTAAACCCTGCCCCCCACTCTCATGCCAATGCCACTGCCTTCATTCAAGCCATCTCAGGCCTTAGCCCTTCAAATCCACGTGGTAAACAGTGGTCAGGGCAATCAACCTGAAGCACATTTCAGCATATAAACCCCTTCCTCAATCATCTCCGCAAAATGTGTCCTTGTTTCTCACTACTGACAAGATAAAATGCCAGCCCTTTAGGGTGGCTTTAACAGTCTGGAGCCCTTCGGGAGCTAGCTCCTTTCTCACCAGGCTGGCCTCTTTGCATGCACACTTCAGCCCTATGATATTTCCATAGTTTCCTGGACTTCAGTGTGTTTTGTTTATGTTGCTTCCTCTGCATAAAATGCCTGGCTCTATCTACCTGTACATCTACTTTAGCAATAAGCTCAGCCCACTATTTCCTTTACAAAGTTTTTCTTGGTTCTTACCTATTTATACTCAAACACACAAGCACATACACACAGGTATTCATAACATTTGGTCACAGACTCCAGCTTATTGCACTGCACCCTACTCTTATTTTATGAATTTAATGATTTCCCAATCCTCTCCGAGTACACTAAATACAAACTGTTGGTTTTAATTATTTACTTTTTAGTTCATGTCTGTTTTTCTTAAACTACTTGCATTACTGTAGGGGTCCGTTTGTTTTTCTTGAAATGTCTTGTTGCTCTTGGTTTTCCAAACATGACTGATAATTCTATAACCTAATATTACCTATTTACTTAAAAAATTTTTGACTCTCTTAACATCTGATAATACCTCCTTTCCCTTTGCTATATAGTTTATTTCCTTTTGTACTTTCACAGTTTTATTTCAGAGAAGTATGGGGAAGCAAAAGGAGTAAATATAAATGTTCAGTCTACCATCTTGAATCAGGCACTAGCCAAATATTTTAGAATCCCCTGTGTTAGCAGACATTTCATAATAATAATTAAAAAAATTCTCAAGGCCCTAATATTTAAGAATGTAAGTCAAGAGTATTGTAGTTAGGCAATAATTATTTATAATAACTGAAGCTCACGGTGTAGTCTTTTTTGAGAAAGACCCTATATCCTCTACATCTTTGAATCCACAGTGCTTACTCATGGCATGGCTCAATAACTAGTTGCTGAATAAATGCAACACTGATACAATTTCTTGAAGCAATCCTATTGCTTTATTTTATTCTGATCATATTCATGCTAGAATATAGTTCTTACTTAGTTTCCATTTTAATTGAAAAGTGGAGAAATTAGGAGAAATTAGACCAAAACAATAGCACAAGAAACATATTTAGAATAGGGTTCCCTACCTCTGCTGTGTCAAGAAGTGCATTTTCTTCATAGGTAAAGCTTTGTGACTGATTGTGGGGCATGGGGGGTGGGCAGTGCAGTGTGCTGAAGAAGGAAGTTCAGCCTTGGGGTTTGAGAAGAGGTGGAGGAGGAAGCAACAAATTTGGGAAGAGGGGCTGACCACAAAATCTAAACCATTGTTATCTGGGAGATCCTGAGAATTTCCCAAAGAAATAATTATTGTAAGTCCTATATCCTCTTTTTCTTTTCCCACACTTCCACTTACTTATAGGTTTCTTTTTCTTTTTTTTTTTTTTACTTGAATTTATTGGGGTAACATTGGTTAATAAAATTATATAGGTTTCAGGTACACAATTCTATGATCTATCATCTGTATAAGTATTGGGTGCTCACCACCCCAAGTGAAGTATCCTTCCATCTCTATTTATTGCCCCTTTACCCTCTCCTACCTTTACCCATCCCCTCTCCGTCTGGTAATCATCATACTGTTGTCTGTCTATGAGGATTTTTTGTTGTTGTTGTTTCTTACTTAGTCCCTTCCCCCTTTTCACCCAGCCCTCCTATCAGAGGAGAGGGGGTAGGGAAACTTACAGGTTTTCAGTTCTCACAAATTCAACATTAACAGGCCACAGAAATGGAAATTTTGCCAAAGTGTACATTTAATGTATAGAATAAAACAAGTTCCAGGACCTCTATTACAACAAAGTTCTAGAGCCCCAGGATAAAGTTGTGATTAATAAACAAAGATGCAAGAGGCAGAATTGTTTGTTTGAGTCAAAATAAGATGACCTTGGTATCATAGCTCTCTTTAGCTGGAGAACTACTTTGTAAATTGTGCCAAATAGCCACTTACTACCTCCACAGAGTGGGAAAGAAGTATGAGTTTTTGTTGCATGTCAACTATTTGAAACTCTTCTGGGGAAAGAGGTTACAATGATGAACAAATATTTTCACACCTGAAAAGTTTAGACTAGTGGGCAATACAGACAAAACAGGCAACTACAAGAAGGTGTGATAAATCCTACTATAGGGTGATCACCAGGTGCTATGGGAACATAAACAGGAACATACGCTTTCAGTTAAGGTTTAGGAAAGTGTTCCCAAGGGAAACCACATCTTCTCTGAATATGAGACATTATGAGTCCAGCTATTCACAATGGAGCCTCCTTATGGGCTCTTGCTGTTTCTAGCTTGTTCTCTTGCTCTCACATCCTATCATTATTGAGTGTCCTCTTTCCATAAAAGGCCTGTTTTTTACATCTGTGGTCCACTCTCTACCTTCCCCCTCTAACCTGGAGGATTGGCCTCTCCTCCTCCCCTTATTATCCACCCCAATCCTATACCCATTCCCAAACCTAAGATATTCCTTATGGATTCGCTTCCTATGGGCTTCCATTAGAAAGCCAAAAATACTCATTGACTTCCCAGGGTCTTTGGAAGAACTGATGGCAGATGTGGGAAGAGAGGAGGAACTCCCAGGAACCTAGTCTCTCTCTCTCTCTCTCTTTTTTAAATATATTTTTAATCCCCATCCAAGGACATGCTCACCAGTTTTAGGGAAAGAGAAACAGAGACAGAGACACAGAGAGAGAGAGACATCAGTGCGAGAGAGAAACACTAGTTGACTGCCTCCCACAAGCACCCTGACTGGAGATCAAACCCGCCAGCCCAGACCTGTGCCCTGACCGGGAATCAAACACAACACTTCGATGCATGGGATGACACTCCGACCAACTGAACCACCGGGCCAGGGCAACTGATCTCCTCTAAGGTCTCATCTCCAGTATAAGTCAGCGCCTTCTATGGATTTATTCTCCAGATGATCCATCAGTCACTGCTGAAATAATTGCATGTGCATAAAGACACACCCAAAATGCTTAAACCCACACATGCCCCTCCAAAGGACAAATATTAATTCTTGAAGATATATAGTCTATAAAATAATAAGGAAAAAGCTACCATTTTCCTAACTACCTCATAATTTGGAAGGCACCTCTCACTTCTTATGCAGTAGATTCAGTGTTTTATTCCCTCCTCAGCTTTCAAATTGCTCTTCTTCACTCTTGGCGGGAATAAGGAAGGGCCCATTGCCAACTTGTAATTGTTCTTCATGGTCACTTTGCAGATACCCAAGCACCCATTCAAAGCTTCTACATTATTTGAACTAAAGACTTTATTCAACTTTTAGTCAAAATTGTTCTACCCAGGGCAAAACATGGTAAGCAGTTTTATTATTTCAGATATATCTATGCTGTCACACTCTTCTAGATGAATAATAGAAATTATTTAGCAGCAATGTAATACTGTGGAAAGGACACTGACTGAAGTGAAACTGTGCCTTAATGCTCACTAACTGCCTGATACCTAGTAAATGGTTTCATTTCTCTGAGCCTTAGTTTCCTCATCACTAAATGATGGGTAACATGGGTTCGTTTGTTTTCATAGCTTATGCTGAGTGCATAGACAGTATATATGTGAAAGTAGCTGACATATAGTGAGTATTCAAAAATACACTATAATTACTTTTTGGCTAAAGTTAGAAATTATCTAATGCAACCATTAGTTTTTGCAAATAAAATGCTCAAGCACAAAGAGGAGTAAGATTCACCCACTTCCACAGAAATAGATGCCAAAGCTCCTGATTCTTGCTCAATGTTCTTTCCATTACACCTTCTGGGGTGAAAATGGAGTGTGTGATTAAAGAGATGAAGCCCTTCACTACTGAACCTGTGCCCCAAGGTCATGTCCCCTTTCCCCAAACGTCTAGGCTAATGCCAATTTTTTTTAATGTCCATGTGGTTTGGCCTTGGATGGAAAAGATTTTTTCCAGCACCACCTATCCTATTATTCTGTTTTGAAAGGGTAATCTGTCAGGCAAATCAAACATTAAAAGCAGTGGGAACATTCTGAGGTTTGTAGTGTGTATATTTTTCTCACTGATTAAATCTTCACTCCTCTCTAT
Source organism: Anoura caudifer (assembly GCA_004027475.1). Taxonomy (NCBI): domain Eukaryota; kingdom Metazoa; phylum Chordata; class Mammalia; order Chiroptera; family Phyllostomidae; genus Anoura; species Anoura caudifer. The sequence goes on from PVKU01003243.1 coordinate 56,721, forward strand.
CAGAAAAAAAGGGAGGGAAAACTGTTTCCCCAGCTCCTCTAAAAGGAGAAAAGCTTTTAAAACAGTTGGCAGAATGCACTATTCAAAGTGGGAAAATACAGTTTTCAAGAAACATCAGTTGAAAAAGGAAAAAGAACACATGTGTTCAGGATAAAGTTTGTTTTCTTTTGGGCTAATATATTGCTGCTTCATGATTCTAAGCCATTACCAGCAGAGTCAGATTGTACCCAGCAGTTTTATCAACACAATTTAATACTTTCTCTAGCTTACTATAATTAGGGAAATATAGGGAAAGTTTTAAGCTGATCTCATTGAATAACAAAAAAAAATGAAAAAAAATCCATTTTTCTAGGTGGTAGAGTATATAAAGAATTAGTATTCAAAACTCAGTTTCTTCTTTATCCACAGCTGACATACATGATTGAGATTATCACCTGGACTTTGAGATGATCAGTTAGAAAATGACAACCAAGAAGGGCCTAGGCTTTTGGATGTCCCACCAGCATCTCAGACTCAATACATTCAAATTAAAATTCAGTATCTTTTTCTTCTCACCCAATTTATTCTCCCTCCAGTATTCCCAATATCAGAAGAAGCACCATCAATCACTGAAGGCATCAACTATTCTTTCTCCCTGTCTTCTATCTTCCTCCTAGCCCAAATGATCTTTTTTAAAATTATATTTTTTGATTATGCTATTACAGTTGTGTTGGGAACTGCCCTGCCTGGTTTCAGAAGCTCTAATCCCCTCAGGCTAAGGATGAGTAAAGGACCTTGGGACTATAAGCCACTTAGGAGACAAAGTTTATCTTCCTTGTAGGGGCACCACCTCTGCCCCCTTTCTCTTCATCTTCCTTGGCCCCAGGTGGATGACTGGTTAACCTAAGACCGGTAAGATTCCTCAAAAGAGGGATGATCTAAGACAGGCATGGTCATGAAGGGGCCCACAGGGAAGGACTTGAGGGGCTATAGAAAAAGGGTGTGATGGACCCAAACCCCTCAGCTTTGACGTAGCCTGAGTCCTAATTCTGTCTGCAAGAAGTCTCCTGATCTCTTGGCTGTCTTACTTCCTGCCTGACTTAAGTCTGAAACAATGCCTTAAGCCTGAAACTATGCTGGAGGTGGGTGCCACCCTGTGCTGGAAAGGGCAGGTTCCCTAGGGTGATCAGGCCTCAGAAAGAATTCATAAAATCCCATGAAACTTACTTTGCTAACACCCTCAATTTAAATGATAAAGCACAAAGCAGGAAGAGAGTTTGTTCCCCAAAGTTTTATGGCCCTTTAACTATCCAACCCAGCCTCAGAATAAGCCCTCAGAGTTCTTAAATGTTATCTATTGTTTAATCATTTCTGCCTGACAATGATTGATGAGCTTTATGTATACACCCTGTATTCCTGTGAAAATTGAATCCAATAAAAACTTGTCAAGGCAAGAGTCAAGGCGCTCTCCTCTTGAGAGAGTGGCCATGCTGTCCCTTTTCCTCCACAGGACTCAGTAGTCTGTGTGAATTTGTCTTGTATCTCATCCACAACACTGCAGACCCCAGGAGCTGGGATCTGTATCACAGTTGTCCTGATTTTTCCCCTTTGCCCCCTCCACCCAGTGCCCCCACTTCCTCAGGCAACTCCCCCGTCATTGTTCATGTCCATGGGTCATACTTACAAGTTATTTGGCTACTCCATTTCCTATACTGTACTTTATATCCTCATGGCTATTCTGTGACTACCTATTTGTACTTCTTAATCCCCTCATCTCTTCACCCATTCCCCACCTCCCGCTTCTCATCTGGCAACCTTCCAGTAACTAACTTCTTTTCTTTTGCTTGTAAGAGTTTCTCCTAAATGTGAATTTAAAAAAAGAGCCTCTCTTTTATCTTTAACCATTTGTATTTTAATTATGATGTGTCTTGACATGGGCCTCTTGGCATCCATCATAATTGGGACTCTTTGCTTCTTGGACTTACATGTCTACTTCTTTTACCAAATTAGTGAAGTTTACTTTCAATATTTTTTCAGGTAGATTTTCTATTTCTTGCTCTTTCTCTTCTCCTCTGGCACCCATATGAGACGAATGTTGGACCTCTTAAAGTTGTCCCAGAAGCTGTTTATACTATCCTCCTTTCTTTAATTTTTTTTGTTCTTTTTGTTGTTCTGATTGGTTGTTTCTTGCTACCTCATGTTCCAAATCATTGATTTGATTCTCGTCTTCATCCGTTCTACTATTGTTTCCCTATAAATTGTTCTTTATTTCAATTAGTGTGACCTTCATTTCAGACTGGGTCTTTTTTATGCTGCTGAGGTCCTAACTAAGTTACTCAAGCATCCTTATAAATATTGTTTTGAACTCTGCATCTGAAAGATTGCTTATCTTTATTTCATTTAGCTCTTTTTCTGGAGTTTTGATCTGTTCTTTCATTTGGGCCATATTTCTTTGTCTCCTCATTTTGGCATCCACCCTGTGTTTGTTTCTGTGTATTAGGTAGAGTTGCTTTGGTGCTCTGTCTTGGTAGTGTGCCCTAATGTAGTAGGTGTCCTGTAGGGTCCAGTGGCACACCCTCCCCTATTATCCAAGCTGGATTCTCAAGATGTACCTTTTGTGTGGGCTGAGTACTCCCTCCTCCTGTAGTTGAGCTTTGGTTACTGTTGGCAGGTCAATAGGAGGGATTTACCCAGGATGGTCAGCTGCAAGAACTGGCTGTGACCACTGACCACCAACTTCTGCCCTCTACAGAATATCACCAGTTCAGGGGCAGGGTGTTGCTGCTCTGACGTGGTCTGCAGCTGTCCACTGGGTGTGTGGGCTCTGGAGTCTCCCAGGTAGTGTAGGTCAAGGTCAGCCCCCACCTGTGCTTCACCCAGGGCACACTTCCTGAGCTATAAAGTAATCTGAGATGGGTGCTACTTGTGCTGGGCTTGGAGATCCCCAGGTAATGCCAAGCTGACTCTAATTCCGCTGCTGCTATTATTCACTGAAGCCAGCTGTTGCTTGTTTGATAGGTTTTAAAAGCCAACATGAGCCATTCTTATGGAAAAGCAGCTTGAGTGGGCTAGCCTCTGTGGATCTCCATGGTGGGTCATACAATTATAGCCAGGTTGATGGAGTCTCAGATATGGCACCAGTCTACCTGCTCTTTTGGGGGAAAGGCTCAGCAAAAGGACAATGGCCTCTGCTCACCCACCAGATGAAGTATCGCCAATGCCAGACACTTCAGTCTCTCCCTGTATATTACTGGTGCCCTACAAGCTGTCACCCTGGTGCTGGAGTTCAGAGGGAGTAAGTATGAGTAGGTGAGTTCATGTGTGTGTTCCCCAAGAGGAACTGCTTAGGACTCTAGCAGTCTCTTCCACTCATTCAATCCCCACTGGTCTTCACAGCCAGAAGTTGTGGGGATTTATCTTCCTGTCATCACAACCCCGTTCTGGGGGCCCTGAAGTGGGTCTGGGACTCATCACTCCAAGATAGCCCTCCCAAATTTTTATCCACTATATGTGGGTGTGGGATGAGCCTGTTCTGTGTCCAGGCTCCTCCTACCAGTCCGGATGGATGTGGTTTCTTCAATTTCATAGTTGTCAGACTTCCATTCAACTCAATTTCTGATGTTCCTGAGTGATAGTTGTTCTATATTTTAGTTGTAATTTTGATGTGGTTGTGCAAAGCGGTGAGCTATGTCTGCCTGTGTTGCCATCTTGACTGCACACTCCCATATCATCTCTTAAGTCCATTTTTTAAATTCCTGAAATGATTCTGCAATCCACTGCCATTGTGTTAATTTTGATTTTCATTGTCTCTGGAACTATTGGCACTTTGATTTGATGAATTGGCCCCTTGGAGTCTGCTCTTATAAACCTCCAATTCATATTGGCTCTGGCAAGCCAAATTACTATTGTAATATATAAAGCTAATGATGGTTTACATCTTTCTATGGCTCCCTGTTGCCTATATAAGGCCAAATTTTTCATGTGATCTGGAAGTCTCCTCTCCATTTTCAGCCCATTTTCCAACCTCCCTTCATCACCATGACCATGTAGCTGCAACTTCAACTGTCTGCAAAGTACTCAGGTTCTCAAAAAAAAAAAAAAAAATCTTGTTTTTTTTACTCTCTCCCTATAAGAAACTATACTCTCTCCCTATAAGTCCTACATTTGAAGCCCCCATTGTCCACCTGGTAACTTTCCCCTTAATATGAAAGACAGTTTAAATGCTGCATCTCAGTCAAGTTTTCATTGATAATCCCCAAAGACCTAGTTGGGTCTCTATTTCCATACTGTAGTTAATATACTGCTGTTATACCAATTATCCCATTATATTATGATTATTTTCTTGCCATGAAACTCTTTGATAAATTAGGTTGTGCCTTCCTTATACATGCAGTTCCTAATACAATGTCTGACACAGTAAGTATTCAAATGTTTGTGAATCAAACTAACTGTCTGTTCCTCCCATAGTGATAATACACATAAGCAATTTTCATCTATAATTTCACTTAAGCTTCCAGCCATAAGAAAAATACATTGGTTCTCAAGCAATATACCATGCACTGCTAAGTAGATATATAATGTAAATTAAATAAAATTATGTAAATTACAAAAGAGCACTGTTTCCATGTATCTGTCAGGTAGCAAGTCGAGCAGGTCATAAAACTATGCACAGGATGCAGACAATTTGGTGCATATTAGAGCTTAAAAAAGAATGTTGTAATGAAAAGCCGGTGTCCAAAATGAGCAAAAGTTTTGTTGTTGTTGTTGTTGTTTTTTAATTTGAACCTGGAAGACCTTTACCTTGGAATATATAAGAGGATATAGTCAGGGAAAAACACAGTCTAACTTAAATAAAAAGTTAATGTTCAAGGGCAACCAAGTGGATAGAGTGATAACTGTGAGTGCTTTATAGTACTGTGAGATATAGTTAGACAGTAGATGTAATCATTACTAACTTGTTTGGGGCCTCTTAACATCTCCAGCTTGACGGCTGGTGATATTAAAAGGTCTCAAAACATCCACTGTTTGAAAGTGTGCCTACAAGGTAGAGAAATAATTGAGGTATGATTGTAGAATATCATTTTGAAATTGTTTACAGCCTAGATTTAAATCCCAGCTCTGAACTCATGACCTCTGTTAAACTTTGGCAAGTCACTTTAACCTTGCTTACCCTCAAATGGTTCTGCTCTAAGATAGGACAAAACAGTGAGAGTTAATCAAGCTAAAACAATGCCTGGCTTGGAGTAAGCCCATATTACATGCTACCTGCTGTTATTTGTTGACATTGTTGTATTGCTGTGGACCATTGTATCAGCTACCCCTGCCACTGCTGTGATCTCCAATTGATAGTTTAACTTTCCTAGTTCAAGGTTCTTCCACTTCCATGAAAATCCACTACATGGTTCAGGCAAAAGGAGCAGAAACCTAAATACAGCTGAGTTCATTTTCCTTCTCTCTCCAGAAGTCCAAAAACAGAGTCTTGCTATTGTCATTGTCTTGTATCTGGTTGGAAATATACATTTGTTGGAAAAATAAAATCTAAATAGTTCTGGCTAATAGCTGGCCCTACAGAGGCCTGATGCAACCAGAGAAATGAAATAATAATTATCATACAGGATGGTAAATTGAAGTTTAGTTGAGGAGATCTGGTGAAACTTGCAAAACACTACCTGGAGAAGCAGACAGGAGACAAACACAGAGAAAGAAAATGACAACTCTATCAAAGACACTTATCAATTGAATACATTAGGGCAAAGATCAGGTGCATGAGACTGACTCAGGATATATAAAGACACAGGAGGGCATTAACAAATCTGACCAAAGTTAAATAAAGATCGATAGCCAGAAATGTTTATTGTATGCATGTAGAATTCCATGGTACATCCCTGCTTTGCTTCTGCAATCAGATACTTGTGTAATTTGACTACCAGGAAGTAAGTAATAGTAAATTATGACTCATGACATAATTGTTTTTGTCCAACCATTAGAGTTTGGCAATTGTACATGGCAAGTATTAACACCTACCTCTTGGAGATATCGTGATAATTGGTGTTTTCAATGATGTTTTTGAGCTCTAGAAAGCTAGAAACAAATGTAGGCTGTTTTGCATTGGTTATCAGAACAACTATTATTCACTTTTCTGGTAATCTAGATCACATAGGTCCAGTGGCTCCTTTTAACATATCTACTTAAGAATAAACAGATATTCTTCAGCCAAATAAAAGCTTTCAGGAAATGGGATTATTTCCTAAATTCAATCTGAAATCAATATATTCCAAAATAACCAATGCCTCCTAAACACATTGAGGTCTGGTTTTTATACCCATTGTCTATAACCTCCTTATTATTAGGACCCTACAGGGCACCTACTACATTAGGCCACTCTATCAAGACATGGAGTCAAAGCAGCTCTACCTAAAACATAGAAACAAACACAAGAAGGCTGCCAAAATGAGGAGACAAAGAAATATGACTCAAATGAAAGACCAGATCAAAACTCCAGAAAAGGAGCTAAATAAAATGGAGAGGAGGAATCTTTCAGATGCAGAGTTCAAAACAGTGTTTATGAGGGTGCTCAAGGAACTTAGTTAGGACCTCAGCAGCATAAAAAAGACTCAGTCAGAAAAGAAGGATATACTAATTGAAACAAAGAAGTATTCACAGGGAAACAACAGGAGAGTGGATGAAGTCAAGAATCAAATCAATGATTTGAAATGTAAGGTAGCAGGAAACAACCAATCAGAACAACAAGAAAAAATAAATTAAAAGAAGGAAGATAGTATAAGCAGCCTCTGGACAACCTCAAGTGTTCCAACATTCTCATAATAGCGGTGCCAGAAGGAGAGGAGAAAGAGTAAGAAATTGGAAATCTATTTGAAAAATTAGCAAGAGAAAACTGCCCTAATTTGGTGAAAGAAGTAGATGTGCAAGTCCAAGAAGCACAGAGAGTCCCAAACAAGATGAATGGATGCAAAGACACCTGTTTGGGAAGCACCCTGCCTGGTTTCAGGAGCTGTAAACCACCCCATGGCTAAGGCTGAGTGAGAAACCTTCGGACTGTGAGCCACTAAGGAGACAAAGCTTATCTCCCTGCCAGGAGCACCGCTTCTGCTTCATCCATAACTGGCCCCCAATGCTTAGTTGGTTAGCCAATGATGGGTAAGATTCCCTCAAGGGAGTGGTCCCCTAAGACAGGCACGATCACATGGGAAGCCCTCAAGGAAGGACTCGGGGGCCTACAGCAAAAGGGGGTGATGGACCCTCACTCCTCGGCTATCCTGACATAGCCTGAGTCCTCATTCTGTCTGTGAGAAGTTTCCTAATCTCTTGGCTGCCTTGCTTACTCTGCCTGACTTAAGCCTGAAACAATGACAGAGGGTGGTACAATGCTGTGCTGCATAGGGCAGGCTCCCCAGGTTCAGGCCTAAGAAAGAATATATAAAATCCTGTGAAACCTGCTTTGTTAGGAATGCTCTCAATTAAATGATAAGGGTCGGAGCAGGAAATGAGTTTGTTTCCCAAAGTTTTGTAGCCTTTTAGCTGACAGACCCTGACTCAGAATAAGCCCTCAGAGTTCTTGGTATGTTATCTATTGTTTGATCCTTGCTGCCTAACAATGATTAATGAGCTTTACCTGTATTCCTGTGTAAAACAAACCTAATAAAAGCCATTGAGGAAGAGGCTCTTGGCCCTTCTCCTTTGAGAGATTGGCCACTTTTCCTCCCCAAGCAGATCATGTCTTGGTAGACTTATTTTCATCCATGGTGGATGGGGGGGGCTCTGCGGCAGGATCCCCCCCACAGAGGGCCACTCCAAGACAAATCATAATTAAAATACCAAAGGTTAAAGATAAAAAGAGAATCTTAAAAGCAGCAAGAGAAAAGAAGTCAGTTACCTGCAGGGGAGTTCTCCTAAGACTATCAGCTGATTTCTCAAAAGAAATTATATAGGCTAGAAGGAATTGGCAAGAAATATTAAAAGTCATGAAAAGCTAAGATTGTTTTACCCACCAAAGCTATCATTTAGAATCAAAGGGCAGAGATTCCCACTCAATAAAAAAATTAGGAGTTCCTCATCACCAAACCATTATTATATGAAATGTTAAAGGGACTTATTTTAGAAAAAGAAGATCAAAGCTATGAACAATAAAATGGCAATAAATGCATATCTATCAATGAATCAATGTAAAAACAAACTAAGCAAACAAGAACAGAGACAGAATCATGGATAAAGGGAACATTTTGATGGTAGCCAGATGGGAGGAGGGATGTGGGGGAATGTGTGAAAAGGTGAGGGGTTTAAGAAGTACAAATAAGAAGTTACAGAACAGCTATGGGGATGTAAAGTACGGCATAGGAAATGGAGTAGCCAAAGAACTTACATTCAAGACCCATGGACATGAACAATGGTGGGGGGATTGCCTGAAGGAGTAAGGGGTGCTGTGTGGAGGGGGGACAAAGGAGGAAAAATCAGGACAACTGTAATAGCATAATCGATGAAATATAATTTTTAAAAATCATTTTAAAAAAAGAACCAGGAAAGTCAATTTGGAAGGGGTGTGGGCTTTGATGAATTTTCCCAAAGGAGACAGGTGATATAGCATCTGTATGATTCTGCAATTTTGTCAAACATTTTTATATTTACAAAGCACTTTAAGGTAACTCCTCTGGACAAGCATGTAAACAAGATCACCATTATCATTCCCATTTTTCAAAAGATGAAATAGAAACAGAAAACAGTGAAGCAATCTCCCCTCTTCCAACAGATGTATGGCAAGTGGTGACATAGAAATCACTGAGCCTGAAATATCGTTTTGCTCTGTGAGCTGGAGTCCAGGTCTCCCAGTTGGATGAGTGCTTCTCAGCATTTACCAAATTTGAACAGACAAAGCAGTGCACAATTGTGACAGTTTATCCGGATAATTGGGTCACAAATTCCCTGTGACCTTGGAATCTCAAAAACAATGCAATCTGAATTATTTAACAAACTCATGACTTTATGTTTAGCTTTACTGAGGTGGGCTACCAACTCACTAGTTTTCCACAGGAAAAGGAAGAGATTTAATTCTCTTTGAGTTGGGCTGAGGTAAAGTAATGAGATTGAATGGGAATTTTGAAGAGAGAGAGAGTGTGTGTCACTAAGTAAACAATTAGAAATGTTTCCTCTCCCTTGCATTTGGACAATTCTCCTCACTAAAGAAGCATTCTTACTTAACTCTTCACTTCCTTTGGTGTTAGGAGAGCATATATGCTGTCTCCAAAAATAACCTGAAATGTTATGTAATATTTAATTTTAAAATAATTTAATATTGAACTTTAAGATTCCATTTAATATTAGAATAATTGCTCAAAGTGACTCTTCTTCTGGGTTCTGACACACTCCACACCACAGAGTCCCAGCTGCAGAGGCCCACAGAACTAGGAGCCCCAGCCAGAGTTCTAGATATTGCTCAATGACGGCGCAAATTAAAGCGAAACAACAAAGCTTGTTTTTGCTCTCCAGACTCTCGAACAAAAACACAGGAGGACCTGAGCAAGCAGAGCAAAGCCACAGGCAAATGACTCACTGGAAATCTTGAGTGTTTGCTAAGTAAGGTCTTCCACAGCAATGCAGATCAAACAGTCCAGGCCCCTCCTTCAGCCAGTCCTGACTAAGAGAGAAGAGGCCATCAGGCTTGTTGCCAATGATGTCTGCTCGGGAGACTCATGGCCTAGGTCTGGGGAGACATTTGTTTGGTGGGGATATTGTTTACTTTTCAGCTCTTAATTTGTTGCGTGTTTTTGTTTCTTTAAGTGATTGTAAAATATTAAATGAACAAAAGCAAAAGGTGCTCAATATGAAATATTTGGAAAGGACAGAGCATTTTTTTAAACAGTAAGAAAATAATCTGCCTTCATTTCTTTCAGAAGCAACCTGTTAACAACTCTCATTCTTTTACACCAGGGTTTCTCAGCTTCAACACTGTTGACATACTGGACTGTTTAATTCCTCGTTGTGTGTATGGGGCAGGAGGGTCTCTCCTATCCATTGCAGGCTGTTCAGCAGCACCCCTGGCCTCTACTCACTAAATGCCAATAGCATTCCATTCTCCATCTCCAACTGTGATAATCAAACATGTCCCTAGACATTGTCAAATGTCACCTGGGGGGCAAAAGTGCCCCAATTAAGAACTGCTTCAGACAGTATATTTTTGGAAACCAAGAGTGTTAATTTGAAATTTATACATGGGAAAGTTTTAGGAAATTCTTTAGGGAGAACTCAGTCCAACTGTTCATTTCCCAAGGGAGAAAGCTCACAAAGAAGTGACTTGTGCAAAGTCACCCAGTGGATTAGTAGTCAGATGCAATCAGCTTCTGGTCTACTGACCTTTCTACTTTTCTCTCTGAGTAATTCTTGTACTCCTAGTTGATCATCACATATGGGGAAAGCAATCAAAAGTGTCTTTGGCTGTTGCTCTTGAAGTTCAACCCAATCACCATTCCTAGTATGAGGTATGAGTATTCCCTGCTCTTCACACTCATCCCTGGCCCACTATGACCAGTTACAGGGGTGATAACAGACTCTATTTGCTAAATGGAAATTTGGCTTTTTTAACTTACAGTCCTTCTGCTAAGGAGCACTCAAGAAATTCCCAGAAGTTCTCATGTTTCCAAACCTAGTGCCCCTCTTTTTTGGCTCCTTGTTAGTTTTTACCTTCATAGGGTAATAAGACAGTGATCTGGGGTACATTTTTTCTTCCCCCTTTGTTCTGAACCATTAATCTAAATATCAGCCCTAAATTTCTCTTGTGGAAAGCCTCTGCTTATACTCAAATTCAAACCCCCAACATCCTCCATCTGGACTAAGGGTGATAATCTCCTTGCTTCTGCTCTTTTGCCTCTTCTCTCCATAATCCATTCCTCGCAGTGCCCTATCTTTTTAAGATGCAAATCAGACCAAGTCATTCCTCTGCTTAAAACCTTCCCATGGTTTTCCATTTAAAATACAAATTCCTTGTCCTGGCCTATAAGGCTTTATGTCTTGCCAGCCCTCCACCCCCTCTGCTTTACTCACACTGGCCTTGTAGTTGTTCTCAAACATTCCAAATTCTGCCCACCTCAGGGTCTTAGCACTTGCCCTTTCCTCTGCTTGGAATGCACTTCCTCCATGTTTCTGTGACTGGCTCCTTCTCATCATTTAGGTTTCGTCACCAAAGTCAGTGCTTCAGGGAGGGTTCTACCTGGATAACACATCCACCTCTGCCTGCACCTCCATCACTCTGGGTCATATCACTCTGTTTTGTGGCCATGATAATATTTATTTTTGCATCTTAATCTAAATAATCATATTTATTAGTTTACTTTTTATTACCTTTATCCCCCTGCCCCTCACCAGGATGTCTATTTTTTCTCACTGCTGTACCCTGTTTCCCATAAGATCCAGCAGATAGTGCATAGGTGCTCAATAAATATTTTTGAACGAATGAATGACAAACTTACAGAACACTTAAGCAAATAGAATTTAGGATCCTTGACATCCTTCTCTAATAACCATCACCCCTCCTATTTAAATCCACCCTCTACTTTTTGATCCAGCTTCACTGTGCTACATAATATAGCAAACAGTCATACCCAAAGCACTGAAGTGTTCATTTGGTGATATTGATTTAATAATCTATGACCTATCTGACTCTGAATGAGTTGTTTAGATTTTATGAACTTTCCCAATTATACAAGATGTGGCTAACAGTCTTGCTTTTTATTTTAACCTTAGTCATGAATTCATTTACTTGAGTAAAATCATCTAATAGTTAGGCCCCAAGCCAAAAAGACCTAAGAAAAGAGTTACTAAGAGGATTCTGTTTATTTGCATGGGATTACTACTACCACTACCTCATCCAGAAGCTGTGAGAACATATGAGATAATATCTGTGGAGCATTTAAATCTTAACAAGAGACATTCATACACAGAAAAAATAAAGCTATCAATTTTTAACACTACAATGTGTCATTTGTATTCCTTTTACTGATAATTATATTAAGGTAGGTCAACTGTTGTGCATTTCACATAAGTCAAGGGAAATCTAGACATTTACCCAAGAGATTACAGCTCAGAATTCAAGAATGTTGAGGAATAAAGTTGAGCCCTGACTGGTGTGGCTCAGTTGGTTGGGGGTATCACACTACAAAGTGAATGGTTGCAGGTTCAATTCCCAGTCAGGGCACAAGCTTGGGTTGTGGGACAGGCCCCCAGTTGGGATGCATGCAAGAGGCAGCCAATCAAAATTTTCTCCCACTCTCCCTCCCTTCCCCTCTATCTAAAAATAAATAAAGATTTTTTTTTTTTTTTTTAAAGAAGCTGAGTAAATTTCAGCAATTTACTACCTCCTTTACTCTCTGGAGCATTTAAGTGTTGTAATAGACCACGGAACATATGAGAGCAAGAAGGCCCCTTATAAGATCACTTGATCAAAACCCTTTATTTTATGAGATTTTGTGATGATCAAATCCTTTTATTTATGATGAGAAAGTCGCACCCACAAAGTCATATACCAAAGTCCTTCAAGTTTGTTAGTAGCAGATGCCAGCCTAATGCCAGCTTCTCCTGCTTCCACTCCAGGGATAGTTCTGTCATATCCTATTGCTTCTCATGTGCCATTATTCTGTTACTCTCCTCTAACTTTCAAAGGTCAAGCTCAAACCAAGAGGGGAAAGTAAAATGTTAAGGTGAAAATCTCACCAAGAAACAAGATATAGTTTTGTCTTAATATTTTCAGATTTTGGTCTCTTGATGAGAAATAACCACTCTTGTTGAAGGTATGCAAATAAATATGCATCTGGAAAGAATTCAGGTCAACTGGGTCAACATTTTCAAACCCTGGCTAACTTGGATAGTAGCCCTTTAGAATGCTCAGCAAGCTGGAGCAACACTGGATCCAGAAGTAAGTAGCCAGAGGCTAAGGGTTAAGAAAAATATTTTTAATTTTTTGGTAGGAAAGAATTGTCCAGAGTTACTCAGCAACAAATGAACATGGCTAAGAAAAGCCAAAGACGTAAAGGTAACATCCAATATAATGGTACCAGTCAGTTCCTTGCATGGAAAAAAAATAAGACTAATGCTTTTAAATATCAAGACTAAAGAATCAAATATCAAAAGTGTGGGTATGTTCTATGGATCATGAAGAAATATTAAGTTAGGTGTTTTCTGCCCTTTTTGATAATGTAGAACAATAGCAAATACATTTTTTAAAGGACTTCCATTTGTAAAAGTTAACAGGAATACTCAAGCATAAAATTCAGTTAGCTTAAACACCGAATGTTTTCCGATAGATACAGAGTTACACAAGAACTTAGACACACACACAGACGCAAAAAAAAAAAAAAATGTATTGAAAAGATAGGGATGGCTCCATATAGAACTGACAGCATAACTTCTAATCATCATATGTCTAGGGCACCAGAATTTCAACTACCTTTAAGAAAAAAAATAAAAGATGAAAGTAACCAAAATTGTCTCTATACAGTGAATCAGCCACTTCTCACCTGTTAATACAGGGGAGATAAATTTTAAATAAGCCTTTAAAGTGTCAAGTTGGAGGGAAAATGCTGGCTACTAGCTAGCTGCAGCTGCTAGCTGAAGTATAGGCAAGTTCTGATAAAAATATGAGCATGCTGTTATGGTGCAAATTCTACTTTCTATTCTATTTCATGCTTCATTTTATTCCTTTTTTGTCCTTCCAAAATCTAACAATAAAGAAGATTAGAGAATCTGTAAATAGGTTATTTCATAAATAAATGGATTTCCTTTAGAATAAAATCAAACTTAAGTGAGTTGTTTAACGGTACATTTCGTTCTCTTCATCCTGGGGTGGTTAAAATTCCAAAAATAAAAATTAATAACAGCAACTGATAGGTGTCTATGCTTTATATCTTGAAACTTTGTGCTTATATTTTAAATTACAAAACTGAACCATAAAAGTCATATTTTATGAAATGTTGAGAATTACATGAGTGTATATACACATATATGTATAAATATACATTTATGTAAATATAGTAAATATACATATGTATATATAGTATACATATAAACATATGCATATGTATTTACACATATATAGTATTTAAATTTTAAAATAAATTACCATATGTAAAAGAAAAAGATAGAACCCTATCTGGTATGGTTCAGTGGATTGAGCGCCAGCCTTTAAACCAAAGCGTCACTGGTTCAATTCCCAGTCAGGGCACATGCCTGGGTTGTGGGCCAGGTCCCTGGTGGGGGGTGCACAAGAGGCAACCACACATTGATGTTTCTCTCCCACTTTCTCCTTCCCTTCTCCTCCATCTAAAAATACATAAATAAAATCTTTTTATTTTATTTTATTTTTAAAAGTAATTCAACATAAACTATCATTTCTTTGCCTGTGGAGTATTCTCTGGTCCTTTAATTTAAAAGTTAGTTAATTCTAATATGATTAACAGAGACTTTTCTCCCAGGTGTCTTCGTGCTCCATCTAAACAAAGTTGTACCACATCCAGTGCCCAGTCACAATTCAAGGTACAAATAAGAATCATCATGCATCCCCCAAATATAATCCTAGCATTCCTCCCCCAACATTTAAACAATAACAATTAGTTTAGAGGTCTAATTGCTCTCTTCCAGGCTCTAACTCTGTCCCTATTCATTTTCCAGAGGTCCCTGGTGCTTACAAGTCTCTGCGGGGAAACTTCTTCCCTGCTGGGGCCTTTTTTAGTTCACACACTGCAGTGTAGGGAGACAAGGGCAAATCTGCCCAAAGCACAGAATCAGTCCAACCACTAAGCTTCAGGCCTTTCTCTTAGCTTCTGGTGTGGCTGGCAATTCCTTGGCTTATAGATGCATCACTCCAATCTCTGCCTCTGCCAAAACATGACCTTCTTCCTATGTGCCTGTGTCTTTTCTTCTCCTATAAGGACAGCAGTCATACTGGCTGAGGGCTCATGCTAATCCAACAAGACTTCATTCTAATTTGATTACATCTGCAAAGATCCTGTTTCCAAAGAAGATCTCAGTGACAAGCACTGGAGGTAGGACTTCAATCTACCTTTTGGGGGGGGGGGGGACACAATTTAACCCTCGATAGCCATTTATGGTTGAGGGTTCTCAAAAATCCATAGAACTTGGTTCACTCCAGCCAAACTCTCCCTAAATGCCTGATCAATAAAGCAGTGGCAAAAATAAATAAAATTAGAGTTCCAGCCAAGATGGAGGCAGAGGTAGAGACCCTTTGCTTCCTCCCACAACCAAAAGGAGGACAACAACCAATCTGAAATCAATAAACAACCAAAAGCGCCAGGAAATCAAACTTCATGGAACTCCAACAACCAAGGAATTAAAGAAAAAATCAACCAGAAGAACCAGACAGTTAAGGCAGCGGACCTCACAGACCACACTGGCCGACTCAGAAAAACCCCAGCAATTCGCGGACATTGGGGAGGGGCTGACTGGCCAGCTCTGCAAGCAGCAAGGGAGAGGCTGACTTAAGGAGACTCAGAAGTGACTGTGGGCTACCGTGCTTGTGGCAGTAAGAGAAGCTCCCAGTCTCACAGGAGAGTCGGAGAGTCTGTTGAAAAGTGCGCTAGAGAGGAGCAGGCGTGCTGCACTGTTCCCTCTCCTGCCCCTCCCTGACAGGCAGCTCCCCTGCCAGCAAAGAGGGTTGCTCTGTGGGGTGAATACCTAAGGCCCTGCCCCCTTACAACCTATCAGCTGTCCAAGACAAAGAAATATGGCCCAAATGAAAGAACCAGAGTAGAGCCTCAGAAAGAGAGCTACATGAGAAGGAGATCGCCAACCTATCTGGTGGAGAACTTAAAGCCCTGGCAAAATGCTCACAGATCTGATTGAGCTTGGTCAAAAAAATGAAAAAAACAAATGAAGGATACCCAAAGTGAAATAAAGCGGAATGTTCAGGGAACCAACAGTGATGTGAAAGAAATCAGGATTCAAAGCAATGATTTGGAACAAAAGGAAAAAATAAACATCCATCCAGATCAAAATGAAGAAACAAGAATTCCAAAAAGTGAAGGGACTCTTACAAACCTCTGGGACCACCCAAAATGTTCCAGTATCTGAATTATAAGGGTGTCAGAAGGAGAAGAATAACAGCAAGAAATTGAAAACTTATTTGAACAAATAATGAAGGAAAACTTCCCAAACTGGCGAAAGAAATAGACTTCCAGGAAGTCCAGGAAGCCCAGAGAATCCCAAGGAAGCTGGACCCAAAGAGGAAAACACCAAGGCACATCATCATTAAGTTGCCCAAGGTTAAAGACAAGGAGATAATCTTAAAAGCTGCAAGACAAAAGAAAGATTTACCTACAGAGGAGTTCCCATTAGGCAAGGAGGTTCTTGCCTTTCAGTTGATTTCTCAAAAGAAACCTTGCAGGCAAGAAGGGGCTGGAAAGAAGTATTCAAAGTCATGAAAGTCAAGGACCTGCATCCACGATTGCTCTATCCAGCAAAGCTTTCATTTAGAGTGGAAGGGCAGATAAAATGCTTCCCAGATAAGGTAAAACTAAAGGAGTTCATCATCACCAAGCCATTAATACATGAAATGTTAAAGGGACTTATTCAAGAAAAAGAAGATCAAAAATATGAACAGAAAATGACAACAAACTCAAATATCAACAAATGAACCTAAAAGAAAAGAAAAACAATGGAAACAAAAACTAAGCAAACAACCAGAACAGGAACAGAATCAGAGAAATGGACATCACACGGAGGGATGTGGAAAAGGGGAAGGGAGGAATAAGGGGGGAAGGTAAGGGGTCAAGAAGAAGCATGGTTAGCAGGCATAAGGTAGACAGGGAGAGATAAAAATGGTATGGGAAACAGAGCACTCAAAGAACGTATATGTACAACCCATGGACATGGACTAAGTGGGGGGAATGCTGGAGGGTTGGGGGGCAGAGCGGAGGGGGGATAGAGGGGGAAAAATTGGGAAAACTGTAATAGCTTAATCAATAAAAAATATTTTTGAAAAAGAAAAGAAAATTCAACAGAAAAAAAAAAGAAAAGGTGAAAAAAAAAAAGCTGTGGCAAAGGCTGAATACTATACACCATCTATTTCCATGGGTTCTGGCAGTTCAATAGGCAAAGACGGTTTCCCAGTGACTGCTGAGTCAAGGGTTTATAGTGCCCTTACCAGGCGCAAGCAAACAGCATTACTCACCGCCCCTCCCCCACCCCATTAGCTCTTTGGTTTCAGGTAAACAGATAAGCAGCCATATCTTAAGGCACAGAGCAGCCACAAAACAACTTGGGCAGATTAGTTCCAGGGTTCGCTATATTAGTTTCCAATTACTGTAAAAATTACTATGAATTTAGTGGCTTAAAATAACACAAATTTATTACCTCACAGTTCTGGAAGTCAGAAGTTCCAAATCAATCTCATTGGACTAAAATGTCAGCAAACTGCATTCCTCTGTAGCCTCCAGAGGAGAATCTGTTTCTTTGACTTTTCCAACTTCCAGAAGCCACTTACATTCCTTAGCCCAAGACCAGCCCTCTACTTTCAAAGACAGCAGTGAGTAACATCTTTAAATCTTTCTGTACCTTTAAATCTGCCTCTGACCTCTGTTTGTATCAACAGATCTCCTTCTCTGATTTTTCTGTCTTCCTCTTTTATTTAAAGGATACTTGTGATTACATGAAGACCACCAGATAAATCAGGATAATCTCCTCATCATAAAATCCTTAATTTAATCACATCTGCCAGGTTCCTTTTGGTACAGAACATATTTACAGGTTCCAGGGATTAAAATGAGGATACCTTGGTGGGGAGGGGGGGGGCGGGCGCGGGGAGTGGCACTCTTCTGTCTACCATCCTTTTGACTCCCTATATCCACTTTCAAATAAATTACAGAAAAGTCTCACTTCACCTTTGTGTTAGGATATCAGGGCTAACTGCACTGTAGTCTCTCAGGGATTTCAAGCTGGTGCTATGCCTCCATTTAAAATGTAACATGGTGGACTCACTATAGAAGATAAAGCATAGTTAAGTCTTTAGTGAAATATGAAACATAATTTGTGATGATCACCTATGGTGGGACTATACTAGTGTATAAAGCCACATATATTTAAGTGTATGAGGCCTTGCAACACACTTGGTAAAAAAAAAAAAAAAAAAATTGCTGCAAATGTAGCCATTACTCAATGTAGGATTTGTATAAAAAATCAAAGAGGTTAATCTCAAATTTCTATCTGTGGCTTTTGCAAATCATCCTCCAAGTTGTTGCAGAGTTCACAATTTTAGAAGTTTTTCTTCACATATAGTTTTTCGAAAACTTGGAAAATATATTCTTCCTTTTCATCAATTTTAGAAAGATTCATGGGTGGAAATGCTGCAGATTATAGGTATGAGAGAAAAGGCTTTTCCCAGACACAATGGAGTGTTCATTTTGAAGCTGTACACAGAATAAAGACAAATTTTGGAATGTTAATTCCAAACTTTGAAGTACTATAGATACTTAAAAAAATGTATACACAAGAAGGTCAAATTTTTCTCTTTGCTGAGGCTAATTTTCTTTTTTTAGTTAACTTTTTTTCTGCAGTGAAGTTTTAGTTGAGATTAATCAGAAAAATAAATTTGCCAAGACAGAATCAGCTTTGGACAATGAGTGTGAAACACCAGGCTTTGAAAGTTTTCTTTCAAGATCAGTGCACAGAAATTGTGGAGAAGTCCAATAAATATACAACAAATTGAAAAAAATGGACATTTACAAAAAAAATCAAATTCTGAAGATCAGCAGCAACAAGAAAATAAAAAGGACATGTGAGTGCATCACTCATTTTTACTAAGAATAGGCACTTGTTCTAAAGCAATGAATTAAATAATGTTTGCTATCATTTAGTGATTTTCCCTACCTTTTTGCAGAAGAATTTCAGAGGTTTTCAGCAAATATGACAAATTTATGATTTTTTGTTTGTTTGTTTTTTTAGTGAAGATACTTTAATGAAACACTTTTGAGTGAAGAGGCATTTGAAAGCCACTAGACTCTATCTCGGAGAGGCAGTGACACGGCCAATTTTGCGCTTTCTAGAAGCGTGTTCCTTATTGTGCAATAGGAATGTTTTGATTCTGCCAAATATATTCATTTGTTTAAGACTGCTTTCAACTATATCTATTGCTTCGTGTAAAAGAGATCTTTCAAACTTAAACTTGATAAAAATTACCCTTTGAATAGCTATGAGTAAAGACAGGGTGACAAATCTGTTTATACTGTCTACTGAACCTGAATAGTCAAAGATATATTTTAATAAAGTCACTGGCAAATTTGCCAAGTTAAGGCTTTAAAAGAGAAACTGTAATATTATTGTACATTATTGTGATAAACTAATATATAAGTGTAAGGGTTTGTTTTATTTTTTCTTCAAAAAACCCAGCAATGTAACTACAAAGTACTAAAACTGAAGAATGAGGAGGCACGGGCCATTCAAAGGGCAGGGTTAAGATCAATCCAAGTAGAAGGAACAGCCAGAGGCAAACACAGTGGATTGTAAAACAAAACAAAACCGGGAGGTGTTTGAGGAATTAAAAGGAAATAAATGGGCTAGAAGAGAGTATATAAAATAGAGAATGCTTTGGGTTGTACCTGGACAAATAAGCAGGGACCAAATCATATAGCACCCTACCGGCTATGGAAATGAATTTAAATTTTATTTTAAGCACAAAAAGAAAATACTGAAGTATTTTAAGCAGGAAAGTGGTATAATCAAATTTGTTTTTGCAAGATAACTCTGGCTACAGTGCTGAGAATAGATGGTAGGAAAGCAAGAGTGAAAATGTAGAAACCATTAAGAAGACTATTTTGACAAACCAAATGAAAAGCTGTTACGGCTTGCATGAAGTCGATGGCAGGGAAGATGAAAAGCAGTGGAGAGGCCTGAGACCCTGCATATAACTTTAGAGTCTGTATTTGAAGGAGACTTGGTAAAATTTGCTCATGATATGGATGGCAGCAGTGAACAGAGGGTGGAAACAAGAAGTCCCACATTTTTGGTTTCAACAGTTAGTGGATGGTGGGGTCATTGGTTGAGACAGGGGAGAAACTGATTTAGCGAGGAAAATCCTTTCTCACAGCTCAAAAGCAACTTCACACACATGCAGAAAAGTATAACAATGAAGATAAAATATTAAGTGACACCCTCATTTAAAAAAATCATCATCCTAAAGTCACAGTGATGCCAAGAAGTTTCTTCCTGTCTTCAGATCTCTGCCTAACCATACGTCATTCATAGGAATCATACGGAACACTGACAATCAGGAAATTTTCATTCATCAAGCTTTGTCTTCTAAAATTAATACCCTCAAAACCATCTTGGAAGGCTTCTAGGCTATTTGAGGAAGTGTAGTTACTCAAACAATTCTTTCAAACACTTATTCAGTATCCACTGTCCTATAGGCTATGAATGATTCAGAGGGATGATGTTTGGTCCTTTTCCCTTAGAAGTTTTAAATTCGGTTGGAGAGATTAAGATAAAGAGGTAAGAATTGGTTAAGGGACAGTGCTGGTTAATATAAGAGTTAGCATTAAAATAGGTGGCTAGCCCAATGAGGTGCAGCCAGGGTGGGCCTGTGAGTTGGGTAGGGCAGAGTCTCTGAGGAGCTCCAAGGCAGGTCAAACTGTGTCAGCCAGCATGATGGAGTCTCAGATACAACACCAGCTTGCCAGCTCTGTGGGGGGAGGGTTTAGAAAAGAGACGATGGCCTCTGCTCACCTTGATGCCAGATACTTCAGTTCCTCCCTTTATGCCACTGGTGCCTTTCAAGCTGCTACCTCAGTGCTGGAGCTCAGAGGGAGTGAGTCTGATTAGGTGTCTCCATGTGTGGGTTAAGAGGAACTGCTTGGGGCTCCAGCGATTTCTTCTACCAACTCAATCCCTGCTGGGTTTTGCAGCCAGAAGTTGTAGGGACTTATCTTCCTGGCACTGGAACCCTGGGCTGGGCAGCCTGGTATGGAGCTGGGACTCCTAACTCCCAAGATATCCCTGCTGAATTTTTATCCAGCTCACGTGGGAGAAGGACCAACCCATTCCATGTTTCTGTCCCTCCTACCGGTTCAGATGGATGTAGTTTCTTTAATTCTGTAGTTGTCAGACTTCCATTCAACTTGATTTCTGATGGTTCTGAGTGATTGTTGTTCTATCTTTAGTTGTAATTTGGATGTGGTTATGTGAGGAGGTGAGCTGTGTTGCCCTATGCTGCCATCTTGGCTGGAAGTCCCACTATACTTGTATAAACTCAGGTGAGCCTTATAACAATCTTATGAGGAGGTACTGTTTAGCTCCATTTTACAGATAAGAAAACTGAGGCATGGAGTGGCTATGTAACTTGCCTCAATCACACAGTTTTGGGTTTAAATCCCAAATAGTTTGCTTATAGAGCCTGTGCTCTTAACTATTACAGACAGCATGTGGATTCTCACATGGGTGCTAATGGTTTGTAGCCATCAAAGGGAGAGATGAAAATGAGCATGATGAAGTCTAGAAGTAATGTTTAGGGACAAGAAGAAATGATCACCAACATGTTCCTGCAGAGACAGAGTCAGATTGCAAAAACAAAAGCAGGCCTAAATGGCAGCTTACAAATAAGGATGAGGATAAACATTGAGAACAAGTTTTAGAAAGATGTAACTCCTGGCTTGAAGAGGAGGTGAAATTAAAATAAAAAAATAAAAGTCTTGACTGATGGCTGAGATGGTTGGAGTGTCATCCTGTAAACAGAAAGGTCACAGGTTCAATGCCCAGTCAGGGCACTTACTTAGGTTGCAAGTTAGGTCCCTGATTGGAGTGCAATACAAGAGGCAACTGACTGATGTTTCTCTCTCACATCAATGTTTATCTCCCTCTCTTCCCCTGTCTCTCTATAAAATCAATACGTACGTTCTCAGATGAGGATAAAAAAAATTTAAAAAGAAAGAAAAAGTAAAAAGTCAGGAGCAAGCATAGCCAAAAATAAGCAAGCCTCACTGAGGCAGATTCCTGGCAGAAAGCTGGTCTGGCTGCCCCTGTGTCACTACCTACATTCTTGCATCTTAAGGAAGAATCATGTCTGCTTCTGAAAGGAAAGTAAGTGGAATAAAATTTGATAGTGGAGACTGAGCATGAAATGCTTAGGACATACACTGAACCCCATCTTCCTACCTCCTTCATGAGGTAAAGAACAAGTATTATAATGTATGAAGAAACAAGGTCAACTAGATATGTCAGACTGTAGAACTCTGAAGTTCAGGATTAGTGGCTAGAATTTAATTTTGAAGGTAATATGGATCTACTGAAGTTCTTGAAGCAGAATGTAAAAGGACACAATTGTCGTATCAAGGACTCTCACTTAACTGTGGTTTATAGTTTGGCTTAGAGGGAGAAAGAAATACAGTTAAGTGGAAAAGTTTAAATGCAGCCAAGGTAAGAAGACGTGCAATTGGTTATTAAGAAGACTTGGGAAGTCAATTAAAACAATGATGGAGCTTTCAGAGATGAATTCTCACAACTCTGGGAGTTTCTCTCTACAGTGCTAACAGTTTACAAGGGTATTTTTGTAGCACATTCAACAACACACTGAAAAGATGAGTTCCTCAGAACAGAGGTGAACCATGTGATTTTAGGTAGACTTACAGTTTCCCTTGAAAACATTCTTTCATCCATGACAAATATGGCCTTAAGCAATATCCCACATGATTCATGTGGCTGTAACACACCCAACTAGTTTTTCTTTCTAAGAGACTAATGAATCAAACTGTCTTTGTCCAAGAATTGGGACAATTTACAAAGATTGGCTTAACAGAAAACAGATACATACCTGAAGCAAGAATAATGATGCTGAAAATAAACCATTTCTACTTTAGTATCAAAAAGTTAATAACAATCCTTTTCCTTCACCATATCTTTGAGTATTCTAAATCTTTATAACAGGCTGTCAGCTGCATTATTGGTCTTCGGTGTTTTTTTATTTCTTAACCACTATTTTCAGGGATTTTTAGAAAGCATTCAGAATGAAAACCTAGAAGTAGCTTCAATTTTTTTTACAATCTTGTAAATTGAGCTCTCCATTTTTTCATCAGTAAAGTGAGGAAGTTGAACTGGACATTCTCACAGGAACTAAATGCACATTTATCCATTGATGTTTTCATAAATATTTTTCTGATGACGGTTTCAAAAATATCTGGGATTTTTTCTATGTATGCCAAAGTAATATATAGACTCAAATAATCAATTGCAAATTTAAGAAATTACATAATCCACAGCTATATTAGCTATTAACTAATCAATTATAATATCTTCATGGATACAATCTTTTAATTAATTGGTTACCCATTCCTGGTTGTGTGAGTGAAGAACTTTTCTGGAATATTTATAAATATAACAATTGGATCATCTTAAAGAACTTTCTTTGATGGAGCCCTTTTATGCCTCTTAGCACCTCCCTCCATGTCTCCACTACCTTTCCTCTGAACTACTACCCACCCACTTAGTTAAAGGGATGGGTCCTAATGACTTTTTCTGTTTCATGGCCCTACTCCATGACCACAGTCAATTGGGCCAGGAGAAGGCATCTGACTCCATACTCTGGAATTGGAAAAGAGAAGAGACAGCTGTCTCTTTCCAGGTAGATGGAGGTGGAACATATAACGTTGGTAACTTCCAGTAATTGTATTTTTCCATTTATGCAAGAAAAAGTAAATAAAGCTAGTCCGCAAAGAGAGAAATAAAGACTGGAATCAAACACATAGAGGAAGAGGTATTTAAGTCTCTGGTCTAGCTTATTCCTGTGGCTTAGCTATTTCTCTTAGATTTGGGTAGTGTCCTATATCCTTATCATAAATTCTCATTGTTTGCATTAGCTGCCTCAAATGGGTCTCTGCTCTGAGTTTGTCATTTGTGGCTCCAGAACAAGAACACTCACATGACAAGCAGTGCAAGGCTGTGCGGCTGGCATCTCCCCAGACTTATCAGATTGCCTGGGTGCTCTCAGCCACAACTGTGGTGGTTGCTGGGAGACATCTCTAGTTGATTGTGTTCAGGAGAACATAACGGGGGAGCAGCAGTCTGCTTAAAGCAGAAACTCACACCCTCGGATTGCCAGGCCATGAACCCTTCCTCCTTCAATTTATCATCCAATCTCTGGAGCAGAGTTATCTGCCTGAGTAAAGCAAATCATTCTGACTGCCCGAACGTCCTTTTAGAGCCAGGTATCTCTCTTGGGTTCCTCAAGATCTCACATCCTGTTTCAAGTTAGGCATGATGAGCTGTGGGAGTTCTCTTTATAAGTTCACTCTACAATGAGTGCTTGGTTTTTGATAGGCAAAGGAAGAAGTGGGGCACTTGAGCTGATCCTAGCAGATATCTCGTAAGCATCCCTTTCCAAGTCTAGGGAAGAATCAGGCCTTACTCTTAAATGTAGCTTCCCCCTATAAAACACCCTCTTCCCCCATCCCCAGCCCTCATATATATATGCAGATTCAGGTATAAGCCAGTTTGTCACAATAACAAGATCCCCTATACCAAGTAAGCCCAAACCCAGACTAATCGACTGACTCCCGTTTAGGAATTCTGAATCATAGGGTCATTAAAAATAGATTATTTTGCCTTTTCTTTCTCAGGCATTCCTCAAGCACTCAGAAAATTCAGTCTCATCAGCAAGCTCTTACAAGACTACATTTGCATTTTGTCTTCCTGAAGATTAATTTGTATCTGTCCAAGAAAATTAAAATATACTACAGTACTCTTTTTAAAATCTCACCGCAGTCTATGGTCTGAAATCAGCGTGGCTCCTGAGAGTCTGCTTCATCTCACCTCACCGTTTTGTTCTGTTTTGTTTTTTCACACAGTCATGGCCATAGCCTCAAGATGACTTGGCTTTAAGTCCAATAAAGCATTTTTTAATCAAAATTTACTTCTGCTTCTCCTGGAAGATTAGGTAATGGGAAACAATCCTCTCACAAAAGATGAATAAGGAAGCTTGATGAAATATTAAGAGACAAAAATCTTGGAAGCATCAAGGGCTAATATGGTATGAGGAATTAAATACCAGTCCCCAAAACAGAAGGGATAGGAGTGCAAATAGGTAAGCCTGGTACCTGGGGCCACTTTTAAATGGGAAGTATTTGCTATTTGGAGAGAGACAAACAACAGGCTGAGTTTTCCTTTGGCAACTTCAGAGAGCTGTTTGACAAAAATCAGTGTCTAGAGCCAGGCAAGGTAGGAATTCCATAAATCATCCCTCACTTAAGACTGGAAGGCCAAAGAGCATAACCTTACAAATAAAGACAAGCCAGAAGTAAACTATTCCTTATAGGAACTACACATATTCTGGGTGACCTGGAATATATCACCTGGAACCTGAATTGTTTGTTTAGAATAATTAGTGTCCCCAAGCACTTGACTAAAGTGAATAAATACCTTCTTTGGCGGAAACAAACATCATTCATATTATTTGTGCACGTTGTCTTTAGAAAATTGTTTGCCCAAAAACATGTCTAGGATACAATCCAGGCATACATAGAGACCAGATAATACAAATGTAAACCATAGGCTACAAAAATAAACTCCAGAGCCTTTAGATATTGGAATTATTTTAAAAGGTCTCTATACAACTGTGTTTGCTAAGTTCAAGGAGATAAAAGAAAAGCTTTAAAATTTTGGCAGAAAGCAGTAAAGAAATTAGATATCCTAGGACTGCAAAACTTAATTAAAATCAGGAATTCAATAAGCAGACTTAACAATATACTAGACACTACTAAAAAAAGAATTAGAAAACTGAAAGATAGGTCACAACAAATTATCTAGAATGAAACACAAAGACATAAAAATGAGAAATATAAGAGAGGAAATAAGAGGCATAGACAACATGTTGAGAAGACCTTGTATGCCTTTCATTGAAATGTCAGAAGAGAGATAGTGGGGCAGAGGCATTATTTCAAGAGAAAATAGCTGAGATTATTTCTGGAACTCATAAAGTATAACATTTACCATCAGCAATATCGTAACAGTTTAGCAATTATCTTGCAGAATTACATGCTGCAAGATAATTCATAAAAAATCAAGGAAGAGAAAGAAAAATACCATATGATTTCACTCATATGTGGAATCTAATGAACAAACTGAACTAGCAAGCAAAATAGAGACAGACTCATAGATACAGAGTAGGATGACAGCTAGTGGTGGGGAAGTTAGGAGCTGGAAGGATTGAGCAGAAAGAAAAAGGACTCATGGACATGGACAACAGTGGTGGTTGCAGGGGGAAGGGGTGGTAAGTGGTAATGGAAAAAATATAATAAAATTTTAAAAAATAAAGTGTCTGATTCAAAAGAATTTTGAATGACTACATAAAAATTCACATACAAAAAAATCTTTTGTGGGCAATCATATGTCCTGGCTGTATCTACTTATTCATTCTCATTTCCAATTGGTCTTCAGTTGTTGCTCCACACAAGATCAATTGTCTCTGCTATCTCCTCTGTTTTCACTGCACTATCATTTAGCTCTGAAGCTCTTTTCCATGACTCTGCAGCTCTTAGCCACATAAAATATTCTGCTGCTCTCCCACTGCCCTGGGCTTTGAAGAAACCCCATGAAGTCATCTCAGACACACCTGTCCAAATACACCTCAAAGGTATTTTCTTTATTCCCAATTCATGATGATCATGTAGGGATTCTCAGTTGTACCTTCTCCCCCAGACCGCAGGTTATGAGATTCTCTGACCTTCATTCCCAAAACCTATGGTGGGAGGGGTGGGGCAGTAGCTCTTACCCTCTACCCTTAGAACTTGTCCAAGTCTTTACTCTCTGCTGATTCTTGCTTTTCTCCTGGAAATTTTTATCTAGTTGCAAGTGGGAAAAACTGGTTTCATCTGGTGGTTTTATTCTAAATTTTCTCTCCTATGCCCAGACCAGTGGATTTACTACTAAAGGACAAACATAAGACTCTCTGTTAATTGCTCTCTGAGTCACTTCTTCTCAGAAGAAATAAATGTCACTGAATAAAACACAGTAAAGGCAAAGAAAGAGGAAAATCAATCTGGGAACAAAGTTGAACAAATATCTCAAAATATTATTTTAGAACATATGAAGCCAAAACTTTTGACAAATGCATTTATATTGCATTTATATACATATATACTAAAGACAATGCACAGACATTACTTTCTGATGCACAGGTTTACTGCAGCAGAATTTATTACTCATAAAGTCATAGGAATTTTTGTCCAATACCTAAATATGTTCTAACTAACTTTTTAATATTTTAGGGTCATATTTTGTCATATTTTAAAATAAATACATAATTATATAATTTTTGGCCTTGTCCAGTCTTCTTGCTTCTCACATCTTTTATAAGTACACAAAAATAGTAAGGAGTGATATTGCAATTATTTATAAGCCCATTAAGAAGTCTATCATGTAGGACTTTGGTCAAAATGGAGGTATAAGTAAACATGCCTCACTTCTGCACACAACTATAACAAAAATTACAGCTATGCTACAAGACGAACATCCCCAGTATTGTTAGGAATTCAAGCTGTATGGAAGTCTGACAACCAAGGATTTAAAGAAGCCACATTCATCCAGATGGGTAGGAGGGGTGGAGGATGCACAGAGGTGCAGAAAGGCATGGAGACAGGAATGGGTCCCACATCCACATGTGATAGATAAAAAACTGAAGGGTTACCTCAGGAATGAGGAATCCCAACCCCAGTCCAGACCACCCAGCTCAGGGTCCCAGTGCCAGGAAGCTAAGTCCCTATAACTTCTGTCCGTAAAACCCAGTGGAGGTCAGAATGATGGAAGAAACTCCATTCTCTTTAAGGGCCTGCAATCGACTTAGGACCCATGCAGACCCACCCCTCTCTGGGATTCATCACCCAGGGCAACAGCTGGAAGGGCACCAGTGGCATATAGGGAGAAAGTAAAGCAAAAGTGAGGAAACAGCTTCTTCCTGGGCAAAACTGCAGAGGCCAGGCAGTGGCATTGAGCCCTCTTCAAGCCCTCCCTCACACAGAGCAACAGGGCAGTGACACAGGTTGCCCCATCCTTGCAATTACCTAAGGCTCTGCCCAATACAATTTAGGTGCACTAAGACAGGGAGTCAAAGAATCTCTACCTAATACACAGAAACAAACACAGAGAGTATGCTAAAATGAGGAGACAAAGAAACATGGCCCAAATGAAAGAACAGAACAAAACTCTAGAAAAAGAACTAAATGAAAGGGAGATAAGTGACCTATCAGGTGCACAGCTCAAAACACTGGTTAGCAGGATGCTCAAGGAATTCACTGCATACTTCAGTGCCATAGAAAGACCCAGGCAGAAATGAAGATTGCATTAAGTGAAATAAAGATAAATCATCAGGGAAGAAATAGTAGAAGATGAAATCAAGAATCAAATCAGCAATTTGGAACATAAGGAAGGAAAAAGCATTCAATCAGGAACACGGGAAGAAAAAAGAATTAAAAAAAAAACAAGGATAGGCTTAGGAACCTCTGGGACATCTTTAAACATACCAACATCCGAATCATAGGGGTACCAGAGGAAGAACAAGAAATTGTAAATGTATTTGAAAAAATAATGAAAGAAAACTTCCCTAATTTGGCAAAGGAAATAGACATACAAATCCAGGAAGCACAGGGTCCCAAACAAGTTGTACCCAAAGAGGACCACAACAAAACACATTATAATTAAAATGCCAAATGTTAAAGATAAGGAGAGAATCTTAAAAGCAGCAAGAGAAAAGCAGACAATTAACTACAAAGGAGTTAAGACTGTCAGCTGATTTCTCAAAAGAAACTTTTCTGGCTAGAAGGGACTGGCAAGTATTCAAAGTGATGAAAAGCAAGGACCTACAACCTAGATTACTCTACACAGCAAAGCCAACATTTAGAATTGAAGGGTAGATAAAGTGCTTCTCAGACAAGATAAAACTAAAGGACTTCATCATCACCAAGCTCTTATTATATGAAATGCTAATGGGAATATCATAAGAAAAAGATCAAAATGATGAACATTAAAATGGCAATAAATTCACAACTATCAATAATTGAATCTAAATAACAAGCTAAACAAGCAAAACAGAAACAGAAGCATAGATATGGAGAAATTTTAGAGGGTTATCAGTTGGGAGAAGGAAGGAAGAAGATGAGGGGAAGAGTGCAGGAATTAGCAAGCACAAATTGGTAGGTACAGAATAGGCAGGGGGATGTTAAGAACAGTATAGGTAATAGAGGAGACAAAGAACTTTAATGCATGACCCATGGACATGAACTAAGAGGAGGGGATTGCTGGAGGGAATAGGGGTACCAGGTGGAGGGGGCAAGGGGAGAAAATTGGGACAACTGTAATAGCATAATCAATAAAACATATTTTTAAAAAAGAAAAAGAAATCTATCACATAAATGTGATGATGGTCATAGTGAAGTTCAATTTACAGGCCTACTTGCCTCAGGAATCCAGGAAATTTAGAAAGTAATGTGGACTCCCCAAAAACAGGGAGAAAAAGGATGTTAGGGCTGAGAACCAAGTCTGGGATACTCAGACTCAGAACCTTTTGAGGGAATAGAATGTCTGCCCTAAGTTCCCGGGGAAGGGTGGGGATGCCCCAGGGAAATCAGAACACTAAAGGACACGGGCACATTCTCAGGTCTCAGAGAACAGGTAGAAGTACTATCTAAAGGAGTAGAAACAATGAGTCCATATTTGGAGGGGAGGGTCCCACAGTACCATTGTCATTTAGTAAAAGAGCTCCTAAGTCTAGTTGGCAGGAGTGGAACCCCTTTCTCCTTGCAACAGAAAAAGCCCAGTGATTGCAGCTTGATAGCAGTGGCAATGGGATCAATAACAAGTCCTCTTACAACAAGTAAGGTCCAGAACAAACCACAGCGG
This sequence comes from Anoura caudifer, assembly GCA_004027475.1. Taxonomy (NCBI): domain Eukaryota; kingdom Metazoa; phylum Chordata; class Mammalia; order Chiroptera; family Phyllostomidae; genus Anoura; species Anoura caudifer. The sequence goes on from PVKU01003243.1 coordinate 86,589, forward strand.
TGGCAGCAGGAAACAGAACCAGTGTGGGCATACAGGGAGCAAGCCAGGTCTGCAAAAGGCACAGCAAGGGTCCTGGCAACCACAACAAAGGGAGTCCAGCCACAGGGGAGTATGAGTCACTCAGGGCCTGGGGGAGGACAGAGGAAAGAGGCCTCTCTCCTGATGGTAAACATCCCCATGAACAGCAGAGCCAAACAAGGAAGCACTAGAATATCCACTCTGTTTGCACAACACTGTTACGTCAGAATATCTGGAAGTAGAATCTAGGAATTTGAATTTTAAACACGTTCTTAGGATGATTTTTTTTAAAACAGTACTGTCTATAGATCTGAGCAACTGAGAATCTTGCCCTGGACTCAACTTTTAGAGAAACTTCTTCCAGCCACGCTTCTGATGGGGCAAGGTATTCTAGGGGTGAAGGGAACATGCCCAATAGGATCCTATGCCCACCTAAAACAGAAGCACTCCATACCCAAACCACGCTCCTGGTACCCAAGACACTGGATTCTCTGTCCAAATGACATCAAGACCAATTCCAGCGCCTAAATGGATCTCTTTCCTTGGTCTGTACTCGATGGGTGGACCACACGACATGGTGTGCATAATACTAAAACCAAATATTTTCGAAGAGGGATTGGTGAGCATGGAGTTTGGACTTGCCGGCTGGGTGGATCGCATGTGCTGTCCGAGCCTCTCACACTAGAGCAAGAGCAGGAGTAGAAAAAGAATGGGGGCCTCCCATTCTGTCCCTCCACCTGCACTTGTGCCCTGGGCCCACAGAGGTTAGGGACATCCACTGGTCTCAACCAGAAGCTTACTATTTTTTGACTCTTTTTGTTAAGACACAAGGGTTTTGTTTAGCTTAGTTTTGTTTTTATTTTGTCTTTTTTTACTTTCTTTTTAAGAAAGAAAAGGAAAGAATGCTCTTAGAGTCAAATATGCCAATTATAAAATGAAGGAATGCTAAAATTCAATCCTGCAGAGACTCTACAAGCTCTTGATTTTTCCCTTTGGCAGGTGAAGTCTTGGAGACTAAGTCTTGCATGTTTAAGGGGCCTCCTAAAACTTGGGATTCATAGGGTTTAGTTTCAGTGCTATCTGTTGCACATGTTTCCTGTGCTCTCCATTGTCCTAGGCAGTGAGAGGATCAGTAAGATATGATGCATTTCCTCAAAGCAAGGCCATTGGATAATTCAAGCTGTACACATGGAATGCAAAAATAACAGCTGTGAAAGGGAATATGTTATTTTAAGAGCTAAAGTGGGTGCCGCAGTAGGGGTAACTTCAATAGGAATTTAATGGATCTTCAACAAGCTCCTTCCCTTGTTCCCAGGGTTGCCACCTTCTAAAGGACACACACTCACACTGTTACAGAACCCCCCCACCCCTGGGGGTCTTGTTACTCTTGGTTCTTTTTGCCCACCACTGGTAGGAGTTGTGGCTCTCAATGCCAGAGTTTGGTAAAAGGAAAGGAACTATTTATTCAAAAGTTATACAGGTTTAGAGTAATGGCTGAATGTTGCTGTTAAATTCCAAAATCCCTTTTAAACACCCACAAACACACAGTCCTGCCTCCCCTGAAACCAGGCTAGTCAGGGGTACTGTCTCTCAGAAAAACAAATAGAAGTCCGTAGCTTGGCTAGACTCCAGTTCTTAATCCAAAACCGCATCCTCATGATGGGCTGGGGAATCCTTGTGCAACCTTTCAAACCGCGTTGCCCAGAGAGTGCTCCACATGGCTGCTACATCTGCCTTCCTGCTTTCTAAGCCCCATGGTCAGGAGAGCCCTCTCTTCGCTCCCAAACTGCGTAAGTAAGCCCAGCATGGCTGCCGCACCTGGGTTTAAATCCTGGTGTGGATCTTCCTCTGTAACCGCATTTCCAACTCCTTTCACACTGGGTTACATCCGCCAGCGGTCTGGTTTCTTCCACTTTTCGCAGGTATCATTGTTAGTCCAGGCAAGCATGGCCCTGTGATGCAGAAGCCACCTCCAAGCCACTTTCACAGGCTAGTCTGCAGGTCAGAGTCCCGCCCATCTCTCTGGCTTCCAGCCGCAGGCACAGCTTTGTAACATTATTAAAACGCTGGCCAAGTCCTTCAGATATGCAAAGTAGCTCTCAATGACCCTGCTTCACTTCCATCATCCCCCAAGTGATAGCTATGGGGTATTTCCCATGAGGGATAGCTTTGGGGGACCTCCAACGCAGCACCCCATTACAACACACCTTCCTAAACAAAGGCCCAGTGCTTTCAAGGTTCAGGAACAAGCAAGACTAGTGGGTGATACTTAGTGCATCAACATTTATTCAGTTTTTGATTTTAAGGAATTTTTTTTCATGTGAGCAAGCAGAGAAGCACAATAGCTCAAATTGTTTTTCTTTCTTCCAGCGATGATGTAGCCACTGAACCTCGTCACCGATGACAAGCTTTGCATTTGTCAGTCACAGCTGGCCCTTGATAGGTTGAGTTGTGATCGGTGTTTCTTTCTGGGTGAAATATTGAGCAATAAATCTTGGGAAGAGATCCAATCATTCATACTGTTATTGAAGTTAGACATTTGGTTTGCCCTAAATTTATCACAATACAAGCCAAACGCATGAGAGCCAGTAGGGGCAACTATGTGGGGAACTCTCTGTTTTCCTTTTTTGTCAAAGAAGTTGTGCCACTGGAGGATAAAGAGCAGCAGAGACAGGAAGCAGCCACCTAGGAGTGAGCTGGGAAATTCCAGCTGCCCTCCTGCCCTACTTCTTAGGAATAGAGATGACTCATTGTTAGGAAGCACACAGATGTTGACTTGGCTAACAAAATCTGATGCAAAATTTAACCTCCCTGGACCCTTTCTTCCTCTTCTGGGAAAAATAAAACAGGTTATTTTATTTGGACACCTAAATAGTATTGTTCAATATTGGTAAAAAAGATTAGGCAAATATATAGGTATTTGAATGTGCTATTTCTTATGTCCTTGAAGCCAGCTTTCTTCTGGAACATATGTGTCTACAGGAGACACATTGTTTGAGAGAAGCCTCCACAGTCCAGGTTCCTGCTGTGCGGATGTGTGGTGAGCTGCTACTTGAGAGACAGGGGGTTTTCAGGTAAGCACACCTATTACTAAGTCCTGATGTGTCAGGTTATAAATCTCACTCTACTAAGTAGCTATGTGACCTCAGTTTCTTCACCTGTGAAATCAAAAGGTTTGCATATAAAGGTTCCTGCTTCCTTTACTGTTTTATGATTCTAGGGCTTTTAAAAAGTTTCAAGTATAACCTATACTGCCTACTCTCTCAATTATCAAGAATAAGCACTTAAATGAGATACAAAATATTTCTGATACAAGTTTTTCTTTCAGTGTAAGAAGTACAAGAGTATGGTTTGGGTAATATTGGGTCAAGGACAAGACACAACTTGTAATGGAGTTAAAAACAATGCCTTACTTACCTCATTGGGTTGTTGCAGTCATCAAATGAGATCATACCCTTGAGAAACTAATCATGAATTGTGCTCTATAGAAACATGCTACAGACTGAATGTTTGTGTCTCTTGAAAATTTTATATTGAAACCTAATCCCCAATGTGATGGTGTTAGAAGATGGGGCCTTCCAGAGGTGCTTGGAAGTCGTGGGGGCAGAGTCCTCATGAATGAGATTACTGCCCTAATTGAAGAGACCCCTGAAACCCCTTGCCCCTTCTGCAATGTGAAGTTAGAGCAAAAAGATAGCTGTCTATGAACCAGAAAGTAGGATATAACCAGACACTGAACCTGCTAGCAACTTGATCTTGAACTACCCAGCCCCCAGAACTGTGAAAATTAAATTTCTGATGTCTATAAGCCACTCAGTCTATGATATTTTGTGATAGCTCCTCAAATGAACTAAGATAAAATGTTGTTACTATTACTAATAACAAATGTAAATATATTTTATGCAATAAATGTTGGTCGAGCATTTTCTACATGTCAGGCATTAAAAAGACACTGATATTGTCTTTCTAGGGCTCACAAGAAGTCAAAACAAGAACTCAGTTAAAATGATGACAATATCCTTAAAATTTTTTTAACCTTTATGAAAAGCTTGAGGTTGAATAAAGAAATAAATTACTAAAGCGCGTTCCTCTCTGTCTTCCAGTATTGCTCATCTTTTTAAGTGTCCCTACCCCAAACCTAAGGGAAAACATACCCTGAGATTTGACAAAAGCTCAACTGATCTCAGTTGAGGTGAAGAAATACACGATGCTACAGTCTATTAACTGTTGGGACCAAGTACAGTGGCAAGTATTTAATGGACTCTCCAGCAACGGCAAGAGAAAAATGGGTAATTATAACCTCACTGTAAAGGGTAATAAAAGACTGACCTTGGCCTATGAAAAATGTGCCCATGGCCTTGGCACTGCAAAGCCCACTATTCCCCTCTTTGCACTTTACACTTGTGTAACACAGCACTTACCAGCTTCTAGGTCCCTTAATATAACACTCTGGCTCAAACCTCTGTGCATTTTCTCGTTCTGTGCCCTCAGCTTAGAACAATTAATTCCCCATCACTCCTCACTCTTCCTCCCGCCTTGGTGGTCCTCCTCCTCCCTTCTTCTTCCTTTCCCCGACAATTTGCTGCTCAGTTTTCAATATTCTACTCTACTTTATTTCCTGCCCAAAGTCTTCCTAATTCCTCGCTACTCCCAGTCTCCGTGAGATGTCGCTCCACTGCACTCCTATCAGCCCTATGGCATCGTGGCACTGAATACGGTTTGTGAAAAACTTCTGTATTGTGTCTGTTCCTTCCACTAGCCCAGTGGTTCCCAACTGGAAGAGATTTTGTCCCCTGGGAGCATTTGGCAATGTCTGGAGAAAATTTTGATTGTCACAGTTGAGGTTATGGGTGATCATGGCATCTACTGGGTAGAACCCAGGGATGTTGCTTAGCATCCTACAATGCACAAGCAGCCCCCACACAGAGGATTATCCGTCCCCAAATACCAGTAGTGCCAAGGTCGAGAGACTGCCCTAGACTATTTCCTTTAAAGCAGGAACTTTTTCAGCCCTGTTCCAGCAGCTCCAAACAAGGTGCTCAGTGCTCAGTAGAAATCCAATTTTAAAATTAAATTAAATTAAATTTGAAAATTTAATTGAAAAATTTTTATTAGAGTTCTATGAAATAACTAATTTGAGCATGAACCAAAAAGTCAAAGGAAAGTCAGTGCTCAAGTGTAGAAGTAGGTTACACCCATCAGTCTTCCCTGACTTTCCTCCTGTCCAGCTCTCTCTGTACTTCTTCCCTTCTCTCCTTTGTATCCTCTCTCTCTCTCTCTCTCTCTCTCTCTCTCTCTATATATATATATATATATATATATATATATATATATATGTATTCTCTCTCCCTTTACTCTCATGTTTGAGTCTACTCTAATGTAGGAATTTAAACATACAGCCATAAATTGCCCACATTTGTTTACCTTAGTCATTCATTCAATTTAATTTTAATTTCTAAACATATCAATTAAACATACTGTGCCCTGCAAGCAAAGCAAAGTTGAATAAGAAATGGTCAGTCCTAACAAGGGAAATTTCTGTACCAGTAGAATAGAGGAAATATAGTTTAATTTTCATTAATGTGATCAGGGAATGCTTTATAGAGGAAAAGGCCTTTGATTTAAGTTTTCACATGTTTCACAAAGTGTTTTAAAGATGCCACACATTCGTCACCGTACTGTCTTTCCTTACCTGACACCTGACGGACAGAGTTCTAAGTGCCACGCCTTAAGACAGCCATTCTTAAATTTTGCCTGGGCCCCAGCCTCAGTTTCTGACTCAGTAGGTGTTGAGCGGAACCAGAGCATTTGCATTTCTAACTAGTTTTCAGTAGCAGTAGCTGCTGCTGCTGCCACTGGTCTTCTGGCCAAACTTTGAGAGCCCGCGCTTCACTATAATTAGCCAGGTAAAGTCCTTGCCTGAAAAATATATGTCCTCCACTTGACTGAACCGGTAAATCTCCAGTGTTCACAAAGAAAACAAATTGCGGGGTTCCGCAAGGAGAGGAGCGGCATTCCTGTAAGTAAAGAAGGGCTCCATTTTCTAAAGTTGTCAGACCCATTTCCATCTTTCCCAGTGCTCTCTAAGAATATAATTATTCATTGGAAATGCATCATAACTAACATACATTCTTGAAAATCTGTATAATTAAGAATTAAATATTGTATTTGTTGATATGTTAAACACAGGGCCCTAATATCAGAAATTATATTCTTCATAGTTATAATACATATTTGAAATAATTTCAACTTCTACTTTAACTACAGCTTTTGATTACCTGAATCCAATGCTTCTGTTTATTGATTCCTGGGTTATTTTCCTTCCCCCTCCCTACCTCCCCATTTTCAATCAATCTTCTCCTTTCTAAATTTCTTTATCTATGTCATCTTGAAATTCTGATTTGGTCTCTTAGGCTATTTGCTTTCTCCTCCAGTCTCTCACTGGCATGTCCTCAATCATTTTTCAGACTTTTTACAGAAAGTTAAGTATTTTTTAAAAGATATTATTCATTTATTTTTAGAGAGAGAGGAGAGGGAGAGAAACATTGATGTGAGACATCAATCAATCGCCTCTTGTATGCGCTCTGGCTGAGGACTGAACCCACAACCCAGGCATGTGCTCTGACCAGGAATCGAACAGGCGACCCTTTGCTTTGTGGAACTACACCCAACCAACTGAGCCACATGAGTCAGGGCCAGAAAATTAACTATCTTTGTGCATCTTAAAGCCTTTAACCTTTGATCTCAAAATAAATGCTAAAAAAAACTATGATGTTTATGAACATATTAGGTACAATAAGTTCAAAACAGTATGTTTCATGTTATATGCTACAGATATGCTAAGTTTAAGCTGAAATAAAACAGATGAAATAAAACAATGGAAGCCCCTGCATTTATTTGTACACAGCCTCTTTGTACCTGTTGTTTGTTATTGCCAGCAATTACAAGCTCATAGGTGTGGCTTTTAAATGCGCATTGGACAAACATGCATGCCCATTGGTGGGGCCACTCAGACCTACTAAATATTTGGGAAATGTACTTAAGTACAAAAAATAGGGCTTCCTACAAGAAAGCACAACAGTGTCTCCTCCCATATCCAAGAACAATAATTAATTTCATTAAGCTTCCTTCACAAAAGAATATATTAAAGAAAAGCAAATTGAAACCTTATGGAAGAAATATTTCTATTGGGAACATGAGCTAATACAACTCTAAAAAGGCTTTCACAGACATTTTCCAACATTCTGAAAACAAAGACAGCACATAAAATAAATTGCTGATGCCATTTGACACCTAAAATTAATGACTGAATATTATATACTATATAATTGATTTCCTTTTTCCATCTCTGGCTTATTGTAAACTTTTCGGAAGACCACCTTTGCTAAGATTAATAAGAAAACTATAAATTACAATTTTAAATTTATGAACTACAAATTATAAGATTATTTGCTCCATTGCAAATAGCTTGCACACTAAGGGGTCATGGTTTAAATGTGTCAAATCCTTTCTGTTTTATAACTCAGAGCTCTAATTCCGATTATCTCAACTGATACCACGATTTCAGGGACACAGAAATTTAAAAGTGGATGCTCAAATGTCTCTTCATAATGTGGGCCTATTTTGCACAACTGAGGAGCTGTTTTCCAAATCCTTCTTGTAATATTCATGTTAATATATCTTGGGCTCTTTTTAGAAGGTATTCTGGCCAAAGGACCCTCTGAAACACCTCTGAGTTCGCACTATTCTAATAAAGAAAAGAATGTGGTACTAAGGCAGGGCTTGCCTCAGCTTTCTTTATTTCTTCCTAAGTTTTACTGGAAAAACCTTCTCCTATATTTATATCTCTAAAGCAGGGGTGTCAAACTCATTGTCACCGGGGCCACATTGGCCTCATGGTTGCCTTCAAAGGGCCAAAATAATTTTAGGACTGTATAAGTGCAACTACTCCTTAACTGTTAAGGAGGTGAAATTACATTCGGGCCTTGGAAGGCAATCCTGAGGCTGATGTGGCCCCGGTGAAAATGAGTTTGACACCCCTGCTCTGAAGTAATCCCTAACATGTATCAGGTGGCAACAATGGGCTAAGTTTTATATGTGTTAGTCCATTTAACAGTTAACATCATCTTATGAGATAGATATTAGTATCATTTTCATTCTGTGGATGAGAAATGGAAGTTTCCAGAGGTTTAGTCCCTCATCAAGGTCACACAACTACCCAGTAGTGACTGATAAGGGGAGGATTCAAACTGAAGTCTGACACCAGAGCCAGACCTCTTAACCACCAAGCTGAACTACCATGTGTGTTTTCTTACATCCTTTTTCCTAACCCCCAGTTACTTCTGTTTTCTAAGTACTCTCAATTAAAGTGACTTGCAATTTCCTGGTATGAAACTGGAATTCAGCAGGCTAGAATTTTTTAAATTTATTGGGGTAACATTGGTTAATAAACATTACATAAGTTTTAGGTGCATCCGTGTATTTGGTTTTGAATGACGCAGGGGAAAAAGGAAGGAAGAAGGTGAAAAAAAGTGAGCTCTGCTCTTGGGTAACAGGACACTCTGCCTTACATATTAAGCTAACTGAAACCTGTATGTACCAAATATGAAAACCAGCACCAACAAGTGTGTTCTGCACACATGTCTCAGTGCCTTACACAGAGTAGAGGCTGGATAAATGTTTTTTGAAATAATTGTGGAACCAAATGAATTCTAGAAGCATTAAGGGGATCTAATTATGGGTATGAACAGTGTGAGATGTGAATTGAATTTGTAAGAAAATATGGATGTCTTCTTTACAATAGTAAACGGTAACTCCCCACACTTCCCCATCATCAAAAAGTTCCAAAGGTCTTGGAAATATTGTGAATCTTAAACAAAAACATCCAGCTGAAGAAAGCAATTTATTACAGTAAGAACTGCCACAACTCAACTAAATGTTTATTAAATGTTCACAATAGGCAGACACTGCACAGCAGATATTTTGAAGTCTTAATTTGTCCACAATACTGGCAAAGATCCCTATATGACTATTCAAACTGTGGTCAGTTCAAAAATGGTAATCAATGTAACCACATTTTAGAAGCTTACTTCTCTCAGAAATGTTCTGAATTAGGATAGAACTTTGTGGTTCTTGGCTAGTTTACTTCAAGTACCTATTTATTTCTGCTGTTTAGTATTTTAAATATAAAGCAAGCTATGTCTTCTTCAAAAACATAGTCTTTAACATTGTTTCCTGAATTAAGTATGTTTAAAAATAACTAAAACCAAAAGGGCTATGGATTCCCACATGTGCCATAAACTCACCCAGATCTAGAGTCATCCTTCCACAATGAGAAGCTCTAAAACCCTTCTCTTTTCAAACAGTCTTCACTATATCTGAAAAACCAAGAGATAACATTTATCGCTGCACACACTAAGACGCTGGATTCTACCACCAAACCTCATATCCACTGTTTCAAAATGATCTTAGAGATTAGAATCTATGCACAACTTCTCAACTTCAAAACATTTTTATCTTGCAAATATCATTATGACAGTGTAATAAAAGAATGGACTAATAAAATGAAATATATTTTTCAACAATCAACATTTATAATATCAAAGGGCTAAGGGGATCACAAATTTTAGAAAGACAATTGTGTAAATGAACACATGAGAAAGAGTTCTACAAAAAAATGGAACCGAAGTGGGAGAGGGAGTCATTTACAAGGGTCCAGGGAGTGTTATTTTTATTTTTTAATTCATGAATCTGAATATGTCACTTTACTTAAGCACCTCAATGGTTTCTCATTGCCTACAACATAAAATCTAAGTCCCTTACCATAGCTCTAAATAACTGGATTAAAACTCACTGCTCCAGTTTTATCCCTTAGCACTCTCTAAAATGCTCCCTAAATTCTTGTTATACCAGCTTTCTTGTGGCTCTCTGAATAGCTCACGGGAAAAATTGCAGAAACTTCCATCCAGTGAATAAAAAATTCTGTTTGGTTATTCCTTGTTTCTACACATAGAATTTCCCCTAGCTGAAACAGCCTTCCTCACCTGACTCACCTTCCAAACCCAGGCTCACAGAGCCTTGCTCTGAGAAGCTTTCCCAAACCATTCTCCCAAATGCAGTTACTCACGCTTTCCCTGTATCACATAGCATCACTATTATGTATATTATGTACTGCAATTATCTGTTCCCTTTTAAATTAGGAACCCCTTCATGGCAGTTTGTGTCTGAATTACCTTTGTATCTCAGGTGCTAGCAGTTTCAGCCATATAGTAATATTTGATAATATTTGTTAAATGTTGTATTGATATTGTTGAATCCTAAGTGGATATACAATATACATTTGAAAATCTTCCCTGTACTTTAATAGCTATAATTTTTATTAAAAATGATCTTCTAACAATGACTATGTTTACGTTCCTTCTACTGTATCTTGCCTCGCATCAAAATTCCTTGCTTTCCTAGTGGGTATAGTCTATCTCTTATTTTATAAGTATTCAGCTGTCTTCTTGCATAGCAACATGATGGCTAACAAAGGAACACAATCCATGGAAACATCTCATCTCACCTCTTAAGAAGTAAAGCTGTTCAAAAGCTGTAGAATCAGTAAGTGTGTGTATATATGTGTCATAGAAGTGCTGTTACACAATTTGGAATGGAGGCATGGGCTAAAGTTTCATTTCAATCATTTCTTTTTTGTTGTTGTTATCAAGACCTGTCCTACAAAGATTATCAGAAAACTACTAATAAAATGATAATAAATAATTTCACCCAAATGACTCTTGACTTTTTTCAACTGATTACAAATCATGTCACATTGCCAGTTACACTCAGACCTGCTCTTGAAGGAATTCCAGGCCCTTTCAGGGTGCTTCTCCCTCCCCATCACCTGGTATGTCAGAATCAAGTCACTTCTGGTCCACTGCACACTGATCCCCACATTGGTGGCACCGTTAGCCAGGCCAGAACTCTGCAGCCCATGCTCCTCCCACTGTTTTTTGTCAGCCCAAGTTTCTTCCTGGCCAGCAATGCACATAGAGAGTGGCAGGTGGAAGGATAGCCCTGCCTGTTAAGCCCTCCCCAGGGGCTCTCTGGGGAGCAGCAGGAGAGGGTAAAAAGCAGCAGGTTCCCAGGGCACAGTGTTGCCAAGATAGTCAGATAGCTCTGTTTCTTTTTCTCTTTGTTTTATTTATTTATTTTTTAATTATAGTTTATTGATTATGCTATTACAGTTGTCCCATTTCTCCCCCATCATTCCCCTCCACCTTGCACACCCCCTCCCACCCACATTCCCCCCTTTAGTTCATGTCCATGTGTCATAAGTTCTTTAGCTTCTACATTTCCCACACTATTCTTGCCCTTCCCCTATTTTCTACCTACCATCTATGCTACTTATTCTCTGTATCTCCCCCCCCCTCCTCCCACTCCCCTATTGCAAACCTTCCATGTGATCTCCATTTCTGCATTCCTGCTCCTGGTCTAGGTGTTTGCTTAGTTTGTTTTTGTTTTAGGTATGCTTGTTAATATCTGTGAGTTTGCTGTCTTTTTACTGTTCATATTTTTTATCTTCTTTTTCTTAGACAAGTCCCTTTAACATTTCATATAAGGGCTTGGTGATGATGAACTCCTTTAACTTGACCTTATCTGAGAAGGGCTTTATCTTCCCTGCCATTCTAAATGACAGCTTTGCTGGATAGAGCAATCTTGGAGGTAGGTCCTTGCCTTTCATGACTTGGAATACTTCTTTCCAGCCCCTTCTTGCCTGGAAGGTCTCTTTTGAGAAACAGCTGTCAGTCTGATGGGAATTCCTTTGTAGATGACTCTGCCTTTATCCCTTGCTGCTTCTAGAATTCTCTCCTTCATTTTAATCTTGGCTAATGTAATTATGATGTGCCTTGGAGTGTTCCTCCTTGGGTCGACCTTTTTTGGGACTCTGAGCTTCCTGGACTTCCTGGACTTCCTGGAAGTCTATTTCCTTTGCCAGATTGGGGAAGTTCTCCTTTATTATTTGTTCAAATAAGTTTTCCACTTGTTGCTCTTCCTCTTCCCCTTCTGGTACTCTTATAATTCGGATGTTGGGACATTTAAAGATGTCCTGGAGGTTCCTAAGCCTCACCTCATTTTTTTGACTTCTTGTTTCTTCCTTCTTTTCTGTTTGGTTGTTTCTTTCTTCCTTCTGTTCCACTCCATTGATTTGAGTCCCAGTTTTCCTCCTATCACTATTGACCCCCTGCATGTTTTTCTTCATTTCACTTATTGTAGCCTCAATTTGTTTCTCTAATTTGCAACCAAAATCAACCAATTCTGTGAGCTTCCTAATCACCAGAGCTTTGAACTGTGTTTTTAATAGGTTGGCTACCAGTGCTATGAGCTCTGCATCTGATAGGTTGGCTACTTCCTGGTCGCTCAGATGAATTAGCTCCGGGGCCCAGTCTGTTCTCCCTTTTGAGCCATCCTTGGTTTTATTTTTCTTGTTTTTGTCTGGCCATGGCTGTTACGTACTGAGGGGTGGAGCCTTAGGTGTTCACCAGGGTGGGGCAGCCCAGTTGCTGGGTTGTGATGCTGGATGTGGGGGCAGGGTCCAAGAGGGAACAATGGCGCTTGCTCTGCGCTCTTTCACAGCACTTCTGGTGCTGATTTCCACATGGGTGGGCCTGCGCACGCTCCAGGACCCCGTGGGTCTCCCCAACGAACTCTCCTGTGAGGCTGGGACTCCCTCCTGTCACCTCAGCCCCTACAAGTATTTTCAATGGGTGCTTTTAGGCTTCACTTCCCAGCACTGGGGCCCTGCGTCACGCAGTCTGTCTTGCTGCCCATTTTCACCTGGTTTATCTTTGTGCGAATGTATGTCCATGGTCTGTCACCTTGTGCGCCCTGCTTGGCCTCCATGTGTTTGGCCACCTCCTGGGCTCCTGGAGTAACTGCTAGCCGGGCTTATCCCGTCGCAATCCAACTCCTCTGGCCACTGATTCCGCCCCTTTTACCAGTCTGGGTGAATTCTTGTCGGACTCCCGCACAATTCAATTTTCTCTCTGTCCTGGTTGGATTTTCTTTTTTTGGTTCTATATTTTTGTTGTCCTTAATCTTGGTTTTGAGAGGAGGCACAGCGTGTCCAGCTATGCCTCCATCTTGGCCAGAAGTCAAATTAATTTTTTTCCTCTTTTTCTCTTTGAATCACACACAATGTGGTTGTATTAGGACTGATTTTTAATATCAGCTGCCGCTCTTGAACACCTCTTTCATTTCATTTTCACAGATCCTCTGACCTTTGGCCTGTACCTGTTTCACATTTCATTTCCTTACGGTGAATTCAGTTTCAGGGAATTCCAGCTGGCTTCACAAAATTTGTCCCCTTGGGCCCCTACCTCTACACATGCACACTCCAACCTCAAATCTTCCAAGCATACCAGAAAACATCTGACCCCCAAGTGTGAACTACACTTCAATTGCTTATTTATTCTTTCAAGGAAGATTCTCAACACCCTCTTGAAATCAGCAAATACAAAAATATATTCCCAGGAAGAGGAGCATCATCTAACTCCATGTAAACAAAGCATACAAAACTCAGCCTTGAATCTGAGATGGCTCCCTCCATGGCAACGACTATCATTTTTAAAAATGTTGCAATTTTTGACACTTCCAGGACCACTCAGTTTGAACTCATAGAGGAAAGACTGCTGAAAAGGGTGCCCACAAAAAGTGGCTGTAATTTGAATTAGACCATCTGAAAAATTGAGTATTAGTCAAGTCATGCAGCCAAATGCATTTTGTTTTCCATATACTAAAACACATTCTCTTCTTCTTTTACTTGGCAAGTCTTATTGATACGATATAATTACAGGCACCTCCCTTTCTTTGATGGGTGGCTTTGGTTTGAGCAACTGGCTTCCACAAATGTACCACATATAAACATTGCCCAGGACACAACATGCTCCGTAAATTAAGGTTTTACATTCAAGAGCCAATTTTGGTGTGGGTTACATCAGTGATGAGTTTTTCTAAGTCAATAGGTCAGAAATAGTAGAGCATGTGCAGTTCCCAAACTGGAGAGAGGCTATTTACCACTTGGCTTTGAAATCTCTGGCCTTGCAATGTAACAGCAGCTCCTCTTCGAACAAAATATTGGACAAAGGTCAGCTATTTCAGATGACTGAATGGAAAAGAGCACTAAGGTAATTTCCTAATGAGTACATCTAAAATATTATTCATTATATAGTCCAGGTATCTAGAATGACTGAACTTACTAAACCATTTATTGTGTGTGGTTACACTCTGACATTACAGGTCAGACTCAAATGACACACGGGGGCCACAGGCCAGTTGCCCTGGGTGCGTACGTATGTATCTCTCTACTTTTCTGGATATTACAGTTGAATGAGTTAGAGATGGTTCAAGTTTATTGTTTGTTTGATCTTTCTTGAGCTGCATGGAGTCACTTAAATGAATCTCTCAGGTAAAAAACAGAACAAACAAACAAACAAAACAGCATAGAGCAAGCCTCTGCCTCCTGTCTTGGGAGAAGAGTGTGAGGCCTTTGGATTTGTTCCAGCAGCTGAGTAAATCTGCCTATATCCTCACACGCAGAGGTTTTATTTGGGATGGACGTGGCCCAATCTGCATAAGGAGCCCAGCCCCTGAGCCCTAGCCAATAGTTAAAGGGAAAAACTCTAATTATGAAAAAATACAGTTAAAATTAGAGACATCTGTGGGGACTGGCCTGCGGAGTCACAGTATTGTCTGCGTGTTTGTGAGAGAGAGCCAGTTTGGGTAGCGCAATTAACGCTGGAAGCTGCTCCGGTCTAGGCACATGAACACGTAGCTGCACTTGGTGGAAGAAGAGTCACCAAATGATAAAATATGTGACTCATTGTGTGACATTGTGATTCATGATAAGAAATAGATATTTGATCTGCATCACCTTTTTAGTACAGAACCTGTAAAATTCTTAGAGTTTCCTAAGTGGTGAGAATGATGTGACTTTTGGAATGCCCCCATGTCACCTAAGGACGGGAACTGGTTGCCGGGGGAGGCAACCCTTCACAGTCCTGCACAGCATGTTGGTCAACAACAGACTGGCCACATATGTAACAGTGGTCTGATAAGATTTTAACGAGATGAAAGATTCCTATCTCCTAGAGACCCTGTACCAGCTATAACATGGTAGCACAACACATTCCACACATTCTTCCCATTGCATTACAATTGCCTACCATATTCAGTACAGTAACATGCTGTACAGGTTTGAAGCATAGGGGTTGTAGAGGAACAGAATTTGTCACCCCAAAATATGTCCCTTTGACATAAGGATAATTTTCAACTGGTTAATTTTTATAAAATTTATTGTGGTGACATTGGTTAATAAAACTATGCAGGGTTCAGGTGTACAGTTCTACAATGCATCATCTGTATATTGTATTGTATGTTCGCCACTTCAAGGCAAGTCTCCTTCCATCACCATTTATGCCCCCTTTGGCTTATTCTACCTCTTCCCACTCCCCTTCCCTCTGGCAATCACCATACTGTTGTCTGTGTCCATGAGTCTTTTTCTTTTTTCCTTTGCTTAATCCTTTCACCCTTTTCACCTAATTTTAAGAAACTGCAGACATGAGAGAAAATCTGAGAATCAAGTAGAAATGACCCTTTGTAAAAGGCATTAACATCTCCAAGGAAAATCTCCATTTGTAATAATATCTCCCTGTCTGTACCAGGAATAACCTTATGTCTAGAAACTCTTATCAGTGCAGAAGATGACTACTTAGAGCTGCACAACAACCCTACCCTTGTCTACTGAGCTTTTCCCAGTAACCTCCCATAACAGACCCCTTTCATACTTAACATCGTTTGTCTTTCACTGAAGATGTTATTTAAGATAGTGGCTTCAGCCATTTTTGGCAAGTTACTCACTTTTCCTTGGTCTCTACCCATGTATACAGGAGGTATGCATATTATTAAATTTGTGTTTTCCTGTTAATTTCTTTTTTTTTTAACAAGGATATCTCAGCCAAGAGGGAAAATTATATTTCCTCCCCTATGGAGTAATAGGCTATACCGTACAGCTTAAGTATGTAGTGGGCTATACCATCTAGGTTTGTCTAAGTCACTTCTATGATGTTCACACCTGATGACATTTGTCAGAACTGATCCTCACTATTAAGCCCTGGAGGACTATAATTGGAGGGTTGAAACTTTCAGTCTGGCCCCCACCCCAATCCCCTCTCCAGGGAGCAGAGAGCAAAGAGGGGTTAGAGGTTGAATCAGATCACCGATGGCCAATGATTTAATCAATCTACATATGTAATGAAGCCTTCATAACAAACTAAAAGGACAACAGTGTGCAGAGAGCTACTTGGCTGTTGAACACATGGAGATGTGGGGAGCATGATGCACTCTGGACAGGGCATGGACGCACTGAACCCTTTCCCCATGAGATAGCCTGGGAACTTGGGTCTGGGAATAGAAAATAGGGAGTGACCAGTTTAAGACAAGGTGGTCAGAAGAAACGAGGGATAAACTGACTTCAAAAATGTCACCACCCCTCCACTCCCTGCTCAAAAATGCGGAGGTAGAGGATTTTATCTCCTTTTCAAGTGCTGATGTTGAAACCACTGTTTTGCATGCACAGTTCATCAAGATTTGACTACTACACCACCTTTCTGGGGTGTTGGTAATAAGCAGCACCACCAACTGGCCCCCACAGCACAGGTAAGAGATAGTTGTCAAGCAACCCAACAGAAGGAGGAAGTAACCCCACCCATGGAAAATTCCACTCCCTGAACTGTCACAATCCTACCTTTTCTTTCAAGCCCACTTTGTCCCTAGTCTATAAAAGCAAGCCCAAGCCCAGAGCAGCTCCCAGCCAGTTCAGGATGCCTTGCTTGCCTCTGTGCTGCCTGCCTTGTGCTTGAGCATAAGCTTAATAAAATATGTCTGGAAATTTTTCTGGGATTTCGTTTCAATTTCTATCTTGGGAAACCCAAGAACCCTAATACTAGTCACACTTATATCTTGCTCTATTCATCTCTTCTATCTGGCTGTCCTTGAGCTATATCCTTTTATAATAAACCATAATCTAGTAAGTAAATTTCTTTGAGCTCTGTGAGTTGCTCTAGCAAATTAAATGAACCTAAGGAGGGGTTCATATGCACCTCTGATTTATAGCTAGTTGGTCAGAAGCACAAGTGACAACCCAGACTTACACCTGGCATTTGAAGTAGTGGTGGTGGTGGGTAGAGGAGGTCTTATGGGACTGGGCCCTTAACTTGTATAATCTGATATGTCAGAATCAAGCTGAATCGTAAGATACCCACTTGGTGTCAGAGAACTGCTTGTTGGTGTAAGGAAACCTCCCCACACACATATTGGAATAGGGAAAGAACTCTTTCTACTCCAGGACCCAATATGAGCCCTAGTCAAACACTCAGACCAACCTGATCATCCCAGCAATGGTGAGGCATCTGAGGCATCTGTCAGACTGTGCAGGACCAAACTTCGTCCATAATATTACATAGTAGCAAGAAGCCATAGCAGTGTGGTCAGGCCTCACAGCACCATAGCCACCACCATCACCATCTTTGAACAGGGATTCTTATACTATTTGGGGAGCAGGAGTCACAAGAAGAAATATTAGAATTCTTATTAATAGTCTTATGGGGTTTGCTCATAAAAAAACTCCAGTGTTTCACACATAAGGTCAAGTACTGTAATGCCCATGGTTGGTTAAAAAAAAAAACACATTTATATTACAATTCAGAATATAAATATCTGCTCCAATAACTTTTAATTAAACTTTTGTAATGTGTGACTTGTGTTTGCCATGTAAATAAAACTCAGTCAGTAACTAATCAAGTAGAAAACTCAAGAACAGGGACAGGAGACAAAAACAAAAACAAAAAAAAATATTTTTTTTAGCTTTACTTCTCTTAACAAGACCAGAAAATTAACAGAGTGGGGAGATTTGGGTTCAGACTGAAATGTTTCAGGAACGGGAACCAACAAAAACCCAGCCTCAGCCCATATAACCACACACACACGCACTTAAAAAACATGAGGCATTAAAAGTCTAGAGACTTTATATATACACACCCTTAAAAAACATGAGGCATTAAAAGTCTAGAGACTTTTTATATACATCATGTTTAAGAATTGACTCCACAGAAATGACATCTTAAATCCTAACTAGTGGCTAGGGCCTTTATTATATGACTCAGACTTTCCATTCCTGTTAGGAGTGTGGAAAGAGAGCAGTACATCTTGGTTTATTTAGTTTTTCTCCAAACCTACTTATCAGCTAAGGTTACGATGAAGGTAAAATTATGGGATAGTTGAATTCTCTATTTCAAGCAATGGAAGATATACTGTGGTTGTCTATCTGTTATTAAATTTCCTTTCCAGGGACCAGCCATTAAAACTTTTTTTGTAAGTTATTTTTCAAATCCACCTGGATCATTCAGTGTCTTCGCTGGCTTTGGGGGTAATTTGGAGAAATCTATTGCAAGTATGTCATGAACTATGGGATAAAAAATGCAGTTAGTCCCTACAAAAGCCTTCAGTCCCCTGCATTTTATTCTCTGTAACAAATTTCACATACTCAACTTGGACTGTCCTCTAGCTCCTCTGTCCCACTTTACTCTCACACTCATCTGAAAGATAAAAATATACAAATACTATCTATGTCTACTCAGACTTTGAGTATTAGCCTCAGCTTTGAAAACCTTCCAGTATAATTAATCTAGCCTGTGACATCACTTATTTCTGTGACTCACATTTGGGTAGTACTTCAAGACTTCAAATATTTTCTCTTTGGAGCCTTACACAACTCAGTGAGAGAGATAGGAGAGGAATTGTTGTGACGCCCGTTACACCACAGAGAGCACTGAGCCCCTCAGAGGCCAAGCGGTGTCTGAAGCCAGCTAGCTAGAAAGCAGAAGGGCCGGCTTGCCTGAATCCCAAGCCTGTGTGCCTTCTTTCAGCTCTCATGTGACTTTCCACCTACCATGTTTCCAGCATATTCAGCATTTATACGTTTCTCATGGAACACAAGCCAGACAGCAATGAGCAAAATAGAGAAGGGAATTTAGAGAATTCTCCAGATAGTTTGCTTGGGATAGAAGTACCCATTTAAATCTCTCTGAAAATTGCATACCAGTCTTCACATGAAATATCATATATATCTTACAGCCAACACTCAAGTGTCAGTTAATGTTTAGAGTAAGAAAAATGAGTAGTCCTAGAAATTTTTCTGAGAATCTATGGTGAAGCTCTGTCAATTTTTAAAACTCTTAGTTTTATTGATGGTATTGGTACTGAAGATTAATTACAAATATGCTTGTAATTCCACAAATATGTTTAGACTGTACGTTTTTGCATTTCCTGAGCTCCATAAAGCTGGAGCCCATGTCTTTTTTGCCTTTATGTTGCCGATAAGCACAGTGCCTTGCATATACTAAGCATTCAGCAGTTAGTTAGTTTTATGGTTAAAGCATTTGACGGGTACCTAGAAGACACCATAGGGTCTAATTTAAAGTGCCTAGTCATCATGTCTCAATGGAACACTAAACAAAACTTTATTGTTGTTATTGGTATGCACATAGATACAGTTTATTCTTTAATTGATCCACTAACAAAGGTTATTACATTCACAATCCTATTTCCAATCAAATCTTTTGCTGATTAAACTGAGTTTCTAACTCATCAATCATCGTAAATTGGTAATAAACCTCTGGGTTTGTCTGTGTGTGGCGGGGGGCAGGGCTGGTGAAGGAAACTAGCAATGGGCTTGGATTTTACAAGCATGTGGGCATTTCTGTATTATTACATAGCAGGATATCCCTTATTTTACTATAAAACAACCCTGAGCTAAATTGTTTTTTTAACTTAAGACAAAAAAGAAATGTGTGTTACAGATTTTAATACATATTTGTAGTATATCATGTGCAACCTACATATCTATATAAATTCACATATAGATATGAAATTTTAAGAAAGAGACTTATTTAAGGAATTTGCTTATGTGGTTGTGGAGGCTTGGCAAGTCTAAAATCTGATTGCAAAGGTGGGCAGGCTGGAGACTCAGGAAAAGAGTTACAGTTTGAGTCCAAAGGCAATCTGCAACTTGGAAGAGCCAACATTGCAGACAAAATCTGAAGGAAGCCTGCGGGCAGAAATTCCTTTGGCTTGGGGCATGTCAACCGTTTCTTCTATCCAGGCCCTTGTCTGATTAGATGAGGCCCACCCATATTATAGAGAGCAACCTGCTCTATTCAAAGATTTAAATGTAAATCTCATCAAAAAACACTCTCACAGAGGGATCCAGAATAATTTTGACCAAATACCCAGGTGCCTCGTGGTCTAGCTCAGTTGACACATAAAATTAATCATCACACATGGTCTTTCCTCTATGTGTACATCCCTAGTATCTCTCTGTGTCCAAATTTCTTCTTATAAGAACACCAGTCGGATTGGTGTAGGACCCACCCTAACTGCCTTATTTGATCTTAAACACGTCCTTAAAGGCCTTATCTCCAAACACAGGAACCTTCTGAAGTGCTAGAGGTTAGGGCTTTAACATAGGAATTTGCAGGTGAGGGTGGGGTGAGGGCATACCGTTCAGCCCACAACGCTGTAATTACTGCTACGCTTTATCACAATCTCACCACTACTGCCGCTGCACTGCTCTTCCTTCCTATTACCACCGCTTCCGTGAAGTCCCTTCCAGTTTCAATTCCCTGTGTTCCTTTAAAATAGATTGTATACACATGGCACCATGAAGCTCAGAATTTCTACCAAGATTGCACACAAGTTCAGCCAGAGTTGGTCCCTGGGCCATAATTCAGATAGCTACTGGAGAATATTTAAGGGTGTGAGAATTTCTGTCAAGGAGGAAACGCCGAACTTTAAAGAAGTTAGGCCAGGACCATGGGAAAAACCAAGACAGCCCATCCCAGGGGAGTTTGAATCCATCAGTGCTCACCAACAGGAGAGTTACCCTGTTTAGGACGCCCAAGCTTTCTGGCACTGATGACTCTGCACCAATTGTTTATCAGATGTCACAGGGTTTGTCACTCAAATGGCCAGTTCAGATTTCTCAGTAGTAAGAGCCTAAGGAATGTTTAGCCTTTATTTCTTTTACAAACAGTAATATATAATTATATCTAACAATTCTATGGTAATTCCTAGAACATAATTGAGAAACATTGCCAGTGAAGGACTAGGTGGTGAATCCAAGTGGAAAACACTCCAGAAACACATATGCATTTATACCTCACAAATATTTTAACTGGCCAGGAAAAAATGGGTTTTCTGTTTCATCTGATATTCCGTGTGAACTGAACTGTGCACACAAAAACAATAAGATTCCCAAAGATGAACAATGAGTCATTCTTAACTTTGCATCTCCCATTGGGCCTCACTAAGTATCTTTCATATCATCTTTGTTCAGAAACATTTGCTGGGTTTAGTTGAAAGGTGACTAAGTCCTGATGATGTAGGTCTACTATGACTCTATCTTTCATTCAGAAATATGCACCATGTTCTGCCACCTGGCCAGCAATCAAACAAAACAAGGCCGCAATGTGGATTCACCCTACAGTTTGAGTCTGTAACCCAGTAAATAGTTCAAGTCAGCACAGCAGTCATTTTTTCAGACTTTTCTGTGTGTCAGATGCTACAGAGCTTACCATCCATTAACGCAGACTGTGGTACATGAATATACATAATTTAAGGCAATTTGCTCTATTAATAGAGATATAAATCATGTACTGGGCATGGGGAACGTGACTAGGACAAGGCAGAAATCGAAACTGGTGCCAGATTGTGGAACAGTTTGAAGGCTGAGCACTACTCTAATCACCACTGATAAATTCTACTGTTGTCATTCTTAAAGGCTGAAAAAATATGGAGACACAAAGCCTAGACAGGCTTATTGCCCTAACAGGCACAGAATGGAGTAGTTTGATGGTACTAACACCACATCAGAGAATAACACCATTTTAATGACAAAAGCCCAATCTCATCCTCTGCAGAGCGTTCTGTTATGAACAGTTATGTATCAATGTATTTGTATTTAAATCAATATTATTAAAACAAGTAAGAGTTAAAACTTTTAATGCCATATGCAATAAGATAAGCATTAGTAAAGGAGGAGCATTCACATAATGCCCCACAGCCACCATTTAGTAATTACGAGACTGGTTCAGGCCACCCTGTTCCCCTCTATCTCTTGGACTGACAGGAACGGAGGGAAAAGAATCAGTGAGAGGTAAATGTGACTCACCAAAAAGAGCTGTGGAGAGAGAAAAGGGAACATAGAGAGTAAAAACCAGACAGACCGGGAAGAGAGAGAGTTTAGGTGGGGGTGGATGGAAATGGGGAAGGGGACAGTTAGTTATGAAGAAGAAAATGTGAAAATTGGGAAAGGGGGAGAAAAGGATATGATGGTTATAATTTGGATCCTTGAGAGATACAAGTGAAGAACAGATTTCCTTTTTAATTTGGGGAAAGATACTAGATTGCCTATTGAACTGTGCTTCTTAAATGCCACACTCTTCAGAGACCTTGGGGTCCCCAGTTTGTTAGTTTTGCAATAGAACCTAAAATATTTTGGTTGAGGTGAAATAAAATATACATATACCAGGCATTTCCTAACTAACGATTAAACTCTAATTTAACCTAGAAAACTATTTTCTTAATCTAATGATACAATTTCAAAACAGTGGATATAAAAATGAAACATCTTAAGGATTTTACTTAAGGCATGGGTTTTTGTTGTTGTTGACTAAACACCTATTATTTTTCCTAGAAGCAAGCTTCTTGAAGTATCTAGGTCAGAAATTAAAACCTCTGTACACCAACTGAACCATAAATGCAAGCAATTAGCAAAGCTTTATTTCTTTATAATCTATGGAATACATTAGCCAGTTAATGTTGATCCTCTAAAGTGCTGGGTCTTTTATTCGTAATCAAAAAGATCTATATGTGTGTTTGTGTACTGATGTCACATCAGCAACATGCACTGACATATTTATCAAATTAATTTAAACCTGTAACAATAACAGTGCCACCAAAAAAAATAGTCTGGTTTTACTTTATTATTCATATCTGACATCAAATTTCCTGGAATCTCAAAGCTGTAGCTCTAATAATTATAAAACATAAAAAAAAAAAAACTGTTTATTGCTCAGTGCTTCAGAAAGTCTATACCTTCCCCAGAGCAGCCTAAGAGATTCAACATGGGTTAAAGTTAATGAATATTTGCATGCAGACCCAGGACAGCTCTAACACAAGCCACTGGGTGAGCGGGAGGATCACACAATCTGCAGCAGGTGAGTTCATGTCCAGAGCCCTTGACATCCCTAAAATCAGTGAGGGAATAGGAATCTAGATCAGAGGAAGAATGGCTCTTGAAGAAATATCTGTGCCCTAAACTGCTTATTATCATGGCTTGTAACGTGTCATCATTAAACGGCCATCATTGTGACAACCAGCTAGCAACTGCTCGCTCAGAAAATGAGTACCCCTCGGATCTGCAGGAATAGCGGTAAGGTGTGGGTATGTGTAAACGATAAATGTAAGACTGTGGTGGGGACCCTTGGCAGTTTCACTGAAAGGAAGTATTTCATCCTTCAACTAAATAAAAGTTAAACATGGTTCTAAATACCAGTTCCCCTATTCTCGGAGGGGGGAATGTGAAAACGGGGCGCACCTCTCTTCTTTTGATAAAGACTGAAGGAAAGGATTCAGGCTGAGCAACAGCCCTCCCCTGAGGCCCTAACCTCCAGAGGCCTCCACTAGACGCATTGTCTCCTATGCACTAAGCGCTAAGGTTACAGGCCTGAGCTGTGTCCCAAGGAAGACAGGGAAGAAACAAAGAGAAAGAAAATGGTTTCAGGATCAGTCTAGGACAGAGGCTGATCCTGGCAGCCTGCAGATATGTTATTTGGCCAACACTGTGTTTTCCAATAGAGAAAATTTATACTTAAAATAAATCCAGACTTCCAGCTTTTTTGGAAAAAAATAGAAGACCTGGAATCTCTGAGTTCATATGCTCACTTCAACTAATTGAGTAATTTTTGCTACCGTTAGATGGGACAGGTGTTCTCTAGTTTACACAATCTTCACCTCTCACTGTTGTCTTTTACCTGAGTCACTTTATTCATGTGTATTACCTGCCTGACCTCTAGTCATAAAGGTGCACCACTCTGTATTCATATACCTGCTAAAAACTCCAGGCATAACGGTCTGGAATTTCATGCACTCATAAGAGATGCTGTAAGTTCCAGAGGTCTCCTGAGTTTCAGGTCTGTTTTAGGGTGGGTTGCAAGACATGGAACCATGCCTTATTTATATTTGGCTCTCTAGTAGTCCACACAGTAACTGTCACATAAAAGACAGAAAGGGACCATCATAAACCTTACAAAGCTTTGAACATATTGG
This sequence comes from Anoura caudifer, assembly GCA_004027475.1. NCBI lineage: Eukaryota > Metazoa > Chordata > Mammalia > Chiroptera > Phyllostomidae > Anoura > Anoura caudifer. The sequence goes on from PVKU01003243.1 coordinate 111,033, forward strand.
GTTTACTTAAATCCAAACCCGTGGATCCTGTGTTGGCCTTAAACTGAAATGGTCCTGGATTGACAGGGGATCACAGAGGTGGTGTTGACATGAAGGTCAGAAACCAGACAGCCCGTGTGACAGGGAGTCGGCTAGTGCCCAATGGGAAAAGGACATGCCCAGTGCAGAGGAGGGAAACCTTGGCTCTACCCTCCCAGGTTCTGCAGCTGGGTCCAGGAGTCAAACTGATATGGGACAGATTAAAGAAAGAAAAGCATGCAAAGTTTGTTTAATAATTTTATGTGTACATGGGAGTCATTAAAGGAAAATAAAAGTTTGAAGAAGCCATAGGCCCAAAAGCTTATATACCTTTTAAAACAAAGAATAGTGAATTGTGAGGATGTGACAGGACACAGGGGCTTGGGCTAAGGACAGTAGAGTGTGGGACAGTGACTAGAAAACAGATGGGGAAAACTAATGGGAGATAAGGGTCATTTCAGTAGGTTTGTTTGTACAGACCCATTTCAGTGTTGACTCCCGATGTCTGGCAATAAGAATGTTCATGTCTTCTTGGTACAGGGAGGGGGAGGTCAAAGAGCCCTTTCTGACTCCACTGTTTCTCAACCAGCTCTGGCTCAAAATAATCAATATGCCAAAGTGTTATATTTTGGGATGGCAAGTTCTGAACCACTGTACTAGGCATTAGAAGTCCTGGCTATATCGGTTCCATAAATAAACAGCTACGGATTGTCTACTTTGCACTAAGTACTAAGGATACAAACACAAATACAATATCCTTTGAGGAATTCAGCCCAGGGAGGATTCAAAAAAATGTTTCAGTGAAAGTCATTTGAACATGGGCATGTCATTTAACCTTTCCAAAGCTCTGTTTTTTGCCGGCAAAAAGGGGGTGATATGTCTGTTATTTGGGGCTTATTTCTTCCTAGAGTGAGAAACAGCTGAACAAATAAGATTGTATACACACTTTGCAAACTATGAAACAGAAGTAAAAAGATGATAGAATTGGATTCTCCCTGCCCTTGTTTCTGAGGACTCTAATATAATAGAAAAACCTGTGCATGTCAATTGGACTCTTAAAGCAGATGGATGATACATAAAGGAATCTAAGAGGCAAGGATAGGGGTGCTGGCATGATCTAAATCTCCCACCTTCACATGTCATTCTCCCCCTTCTCCTTCTCACCTCAAGCCCTGTGGAGGAAAGTATACCCCAGCTACCCAGGGACTGAGCAAGGAGTTGCTAGTGAATACCTGGGTTGCGGATGCATCTGTGGAGGTCAAATGCACTACGGGAGAGAGGAGCTCAGCAAGGAACAAGTCCATGAGATTGCCATGCAGGAGAAAGTCATTTCTGTTCCAAGCTCATGCTAGCTAGGATTTCTGAGAGGCCAGCTTTAACCATCTGCCAAGTCAGAGAGCAAAAGCCACTAGCCAAAAAACCACGCTCTTCTCCTTTTAACTCTCCCTTTTCCCACGCACACTTCATCCTGGAAAGGAGGTGAGCCGGGAGCATGAAGGAGAAAGAGGAAACAAACTTGCTCCCTCTCCTATGTTAGGCTTCAGGCTGGAAAAGGATAGCCTTTAGGATTTCAGATTTCAGGCAGTAGAGCTTTGATATTTGGAGTTTTGACTTTGCATGGCCCTGGGTACGAAAATAAAGCCATGCTTATGACTTAAAATGACCACAGACTGTTGTTTACCTTACTGAACAAAAAGTACATGGGAGTAGCCCAGAGCATCCCCTAGAGTCAAATGAAGATTACCCCCCATGAATAAAAATAAAGGGAAAGTAGAAAATATAAAGATGCATTGGATCAACGTCTACATATAACTAACAATAATTCCGATAAGTAGCAGTATTATTTCCTCTTCTTGCAAAGCAGCTTTTAATAGTGATCTATTGCCAAAGCTGCCGTAATTGGCTTTTTCTACTTCCTTCTTCTTAAGACGAAATATGGGGGATAAATCCTATTGATAGAATGATAATAGTTATAGGTTATGGCACAGATCTGAAGCTGAAAGTCAACTGTAGAGGCTTGACAATAACTTTTTTAGGGGGTTGTACACCTCCCCAGTAATGTTAATTTAGTCATTACCCCTTCCCTTGAAATTTAAGGCTTTCTTCAAATTTTGGAAATACAAACAGTCATTGTATTATGCCTCATGCCTCAGTGCTCAAGTTTCTGTGATCTGTCAGTCAAGTGGAATCCTTAGAAGCACCAACTGGCCCCACCTGGCAATGAAATTGAGTGTAGATGGAATAATTATGCTATGCACCTGTGCCTCTATGCCACCCTAATAAAATTTCCAGAAGAGAGCCCCACCCCAACCTTCCCCATTATCCTACTCAGGAAATTTGAATTTCTTATAAAGGAAGTTTAAAAGAAAAGCGCTGTGAATCAAATAAGGATTGCACTCAAGAGTCTGCCACTTGGAGTATTCCCCAAACTTTCTAACATGCCAATAAGTCATCCTGTGGCTAATAGAGTGGTTTAAATAGAAATCTGCCAAAGAAATAAGGTTTACTTCTTTACTTTTTAGCCTCAAAAGATATAGCCCCATAAACTCACATATAAGTTGTGTTTAAGAAGCAGGCACTTTTTAAAAAACAAATTGAAGATTATAAGGGTGGAAATAGAGAGGAAATGTCTCCCTCTTCTCCAAAGGTACTCTTCTGGACTTACAACACTGACTCCTTCTTTTAGTTCCCTCCTGCTGACCTCTAGTCTCCAAATTTTATCTAGAACAATTTCAACACTGATAAAGCATCTTACTCTGTTTCTGCTGTGTTGTTACCTTGAAGCCATAATGTTTATCTTTTAGACACTGTCACTGTGGCCACCTTCACCAGCCAATTATCAGTGACAGCTCTGTTTAAAAAACAATCACTTTAATGTCCTGAAGATCTCAGCTAATTAAAGTCACCCAGAGTATTTGCCGAGTGTTTGGTGTCTGTTCATCATGTGTTTTCCTAAGATCTTCTTATCCCAAAGTTAATTATACCAAAAGACAGCAGATTGTCTGAACCTCAGGGGGGATTATAACTCTGTTTGCATTTTTGCTGGTATTCTTAGAGCATTCCTCTTGATCATTTGTTGAAGAAAGTATGTTGAAAAGAAGATAAAATTTAAATAGACATTTTAGATTTTGAGAAGGATGAAAATTAATTAACATTTACTAAATACTATTAAGAAAATATGTATACAGAAATTTGTTAATGCATTTTGCCATAAAGGCATATCAAAAGGCTTAGAAGAAATTAGAATTTTTAAAGAGAAAAATGTACTCTACCCATATGATATTAAATGATTAAAAGAAATACAAGACATGGGCTATGCCCTCCCAGACCATACCAGCTAGTTGAATGTGGCTGAATCTTTTGAATTTCAGGGACCAATAACTTTTCTAGAGAAAAAAAAAATGGAAGGGACAGACAAGATAGAGGCCTCAACTTTTCCGTCTGTCTAGCTGCTAAACAATGAAAATTACTAACATTTACACGGTGCACTCTATGTTCCAAACATGAGTCTAAAGGCTTTATTTATTTCACCTTATTTATCTATAGCAATCCTTCTGACATTTTACAAATACATAAAACATGATTAATTATTAATGCCATCAATATATTATAACATATTATATTATTGACATGCATATAACTATGTGCAGTACTATTTATATGTATATGCATGGGTGTTATCATCCCCAATTTTCAGGAAACTTGGGTCCACAGAAGCCAGTAACCTCAGCAGCACTAGGATTTAAATACAGCCAGTGCGGCTCCCTCAAAACCCTTAACCATTCTGCTGTCTCACATCAGAAATTTTTTTAGTTCATGAGATTTATCTTAATGCTAACAGAGAAAGAAGTCAACTAAGTACAAAATAAAGATCTATTGGACACAAAGTATTTAATTACGTTTATGATAAGAGCCACCTTGTCCTTTTTGTTGTCATTTTGTATGCATCTATAAAGACGGGTATTTTGGAGCTGTGGAAGAACATTGAAGAGATAAGACCTATACTTATAAAGTGTGAGTAAAATATGAGTTGATTTGTGATTCAGGTGAACAATACAGATCGTAATTGCTACAGAAGTGGAGCCCCCTGTGGACTGGAAGACTCACTGATGGAAGGGAGGAGGAAGAGAACTCCTGACGGGTAGAGGACACAGGCAAAAGCAGTAACAGAGGTGCCCGGTGAGCAAGCCAGCTGGGTTCGGTCAGAGACCTGACCCTAGATCAATGGGGCAAACTGTAGTTCCATGACCTCTGCAACACTTATAATTATGTTTGTATGACATACACAGTATTTTTAAGTACTCTATATTTAAAAAATATAGACTTCCAGAAAAATGTACAACTTGTATGTATACATGCAGCACAATGAATTTTCACAAATTTTGAACATACTCATTACGCCTCACAGAGCAGGGAGCAGGACACTATGAGCACCCCATAAGTCTCCCTCGGCCCCCTTGCAGCCACTAACCCCCACAAGTAACCTTCCTGACTCCTATCACCATTTATTGGCTTTGTCTGTTTTTGAAACTTTTATAAATGAAATCATGTAATGTACATAATCCTGTGTCATCCATGTTGTTTCACGTGGCAGTCATGGATTCCTTCTTACTGCTGTATACTATCCATTTATGAATATACCACATTTTATTTATACACTCTATTGTTTTATTTAATCTTTATTGTATTATTTCCATTACCATTTAGTCCTTATATACCCCCTGCCCCCAGCAGTCACCACACCGTTGTCCATGTCCATGAGTCCTTTTTCCTTTTTGCTCCATCTCTCCACCCCCTAACCTCCCCTCCCCAGCTGTCATCCTGCTGTCCAATATGAGTCTGTCCCCATTTTCCTTGTTAGTTCAGTTTGTTCATTAGATTCCACACATGAGTATACACTCTGTTGTTGATGGACCCTTCTGTTGCTACCCGTTTGGGATATTATAAATGAAGCTTCTCCAAACATTTTGGTACATGTCTTTGGTTCACATATGTGTACATTTCTCATGGGAATGGAATTGCTGGATCCCAGTGTAGATGTATACTAAGCTTTAGTGGATACTACCAAGCAGTTTTCCAAGGTGGCTTTGCCTACTACCTATGCTCCTACCAGCAGAATCTCATTGTAGTTTTAAAGTGCATTCCCCTCATAATTATTGAAATGACCACTTATTTTCAGATGTTTAGTGACCATTTAGATATCCTCTTTCATGAAGTTCAACTCGTTAGCCTATTTGCTACTGGGTTGTATGTCTCTTTCTTATGGATATGTGGATTTTTAAATAATTCCTGAATATGAGTCATTCAGAAAATATATATTTCACATAGATATGCATTTTATATGGAAACTCTTTTCACTTTCTTTTGGTGTCTTCAAATAAACAGAAGTTTTTATTTTTAACTTACTGGCTAGTATTTATTGTTTCCCACTTAAGAAATCTTTGCCTTCCCCAAGGTTACGAAGATATTCTTCTATGTTCTCTTCCTTCAGTATGATTGCTCTACTTTTCACATTATATATACAATCTATTTGGAAGTGATTATTGTATATCGTGTAAGGTAGAGATCAAGATTTATCTTTTCTCATGTGGATATCTAATTCCTTCAGAACTGTTTAAATGATCATCCTTCAGCTAAGTGAAATAAGTCAGACAGAGAAAGACAAATACCAAACAATTTCACTTACATATGAAATCTCAAAAACAAAATAAATAAATAAATAAATAAAACAGAAACAAACTCAGGAACAGAGAACAAACTGATGGTTGCAGGGTGGGAGAGGTGTCAGGGGTTGAAAAGGTTGAAGGGATTAAGAGGTACAAATTGACAAATTACAAAATAGTCACAGAGAAAGACAGATGCCATATGATTTCAGTTATATGTGGAATCTAAAGAACAAAATAAATGAACAAACAAAATTGAAACAGACACATAGACACAGAGAACAGACTGTTGAAACAGACTCATAGACAGAGAACAAAATTGAAACAGATTCATAGACACAGAGAACAGAACAGAGGGGAGAGAAAGTGAAGGGATTAGAAAGTACAAATTGGCAGCTACAAAATAGTCACAGGGATGTGAAGTACAGCGTAGGGAGCATAGTCAATACTATTGTAATAGCTATGTATGGTGTCGAGTGGATACTTCAGTACTGAGGGATCACTTCGTAAGTTGTACAAATGCCTAACTATGCCATACACCTGTCACTAGTATAATACTGAATGTCAACTATAATTAAAAAATTAAAAATTTTGAAGAAATTAAAGAGAAAACTAAATACAATAAATAAATAAATAAATAATTCTCCTTTACCCACGGTAGTACAACATCACCTTTTGTAAATCAAGTGAACAATCCATGTGCTTTTTGTTTTGAGACTGTGTTCTATTTGTCTATCTGTATGTACAACTCTTTACTTCTGGGGGTAAGTGCTCCAACTTTTTTCTTTTCGTTTCAAGATTGCCTTGACTATTCTTGACCCTTTTGTTTTCAGATAAATTTTTGAATTACCTCATTAATTCTTACATGTACAAAAATGGAATTGTATTGAGTCTGCAGCTCAATTTGGGGTGAATTTGCACTTTTATAATATTTTGTCCTCTAATCCAGGAACCTGGTACATCTCTCTGTTTATTTAACATAGTTTATTATTGTACAACATACTTTTAAAATTTTGAGTCGTTATTTGAAAAGCTGAAGATTTTTCGTACAAATAAGAATTTTCAACTTTTCCTGAAAAATAAGAATATCTGGCAGAACCAGCCCAATACTCCTGTGTGGCAACGACAGGCAGGAGCTACCCACTGGGACTGAGACACGTGTTCTTTCACGCATCACAGTTCTACCACAAACACGATTCGTGAGTCGGACTCAATGCTCAGACTTCATGCATTTATTGTATGAATGGGCCATTGTCTGTGGAAAAGAAAGAAAGGGGGAGAGAGAGAGAGTGAGAGAAGAAAATAATGAGAAATAATGTTCATTTAGTCATTCTTTAAGGATTATTTAATGCTATGTATCAAGCACTATGCTACATATTGGGATATATGAATGATGAAAAAACAGTTATTTTTATGTTTTAACCCCGAAGACAATCATTTTAATCAGAATTATAGCAACATTATTTTTTTTTAACAAGGACATACAGGGCCCAGCACAGATAACACCCCTTTATTTATTTCAAAATCTTTTATTACAAAATAATAAGCATGTAATTCTGTAACAACATCAATAACAATATCACACTGAAGCACACCATATGACATTTTAGGTGAAATTTTCAAATTAAAAGTATAAATTATTACACCCGTATCATTACCCTATCAGCCACACTCAAGCAGGCATTACCTCTGTTCAGACCCTGTATTTTGCATGGCACTGTACTCAGCCAATTTAAGGGAGGGGAGGGGATGATAGAAGAGTGAGCACAGAGAAGGAGGACACAGGGAAAAACCTAGAAGGACATGAAGAAAGAGGCTATACCTAGCTGTTCTGCACATTAACAGGTAAGTTCTCAAATATACCAGGACATCAGACCACTCTTAGTTCACAACCTCCTCAGGTTCAAGATGACAGACACAGAATGCCCAGCTATAATAAATAATGTGGACAAAGTCTTTGCTCAGAGGCAGCTTCCATTCTACTGGTAGCAAACTTATCTTGGAAGCAGACCAAGAAGTTCTTTGAATTTCAACCTCTGGAATTTTGACATTATCCTCCTACTAATGTGCGATCACCAGAGTTCTACTGCCTGTTACTCTAGGCTTCTTAGTATAATACCAGAAGCCTGTTGTTTTGTTTTGTTTTGTTTTGTTTTGTTTTGTTTTGTTTTGTTTTGTTTTTCATTGAATCCCAGGGCTGAAATAAATCAAACATGACCCTCAGGTGAGTAACTGGGCTTCTGTGAATAGGTGGAGAAAACAAAAAGGAAAAAATATTTCCCCATCCAATAAACTTTTAGAATATAAATGGGCAGTCTAAGATGACATGTACGTATTTCTTTCAACAAGAATTTCAAGCATCTTTTCAGCACAGCTCAAATTGATTTCCCCTTCCAATTAGTAGTGTAATATCCAGATGTGTGTGTGTGTGTGTGTGTGTGTGTGTGTGTGTGTGTAAGAGAGAGAGAGAGAGAGAGAGAGATTGAGATTGGGCAGGGGAAGAGGGAATGAAAGGGAAGTACAATTCAGTTATTGCTAATGGATTGCTAAGTTTTCCCCCATGTAGAGACTTTTTAGCTATCTCTTTCTCCCGAGTCTTATGTCATGTCTCAGTATCCAATCAATCCTACCAGAGGCAAGCCCATGAACTCTTTCAGGCCTCAAGGGTACCATTTCCACCATGCAGGGCATTTTTGGTGCTCTGTTCTATAAGTAGACCAACCATACAATGCTTTTTAGTTCAGTACACTAGTGGTACATAAAACAATTCCCTGAAGTCTTGAAAGATAACCTGTATTCCTCCCCCAACATTTGGCTTAATGCAAAGCATTTACTGAGAAACTGGAGAGAATAGAGCCCAATATCTCATTAACTGGCACAAAATTATGGTGACATAAGCAAAAACAGACAATATTATCTTTAGTCTACAAATGGAAACACTGAGAAGCCCGAGGTTTTGCCCAGCTCAGTCACACAATGAGCTGGTCTCAGAGCCAAAACTGTTTCCAGGTTTCCAAATGTTCCATCTGGAGCTCTGCCTATGGTTTCCTCTAAATTCAAACTCGTGTAGGGAAGGGGGTGGATGGAATTGTGTGAGAGGGCAGGGGTTAACACAAGAGTCTTTGTGGGCCCTTCTAAGTCCAAACTTCTGTGTCTTTTTCCCTCCATTTCTCTGAAATGCAAATGCTGGTCATGAGATGAAACAGAACTTCCAGTAGAATCTGTAAAACCATCCCTTCCAAATTTCCTTCCTGGACAGTAGTTACAGTCACCTCTGACCACACCAAACCCAGTGGCCTTTCCACATTTTACCTCAGTTCCCATCAGCATGTTTGCAACTTCCCATAGTTTATTTTCATCTCTCCCTAGCAAACAAGGCCTCTTGTGAAATGAGGGAAGACAGGGTCAGCACACTCCCTCACCTGCTGGCTTGACGGAAAACATTGCACAAACCCAGGGAAGCCAGTGCTGACGGGGGATGGGGGGCGGAGCAGGAGGACACAGCTAATTTGCAAGCTGGCACCGCCCATACCCCTGTTGGATTCCTTATGAGACAGAAGTCTCAAGTTTCAATAACTGTGGTGAGAGGAATAAAAAAGCTGGGGGAGTTGCCTTGACTTTGCAATCAGATTGTAACCAATCCCTCCACACCAAAGTTCAGAATAATAAACTTTGGAGCAGGGAATGAACTAAGACATCATCTGGTCCAACTCACATCTTACTGATGAGAAAACAGGCAAATAGGGAAGCAACCTATCCCAGGCCACATGACTCATGAGTGGCACAGTCAGAGGGTGAGGGCATTTCAAGTAAAAGGAACAGAAAGAGAGAAGCTTACGTTGCCTCAGATAGTAAGGACTTGATTTAAGGATGCACAGGCTGGGGACCTTCCACGGTAGCACAACCAAATTCACTGAGCACTGAACACTGCATAGCTCTAGTAAATACAGTTAACCCTTGAACAACACGGGTTTGAATAGCACGGTTCCACTTATACATGAATTTCTTTCAGTAAATAGCGGTGGCTGTTTGTATCCTGGGGTTTTGCATCTGCAGATTCCACATTTGCAGAATCAAACAACTACAGATAGAAAATAGTATTTTCATATTCCCAACTGCAATTCAAAACTACACATTGAAAATACTGTTTTCCATCGGGAGTTAAATGCCACAATTTATTTATAAAACTGAACTTATTTATAAAACCAGAATTTATTTATAAAAATTATTATTTATTCTTACAGGTTGAAACATCAGTCACCTTCAAAGTACTTTCCGTTTGACACAATACATCTGTTGAGATGTGTTTTCCACTGCTCGAAAAGTTTTTGAACTTGTTGACTGTGATACCTTTTAGTGCTTCTGCCTTTTTTGTTTCACCTCTTCCACATCAGCAAAATGCTTCCCTTTGAGGACTTTTTTCAGCTGGGGGAAACAAAAAAAGTTGCTCAGGGCAAGATTGGGTGAATAGGGAGGGTGGGGCACAGCAATCATGCTATTTTTTGGTGAAAAACAACTGAACCTTCAGCAGGTTGTGGGCAGGTGCACTGGTAAATCACCCATCATGAAATGGGTAAATGTGTTGAAAGAGCCTTCAAAAAAAAGTCACTGAAGCTGAATGCAGCCTTTCACAGCAACACCAGCTGGTACCTGATACAGATGGGTTCCTAGAACACTCACCTAGCAGGGGAAGCCTATACTACAAGGGGCCTGCCCTCCAGAAGATAATTGCAGTTTGGGGCGGGGGGGGGGTTGGGGGGTGCTTCTATGAAGCGGTTAGAATAATAAGTGTACTTATTGTCAGCTATTTACAGTAAGGCAACTACTGGCTGTTTCTGGAAGCTAGACTGTGCCTATAGACAACTACAGTGAGATGCAATGATATCAGTAAGTATAGGAAAAGAGACATTAAATGCTAGTTCTCATTTTTCTCACTCTCCCCTGCCCCTCGGAAAAGCTGTGGTGAATAAACACATTCGTTAGAAATCAAATTAGGACACGAGCCAGCTTACTCTTCTACTGTTTGTCTTTCTCTTCCTTAAGGACTATTTCTAATCTGCCCTGTGATCATCATCTTTGGCATATTACCAGGTTTTGGGGTCTCCCCCCATTTTGATGTATGCTGTTAGTGAATTTGGGTTTCCATGGGTGTTTTTTTTTTACAGTGCACTTCACCAAGAGTTTATTTCCAAGCATGAGTACTAATGTCCCTGAAGCCATATGACTCATAAAATGTATTTCTCCTCCCACCCAACTCATTCTCTAGCGTGATAGCAAATCTTTAACAGATTGCCTTGCATCTAGGGAGGTGGCTCCCAGTGCTCACATAAATAATTTAGACTTATCAACACTTGCTCAAATTAATGGAAATGATAATGTTGTAAAGAAAGAATATTACTGTGTTTCCAAGTCTATTCACCAGAGGAACAATATTGGTGTTCCTAGATACACAGGAAACCTGATAGCTGAAAGTTCAAAAATCACAGATAGGCCTTTAAAAAAAAAAAAATTGCAAGAGCCAGCTAAGAACAGCATTTTCTTACAGGGCAAAGTCTATTACATACTAGATAATGTTACTACTTCACTGACACGGGGCCAGAAATAGCTCCCTCATTGTACAGTGCTGCTGTAAATTTTCTATCAGCCAACTACCATGGTTTCCTGAAATAGCAAAAACTGAAAAAAAAAAAAAAATGGTGCAGTTCAGAGAGAAGAAATCAGAATAGGCTGGTGATTCATGCATCCTCAGGAAGAGGGTTGGACATGACCTTTGAGACACCTTTCAAAACCCTGTTTTGTGTTTTTCTACCGTTCTACTCAAACTCTAATTTGTACTCAAATATTAATTGTACCTCTAAAGCATTCAATATCTTTTTACTTCTTCTCCCCATTCCTCCAGCTTTGGCTTTAAACTTTCCCCCAGAAAACTGATCAGACATAAACACAAATTAAGTTCAAGTCACTTTATTCATACAATTCTTTAAGATAGAATGAGCATGGTTAGCATCAAAGAAAAACTCCAAATCAAATATAGTTCTGGAGTTGAAGTCTGGATTTCACCTAGTGTGTAAGACAACACTATTTTCTTCTTTGGAGGAAGAAAAAAGGATAAATTCTTGACCTTAACTGGCCTATTCTTGATCCCTTGTAAACATGTAAGGCCAGCAGCTGAGTATTTATGTACTGAACTCTGCCCCCTCATCCACATACCTGTTTGGAGGAATTCAGAGGCACTTCCTGTTTGAGGTCATGACCCAAGGCCAGAAACTACAACTTAGGCAGACTTAGAACAACAATAAGAATTAGCATCTCCTAAAAGGCCATCCTCCCTAGCCAAGGAACTTAGAACCCAAACCTAGGCAGCAGGGGAGCTGCGGGAGCTCATTAAAGAGACATAGCTCTTTATTTCATTCATATGTGGAATACAAAACAAAAAAGAAACAATAACAAGACAAAAACAAACTCACAGATACAAACAACAGATTGGTGGCTTCCAGAGGGCACGGGAGTAGAGAGAAGGGTAAAATGGGTAAAGGCTGTCAAATGCATAGTAATGGATGAAAAGTAGGCTTTGGTGGTGAACACACCATAGTGTCATACAGATGTTGAATTATAATGTTGTACACCTGACACTTACATAATGTGATTAACCAATGTTACCTTAATTTAAAAAAAAGACACAGCTTTTATTTACATCATTTATTGCTATTTGAGCTCTCCTCCACCCCTGCTGACATCCCTGTGCCTGGCTTCCTTTCTCTCCCACACATACACTCCCCTGGCTGTGAGAAGAGTGGCTCAAAAACAAGAATACAGTTTTGGGAAGCAGTGACATCCCTTACAGATCTGAAGTCAAGTTTATGGGATAGTCAGTAAGGAACCCTGTGATCTGAACTTTCTAAAATTACACCATCTAAAAACAACATAGCAATAGAGGCCCAAGCAGGGAATACCTATTTCATTATGAAGGAGATTTTGCCAGTTTGCAAAATTACCTGGTTTATTAATTCAAGCCTTATAGTAACGGAACTAATTTAAAACCAAAATAACCACCATAGAACAGAAATAGATCTGCTGTTTTTATCAAGCTAATTACCAGGATAATTGCCAAACCTCCCCATTAATTTTGTTCCATTTCATGTAGGCCAAGCCTAATGGTTTACCTGTGCTATATATTCATATATTCTTGTATTAATAAACATATGAGTTCTAAGGAGAAATTATAGTCAGAAACTTCTGTCCCAGAGGTAATCTGCTTTCATTGATATTTGCTGATTTATAAATATTTGCAACAAATTCATTTTTCAAAATACCATGCTAGAAAATCAAAACACATCTGTGATATAACCACCAGGCTGCAATCTGTGGTTCAGTGTCATCTTGTGCAATGTACAGACACACAGGCAAACACGTGCAGACCCACCTACCCACAAACAGACTGCAGCCTCAGAAGTGATGGATCCTGGGAGTTAATTCATCAAACTTTAGTCAGGCTTGGAAACAGCCTGAAATTGTGTAATATTCCTTCACATGTTTATCAATTGATGATTTTGTAGATATTTGCTAGTAAAACAATTTTATTATAATTTTTGGAAACCCACTAAACATAGATATAATAAGGATATAGATTTTTAAATGAGGTTTTCATTCATTTACTAGACTATGAACTCCAATAAGAAAAGTCTAATCAAAGATTAAACATTTTATTTATATGTAAATAAAATTATACATTATGTATACATTTATTTGTAACTAAATTGCATTATATATGTACAGCTAAAAATTGCATAAATACAGCAAAAAGAATTAATGTCTCTCATCCAAAATTTTGCTTTTTCTCCATAAGTATGAGAACCAATGAATTTGAGTCAGAGAGCCTGAAAACACTGAGAGAGGCCAATGTCCTCACCAGTGTGAGGTAAGCAGTTAGTCAGCAGGAGAAAATTGCTAGGTGTGCCTCTGAAGACAAACTTCTACATGTGTATTATTCCACAATGATTTTTTTAAAGGTATAAATGGGGGGAGGAGTGGATGAGTGGACCTCCATATTCATATATCATATTAAAACTTCCATATTACATGTCATATTAAAACTGTCAAGCTAAAAGAAGGCTTTAACAATCAACAAAGCCCTTATTGAACCAGAAGATAAAGTAGGGATTCTTAAGGCAAAATGACTTTCAAAGGCAGACAAGTAAGTTCTGTTCTGTAAATTAGACGCAAATACCTACAAAAAAATTGTTCTTTGGAAAAAAAGATGAATCTAGTATTCAAATATGTATTCAATGTGAATTAAGTGTAACATACACATGAGACACATTTCATAGTGTTTATTATAGACTTGGTTAGGATACAATACATTTTCCAGACCTCTCCACAAGTCCCTTGGCCTCTGAGAATCGTGAGTTTCCAGGGATGAGGGTGAAATCAGGTGGACCCAGGAGCCTGGCCCTTCACTTCCCCTGGAAACCGTGTGCACACCCACCACTTGGAGGCCTCAGCTGTCCCACCCCTGTCCTGGGGGGCGCGGAGGGGGGGTTTGCTGTAGCCTGCACCAGCCCAGCACACCTGTGAGGGCTCCCTAGGAGCAGTGTAGGAGATGGAATTTGGGTTTGTCTTGCTGTTGTGGCGTAATGTGGTGTCAGGGACTGGTCGCTGGTGGGGTTTTTTTCCTCCCCTCACAAGTAACAGACTTCATTTTCGTGTAGAGATTGTTGAAAGGGTTTTCAATGTCCTGAGAATTGGGAGTCATTATGGGATGCACACTGAAAATACGTATTGCTTACTCAGAATAAGCTAAAAGCAAAGGGCTATTATTTCCAGTCTAAATTATCCTAATGGGATTGAGTCAATCAGTTTCTTTCCTAGATCTTTATTTAAAATGTTTTCTTTTTTCTATCTGTTGCTCAAGAGCAGCGTGATTGTGTTTGCAGAATCCTGGTGAACCTGAGTGAGTACCATGAGTACAAATCAAGGCTAGATTTCAGTGCCATATATCACAAAACAGCTGCTTAAAATCAGAGACTGTTTGCACTGAACTGGAATGAAGAAGTTTTGTTCACAAATTTACCATTATTGTTGTTCTTCTGTGAATACCCATAAACCAGTTTGCCTCCTCATTTGTAAAAGAATTACTAGCTCTATTTAAAGAATTTAGATGTCTGAATATCTAAGTATCTCTACTTCATGAAGCTGGGCTTTTTTACCTAAAAAGATTTGGGCCTTGATTGGTGTGGCTCAGTGGGTTGAGTGCTGGCCTGTGAATCAAAAGGTCGCAGGTTTAATTCCCACTCAGGGCACATGCCTGGGTTGCAGGCCAGGTCCCCAGCTGGGGGTGTGCTAGAGGCAACCAACACGTCAATATTTCTCTCCCTGTCTTTCACCCTCCCTTCCCCTCTTTCTAAAAATGAATAAATAAAATCTTTACAAAAAATGTGAAATCAAATCCTGCTTCTGCTCCTTAGTAGCTGAATGCTTTTGAGCAAACCCTTGAACCCTTCTGAACCTTTGCTGCCCTATGTAGAAAATGATATTGATACAAAGTTTTCAGACTTTTTGTGAGATAGAAGAGAAAATGCTTGTAAAGAGGTTAAGTACAGCTGTGGCTGGTGTGGACCAGTGGATTGAGTGCTGGCCTGCAAATCAAAAGGTCACTGGTTCAAGTCCCAGTCAGGGCACATCCCTGGGTTGCAGGCCAGGTCCCCATTTGGGGGCATGTGAGAGGCAACTGATAGATGTCTCTCTCTCCCACAATGATGTTTCTCTCCCCCTCTTTCTCCCTCCCTTCCCCGCCTCTCTAAAAGTAAATAAATAAAATGTAAAAAAAAAAAAAAGTTAAGTATAATAGAAAAAATTATAAATAAATATTTTAAGATAAAAGCATTTTTAGTTTTGTTGGAATTACAGGTGACAGAAATAACTTTCCAAGAGATCAATAAATAACCTTCAGAGGAAATTCTTGAGTTTTTAAAGTTGATTATTTCCATTCACTTGTAAATAATTCTTATTAATGCTTTCTATGTTCAAGATGAATATGTCTAAACAGGAAGAAGAGAAGAAAGGTTCTGGATAGCTGAACCAGTTCCTTAAAGAATTTTAACTCTAGCAGTAAACAAGGAGATAAATCTTGCCAGCAAATGACTCTAAGTCAGAACAGAAAGTCATCCGGGCTGTAGCAGAGTGACCTAAAGAGGAATGACAATTGGGAGAAGGTTATTTTGCCTCTGAATTGTGTTTTGTTTTTTTTATAGCTGTGACTCTGAAACCTATGGCAAAGCCCACCCTCTAAAATAGTCTTCCTCAATCGGATGATTCTCAAGAATGTTAA
Organism: Anoura caudifer; assembly: GCA_004027475.1. Taxonomy (NCBI): domain Eukaryota; kingdom Metazoa; phylum Chordata; class Mammalia; order Chiroptera; family Phyllostomidae; genus Anoura; species Anoura caudifer. Next base: position 127,041 of record PVKU01003243.1, read on the forward strand.
AATTCAACTACACTTTGAGAGTTTGTGGTTAGAACGCCTCCACTTTACAGGTGATGAAACTTGGGTCCCCAGAGATGAAGTTGAGTAACTCATTAGGGTAGGATCAAAACAAGAAGTCATTGATTGTGTTTCTCCTGCCTGACAAACAGGTAAGTTCTCTTTGTCAGAGTCAACTCTACCAGAGGAAGAAGAGGCACATTCAAATTGCAAATGGAAAATTGCTACAGTATTTTGAACTTTAGACTTTTCTGTGGCCTTCGTCCTTCTGTTCTTCTCCACATTTCTACAGAGATTTTAATTTCTGGTTAAAATATAGGATTTTCTTCTAATAATTTATTATCTGACGGGCACACCCAGGTATCCCTGGGCTGATTGCTTCCTTCCTTCCTTCTTTTTTTCATAAGGCTTCCTATGACGCTGGACTTTGATCCAATGTTCTTGTATTGACCCTGGAGTACAAGAGTAGCAAAAGTTCTGAAGGAGTCCTGGGCATGGCGAACATCTCAGCATAGACAGAGATCAATTAGTAGCAAGACTCTGTCAATGTTAGTGAAAGACTCTAGACTTTTGGCCCAAAACAGAAGGAGGTGGGGAACCCTAAAAATCACTGAGATTGAATTTCTCACTAGTCAATTGCTGACATCAGAGTAAAAATTAAATTAAAAGAAAGGAAAAGGGAAAAAAAGAGGAGTAGGAAGAAAAAATGAAGAAGGAAGGCAATATTTATTTTATTTTTAAATAGTATTTTATTGTTTATGCTATTGTAGTTGTCCCAATATTTCCCCCTTCTGCCCCCACTCCGCCCAGCCCCACCCTCACTCCCTCAGACAATTCCCACACCATTGCTCATGTCCATGGGTCATGCACATATGTTCTTTGACTACTATATTCCTTATGCTGCACTTTACATCCCCAAGACTATTCTGTAATAATCAATTTGTACTGCTTAATCCCTTCACCTTTTTCACCCATCCTCCCAACTCCCCTTCCATCTGGCAACCATCAAACCATTCTCTGTATCTATGATTCTGTTTCTGTTTTATTTGTTTATTTTGTTTTTTAAATTCAATTGTTCATAGATATATATTTATTGCTATTTTATTTCTTACATACTTAAGACATGGGCTGACATTCATCAACACTACACTGTATTTATGTAGTGATTAGTGATATTATCTTTACAACTCATAAAGAAGGTAGTTTTCATTCAATAACTATAGACCAATTGACTTCAGCCAAAATAAAAGGTTTAGTAGCTACCATCACTGAGCATCTAGCAGGAGCATTATCTACATTACTTAATTTTACTAATCATCACAACAGCCCTGTAATTATGGTGTTACTATTCCTGTTTTAGAGGTTAACACAACAAGGCTGGGGAAATTGAGTAACTTGACCAAAATCACACAGATAGTGAGTAGGGGCACTTAGGTTAGAATCCATGCCTGTCAGGAACCACAGTTTATACCATTTCCCCTGAATTGCCCTGATGCTTGAGATTGTGCACCAGTCAAGGCATGGTGACTGGAACACTTGTTGGAAGTTGGGATATATTTGGGATTTACTTCAATTCATAGTTCTATTGTCCTTCAGTCTTTTCCAAAGACTTTGACCCTCTTGCTCCTTTGATTCACCTTTCTGTCTTCTGTTGTGCTAATTCACTCTCTGACCCAGACCACAATCCCATCTCAACTTTTGGCCTCCTGTCAACACTCTCCGGTCATCTGACCCCAGCCCACCCTGGTTTACTGTTGTTATTCTTGTCTGGTGCTGACAGCTCCTGGAGCCCACGCACCACTGTGTGACCCAGAGGAGAGAGTAAGTGTCAAGGCAGCCATTCCAGGAAGGCTGAGATGGCCACAGAGTACACTAATTAGAGAGGGTTCCAGGCTGAGAGGAGTTTGAAGGGAAGAGATCATTCAGTGGGAAAGAGGGAGAAGATCACTGTATCTAGGAAAGAAGAAGGTGGAAACACATGAGAATAAGAATGTGGGCTTTAAGGAGGACACACTGTGAGAAGCAGAGAATTAATCTTGGTAATAGAGATTATTTGGGGTAGATGGAATAGTGTTAACTGTGTATGGTCAGGATGTTTTAAGGCATAAACTTACCTATCAATGCTGTATAGTATGTTTAGAAATATTATAGAAAAAATGGGAGCAGAAAATCCAATAAATGTCACTGAGAAATAGGTAAGATTCAAAATTATTTCACAGGTATAAACCATAATAATAGTGACCACTGGAATAAACCACTGGGAATTCAAATGGCAGACACTGGTTATAGACAAAGAAAATGAATTCTCATTTACCATAAAGAGTCCGGAACAATTTGATTTTCTTCTAGTGAAAATATCATCAAAAAGTCAGAGCTGCAGGACCAGAATTTGGGAAATTGGTCTGGGTAAGATTATCCACACAAAAGTGAGATTTAATTCCATGATAACAGATAAGGAGAAGAAGCAAAATTATAATTGGTCAGTGCAGTCTCGGATGCACTTACACTCACAACTATTTATTGATAACATATTATTCCAAAGACTAAAGTAGATAAAACCATTTTTTCCATTCTGAGAACAGACAAGAACACATGGTTAGATTTTTTAAAATTCATTTTACATTTTTTAACTGTGGCAAAATACACATAAAATAAATTCTACCATCTTAACCTTTACAATTGTACAGTTAAGTGGTATTAAGTGCATTCACAGTGTTGTGTAACCACCACCAAAATTCATCTCCAGAACTCCTTTAACTTGCAAAACTGAAACTTCATAACTATTAAACATTAATGTTCCCTTCTTCCCCCACCCCTCTAGCACCTGGAAACCATCGTTCTATTTTCTGTGTCTAGAAATTTGACTATTCTAGGATCTTCATATAAGTGAAATCATGTAGTATTTGTCTTTTTGTGGCTGCCTTGTTTTATTAACATACTATCCATAAGGTTCACATATGTTGTAGCATGTGTCAAAATTTTCTTTCTTTTTAAGGTTGAAGAATGTTCCATCATGTGTACATACCACTTTTTATCTATCCATTCATCTGTCAATGGGCACTTAGTTATTTCCACCGTTTGGCTATTGTGAATAATATTGCTATAAATATGAGAGTACAGATATCTTTTCAAAACCTGCTTTCAATTATTTTGGGTATAGTCTCATAAGTAGAATTACTAGATCATAAGGTAATTCAATTTTTAATTTCTTGAGGAACCTCCATACTGTTTTCCAGAAAAGGAGCACTATTTGACATTTGCGACAATGTGCAAGGGTTCCAATTTCTTCACATTCTTGCCAATACTTTATTGTTTTTTGGTAGTAGCTATTCTAATGAGCGTGAGGTGGTATCTCATTGGGGTTTTGATTTGCATTTCCCTGATGATTAGTGATATTGAACATCTTTTCATGTTCTTATTTGCCATATATATGTTCTCTTTAGAGAAATTTCTATTCAAGGCCTTTGCCCATTTTTTAATCAGGTTGTTTGTTTTATTGTTGGTGAGCTTTAAGGGTTCTATATATGTTCTGGAAATTAACCCCTTACTGATATGTGTTTTTAAAATATTTTCTCACATTCTAAGAGCTGCCTTTTCACTCTGTTGATTGTGTCCTTTGGTGCACAAAAGTTTTTAGTTTTGATGTAACCCAATTTCTTTCTTTTTTGTTGTTGCCTGCATTTTTGTTGTCATATCCAAGAAATCATTGCCAAATTCAATGTCATGAAGCTTCACCTATTCAATTTTTTTTATTTTATGAAGTATCATTTATACACCATAAAATTCACCCATTCTCACTGTGCAGTTCAATGATCTTTATTAAATTTACACAATTGTGCAACCATCCCCACCATCCAGTTTTGGACCATTTTTATTACCCCCAAAATATCCTTTGTGCCAGTTTCAAGTCAACCCCTAATCCCAGCCCCAGGCAACCACTGATCTACTTTCTGTCTCTATAGATTTGTCTGTACCTGACTAAATTTTAAAAATTGCTTTCACATAATCTTTTTTAAAAACTAGCATTTCATAAAAATTGGGCATGGGGAGAAGTATCAAACTTTGTGTGCTTTTTATAAATTTCTCTTCGGTGATTTACCATTTTCCTATTGTTTTATTTTTATTTTAAATCTTTGCCAAAAGCAAATTTGACTATGGGGGGATAAATAGTGATGAAAATAGACTTGGGTAGTGAGAACAGAGCACAATGTACAGATGATGTGTTACAGAATTGTATACTTGAAACCTATGTACTTTCATTAAACAGTGTCACCCCAATAAGTTCAATAATAAAAGAATAAAAAGAAAATTTGAAAACTGATCTTGTTAGCAAGTAGCACATGTAAAATACATTACTAAAATTTTACTTAGTCCCTAGAGTGTATCTCTTATCACTGAATCTAATTTCCTTCTAAAATAAGGCATGACATTTCCTCTGAGGCACCCAGGTGGGTTATATGCCTGTCCTAATCAACAGCCACCTGTCATGATCCAAACAGGTTTCTGGTTGTTTATATTCTCGTTTTCTTCTTTCCTGATCCAAGACAGAACCTCTTACTGTTTAGCACCAATCACATGTACTCTGTACACATTGCCACCTGTACTGGGTGGAATTAAGAGGCCTTGACTGAGACTTAAACATGCCGTAAGTGAATTCCTTGAGGCCTTGGTATGTGGATGCCCACACCCATGTTATTATTCACAGTGAGCTCCTTCCAAATAGGTTTTTAACAAAAACAATATTAAGGAAGAAAGAACAAGAGTTTTAAAAAATAAGATGTATTGGATTGTTTTGGTAAGCAAAGAATATCTTTGATACCCAAGTCAAATTTGGAAAAACTTGGTAAAAAATAATAATAATCATAAAAACATGAAACACCATAGAGTCCAATTTTAAGCTCAATTTCTTGAGGGGATGAAGTCAAATTCTGAGCTATGGGTTTTTTGAAAAGGTCAACTTCAGATTAGGAGCTTTGTGCTGGGTTAGTCCATGTGACATGTAGATGCTTTAATGAGTTTCAGATGCCCTTAATAGAGTGAAACCACCTAATTTTTGTGCCAGGGGAACAGGATTAGGACTTGAATCATACCATGCCAAAGCAAGATAACAGTGTGGGAGGGTATTATTACAAAGCAGGTTAGGTTTGTGTCTTGACAAGGTACCTCCCACCTGATCATCTTTGTATGTTCAACTCAAGGAATGCTAAGTAGGAAATAAATGCATTTATCTGGAGGCCAATGGGTCCCCAGGAAAAGTAAATACTCAAATCCCAAACTCTAATGAGTTTTGTCGTCATTCAACCCCCGAAGGAGAAAAATTAGGAAGTCACCCTAAGAGAGGGAACAATGAGTCAGTAGTCCAGTCTCAATATCATTTCCTAAGTAATTCTCAGGAGAGGTCTGGACACGGAATTTAACTGAGATAATCTCTCCTGGCCTAGATCCTCCTGTACTATGGATATGCTTTTATGAGCAGCTATGCCTATTAATACAATGGAAAGCAGTCTCATTGAGTTACCAGGCATAAAATGATATGAAGCAATCATAGCCAAGTATAACTCTGCAGGGAGACCTCTCTACCTCCCTTCCCTGCACGCTGCTTCTGAGAAGCTACTGCCAAACCATCGCAGTGAGGATATGGAGGGACCATAAAAGGCTGCTTGTTTTCAACACAGCCCTGTGAGATTGGCTTCTTCAGTTTTCTCTCTGTGAGGCCCTTGGCTGCAAACCTGGCAGTGTTTTCTCTCTGGACTATTTACCAGGACATGTTTTTGCAATAGCTAAAAAATAAATAATAAAGGTTTAAACATTATGACATAGACTTTTATGTTTAGGTCATAACTAAAGACAATACATGGTTTGTTATACAAGAGAGGAATTAACAAGGGCATGCACTCTCGTTCTATACATCTTTATATAGCAGAGTGACCTACATGTGATAATTTAGCTTGTACTGAAATTTATTCTATATCCATGGAATGGGCAATTTGTCAAGAAGAAATTAAAAATATTCTACCTCTCATCCTCCAAGAAAAACCACTAGACAGATTCTTGTGTTTCTGAGGCCAAAGTTCTTCTTAAGGGTCCTTTACACTTCATTATGGGAAGAAAGAGGAAAAAGTACCATTTATATTTCAGGAAGATGAAGAAAGAAAGAAGCCTTCACTTTGAGAGGATTCTAGAATTCAAAAAGGGGATAGGAATCATCATTTCTAAGGCAGGGAGGTGACTAGACATGCTGTGGGGGTGCAGAACCTTGCAAAAGCGTGGCTGTGCAGACTCCCGAAAAAGGTGAGCACTCCTTGGACCTGAGCAAGGGGTTCTAAATGATCACAAAACAAGCTGTGTTACCCTCTGGTGCCACCCTCTTCAAAGGTCCATGTTGATCAAAAGAAAAGTGTAGACACTGATGCATGACTCACAGCTGAAGCAGCAGGGCCAGAGGTACTGTGGAAAGTTGGTGGTCCCAGCAGAGCCTAGACAGTGAAGGCAGCAGTAGACAGAGATTTGTCAGGGCCCATGTCACTTGAGAGTGGAATTCTGACTGCCTGTGTTTCACCTCTTGAGTCCCTAGACGCCATGGATGATCCAGGAGAAGGGTTTGGGAAGTGCTTAGTCTGTTCAGGCTGCTGTAACAAAAATACCCTAAACTGGGTGGTTGGTAAACAATAGCAATTTCTTTCTCACAGCCCTGGAGGCTGAGAAGTCCAAAATCAAGGTACTGACATATTTGGTATCTCAGGAGGACACTCTTCCTGATTCACTGCCGTATCTTCACCTGGTGGAAGGAACAAAAAATCTCTGAGGCCTCTTTTATGAGGGCACTAATCCCATTCATGAGGGCTTCACCTTCATGACCTAATCACCTGCCAAAAGGCCTCACCTCAGAAGGGAAATTAAAATTCAACGTACAGATTTTGGGAGGACAGAAACATATAGTCCCTCACAAGCAGTGGAAGATCAAACATATGGGAGGTTTAGAGTATAGTGACTGGGAACACAATCTCTAAAATCAGGTATAGGCTTAAATTCTAGTTTCCCCAACAAATTCCCATATTTTCCCCAAACTGTTCCCTCCAGATAAGGAAGACTGAGCCACACTATTTTTTCAGGAGCTACTGTTTTTAATGAGAATGTGACATCTCTCTCAGATGTACAAGGGTAAAAATATATTAAGAACTGCTAAGATGATTTATGTAAAGGGATTAGTACATGCATAGCACATTATAAAGTAAATAAATGGCTGGTTTAAGGACATGAAATATGAATAGAAAATATGTGATTTTGTTTGCTGTTCTTTCTAGCCTAGGATTTACTAGCTAGCATAACGCATGTTGTGCACATGTTACAAAGGTATAGAAAACTACCTTACTAAAACCCAACTCATGGTTTCTCATTTCTTAAACTACATTTTAAAAATGTACTTTTCCTCTATTTTTAGTCTAAATTCCCCCAAGCTATTAATTGTCAATATGAACCTGCCATGATTAGCCATTTGCTTAGAGAAGAAATAAACTTCTTTAGCCATGAGACTAGAGCTCCCTCCACATCAAAGGTAGTTACTGTAAATTCCTCCCTGAAATATTCAAGCCAAGCATATATGGAATTCAAACTGGATTCACTAAAAAATGAAATCCTTCCAGGATCATAGACTATAACTACAAGAAATACACCCCTGCTATTTTATGCCTCCCCCACAAATTGTTTCCATCCATGTCTAAAATGCCAGTCTGTTTTCATGAATTTCAATTATAATTGGCACCACAGAGCTGCTGGGAATAAGAGTTGGGGTGGGAACTAATGGAGAGGATTTTTGACATCTGCCGAACCCCATAAAAGCTGTGACATTTGCATTTGAGACTGGCTTCCAGGAAGAAGCAAATGAGAGACCAGACTTTCTGGCCAGTCTGGTGGCAGACATCAGATTCTGAGGTTTTCTCTGTGGACAAATACAAAAGACAGAACTTATGCCGTTACCCTAAAATTGAAGGAAGAAAAAGAGACCTACTGGAGTCAACACACTAACTTGCTCAATAGAAGAAATATTGCAAATTAATAAAGGAGAATTAAAGAGAGCTTTGGCCAGCGTCAGTGGTACTGTTGAGACCATGGCTGTTCCCAAATGGGAAAAAGTTTGAATGAACGTGACGCTGGGCTGTGAAATCATAAATCTGCTTAGGCCAGAAAAGATATAAAAACAGTATCTCTTTTAGCACAATTTGAGGTACAATAGTGGTTCTTTGTATCTCAACAAATACCAAATAAATGTCAGTGATTTTTCCTAAGGAAAGTGATTTATTGTTTTGACACAAAGTGAACAAAGTCAATATCATCGAAAGCCACTTGACCCCTGGAAAACTGTGTCATCTCCAAACATACCCAAAGTCTGTGCTTCCATTACTTATACCAGAATCAGTAAGATTCGGTGAAATATATGATCAGACAATAATTTCTTCAGGAACAAAAACAAACAGTCACAGGGGTGCCAGCTAACTACCTATAAAAGATACAACCGTTGCCTCTTATCTGTGGATTTGCTTTCCATGGTTCAAGTTTCTCACACTCAACAGCAGTACAAAAACATAAAGTTTTCCAACCATCAACATCATTTCTCCTGACATCCAACCATCAACATTGTCATGGCTCAATAATCCAGGATCACCCAAAGCAAATTATTCACTTTCTGATGCATCTTCTCAGAAGGTCAGTAGTAGCCTAACATGTCACAATGCCTACGTCATTCACCTCACTTCATCTCATCATGAAGGCATCTTTTCATCTCACTTCATCACAAGAAGAAGGATGTGTACAGCACAATAAGATATTTTGAGAGAAGGAGATTCTATTTCATATAACTCTTATTACAGTATATTGTTATAACTGTTCTATTTTATTAGTAGTATTATTAATCTCTTACTGTGCCTAATTTATAAGTTAAACTTTTTCATAGGTATGTACACAGGGTCTGGCAGAAGTAAGGCCTGCTTGAGTGTGGTTGGTAGGTAATAATGTGGGTGTAATAATTTATAATTTTAATTTGAACATTTCACCTAAAATGTCTTGAGTGTGCTTGAGTGTGATATTGTTATGTTACAGAATTACATGCTTATGATTTTGTAATAAAAAAAAAGACTTTGTTTGTGCTGGACCCTGTATATAGGGAAAAAATGGTATATGTAGGGTTCAGTACTACTTGAGATTTCAGGCATCCACTGGGGGTCTTAGAATGTATCTCCTTCAGGTAAAGGGGGACTACTGCTCAACAAAAAGTAATTTTAACCAGTATAGCCTTAGTGTTTACACATGTAGAATTAATGACAGACCATACCACTGTGGACAAATATAAAATATATAAACAAGTATGTGACAATAAATATTTATGAGGAATTATTGCAATTCATGTCACTGTATCAAGACTTGGCAAACTGAAGAAAGTTCAGTTAAAGAAAACATCAGACAGAGATAAAATCCAAACCAGGGGTGTTCAAACTACGGCCTGCAGGCCACACACAGCCCAGGATGGCTGTGAATGTGGCCCAACACAAAATTGTAAATTTACTTAGAACATTATGATCTTTTTGTGATTACGTGTCACAATGTATTTAATGTGTGGCCCAGCACAACTTTTCTTCTTCCAGTGTGGACCAGAGACTCCAAAAGGTTGGACATCCCTGCTGAATAGATTGATCATTGTTTATGTCAGAGGCTTTTACACTTTTTAATCTCATACATCTAAAAATGGAACATATATGTATATACACATTGAAGATATCTGCTTAAATCTATAAATATATAATGGCTATATGCACATACTTGTACTAACATATACACATAGTAAAACATACAAAATAAAAATTGTAAAAAGATGAGATCAAGATAACATAAATGGTGGTTTATTATATTTATTAATTTATAAAATCTTTCTGTTCTTTAATTATAATTAATATTATTAAAATTTGTATCAACAACATGATTTAATATACTTGACATTTTAAAATCTTGGTTTAACATTTATGATTCAGTTCAACTTGATTTTAATGATTATCATAGCTGAAAAGTTAATTATTAATGATATATGAATGTGAAAAGAAAAAGGACTTCATTACCTTGCCTGCTAAATCATGGTACTCATTGTTTGACCCAATCCACCAGTTATGCAAAAATTTTGCTTAAATTTGATACCATATTTAATAGATCTATAAAGATAGGGGAAGTAGATCTATATTTTATATATTCTCTTGATCACTTCAAAATTCATCAAGATTCATAATTCTTTTTTTTTTTACCTCTTTGGCTGCTGCTGAAGAACTAGTTCTATAGAATTAAAAGAAATGTCAACTTTGCCATTTTTTTCCACTATTAAGAAATGCATGAATGATTATCTTTGATCTCAGATATTTTTGCAGGAATCTTTCTACTATTTGTCCATTCTATTTGTGAAGTAAATAACAAAATTCCAAAATCCTGGTTTGTATATAACCAGGTACATACAAACTTCAAGGTGTGTCAAACACTGAAATCAAGCAAAAGAGAACTCCACAGGCAGTCCTTTGAATATGGGTAACTTCCACTCTTTCCTTAAAAAACAAATTCCTGTCTAATAGTACATTTGTGCAGGGGTGAGTGCCCATCTGTATATTAAATATCAGTAAATCTTCATTTCCTTTCTCTAGATTTTAATGTAAAGTCATAAGTCGTAATCTTTTTTCCACACACCAATGAGTGGTCTTGTTCATACCTTGGTGAGCATGTCCTCCACTCTGAAAAGAATGTCCCTCCATACTTACCTTCTCTCTTCCCACAGTGTATGCTTTATGACCCATGGAGTAATTCTGGGAGTGGGGTTACAGGTTAACAATTGCTTAACAATTTTAGTGACTTCAGATTGCTGAGTTTATTGTTCTCTTTTGTGGAGAGTTTAATAAAAAAAAATTACCATTCATTGTCTATAGATTTAATGCAATTCTATTTTCTTACCACATACAAATTCCATATAAAAAAAATTGAATAGTTTAGAACCAGAATGAATAATCTCTAAGGAATCTAGACTAGCAAGCCGAACCTTTTTCTGTAAAGGACCAGATACTTTTGGCTTTGTTGCCCATACATAAAGTTGTTGCTGCAGTTACTCAGCTCTGCCGCTGTAGCATGAAAGTAGCCATAGACAATAAGTTAAATGTACATGGATGTGATTCAACAAAACTTTACCTACAAAATAGGTGGCAGGAAAGATTTGGCTTGCAGATCGTAGATTGCCAGCTCCACATTTAACAATCGTCTCACTTTCTCTATCTGATTTGACTATAGTGATATGAGTCTGTGTGATTTTACATACCTGACTTTTGAGTAACGCTCTTTTCTTTTACTTGAATAAGTAAGAAAATTAGAGAAAACTAGTTATTTTCTTAATGCCTACATATTTAAGATACTCGTCTTTACTTTTTCAGATACAGCACCTGCTTTATTTTTTGTTCCCAGATGCCGTAACCAAATGAGTTGGTCCCTCATTGCTGACAAAATAGAATTAATCTGACATGGAGTCAAAAGGCACTGTCTGGCCTGTGAAGGAATCAGGGTCTCCTTGGACAATAATATGTGCTGCATGGAAACTTCAAGAAGGATCTTGTTTGTTTGCATTTGTGTGATAAGATATGTGTCAAATGCTACAGGGACAGGAAAAGCAAAGTACGGCTTGCCAGGAAGATGGTTAACTTCCTATGTAGTCAGTAAAAAGCTGCCCAGTGGGGACCACTCCAGTGTGCTACTGGCAACGTGGGGCTTACTTCCTGGCGTACTCAAGACTGGTTCTACCTCAATACCTGCCCAATGGTTCTCAAACTTGAGTGTCTAGTGCTGTCGTCTTGGAAATTGGTTAAAATAATGATCGTCTGTAGCTCTTCTGAAGTGGGGTCCAGGAACCTGTCACCAAGAGCTACTGGTGACTCTGGTGGGGCCAGTTGAAAGAAAACATACATACTGAAAAGCACAGAGTAAATTTGTTGAATTCGAAATCCCCCCTGTAAGTCTGGTGTGAAGATTAGTTAAAATATGTCTGAAGTTCCCAAATCAGAACTTGGCAGATAATACCTGCTCAATAGAACTAAATAATTTTCATAATTATTATTACAACAAAATTATTATTTTATATATAAAGAGAGCTATGAAAAGTGGAAGTATTTAAATTGCAATTAAGAGAAAAGGGAAGAAAGGGAATTTATAAATCTTCAATATCAAAAATGGATGCAATATGAGAGGGTCAGAAACTGTAGGAGTTAAAAAGAAAGGTCATAACTGCTGAATCATTAGGTAATTATTAAACCAAACTAAAGACAAGTAATAAAGGAAGAGGAGAAAAAAGCCTTAATGACTATTTGCCCATATGTCACAAAACTGAAGCAAAGGCATGTTTATTATCTGAATCATCTGGGTCTTAGCCACAGTTCTCTGACTCTCTTTGCCTGAGTAAACCTGGATTTAAGGCAATAAAATCAAGAAATTAATGGGACTTTGGGAAAGGGAAGATTTGCAAACTATAGCTAAAGTGAAGATATCCATTCCAGTCTAAAATCATGATTGCTCTCCTCAACAAATCCCCAGAGACTGATAGTTTTGCCATTTGCTTTGCCCTTGGCAAAAAATACTTCGGACTGTCTCCGGGCCAGTCCTGATTCTTCTATTCATGTGTTCATTCATTCACTGAACCAATATTTAACGAGTCACACCATGTTCTAAGTCAGACCACTGTTCTAAGCGCTTGGAATACAAAAGTGAACAAAACTATAAAGAACCCTGCCCTAGTAGGACTTACATTCTAGCAAGAATAGGCAGGCAAGAAAAAAATAAACTAAGTTCTATAATATAAAAGGGTGAGTGAGCAGGAAAACGAGAGCGTGGGATGTGAGAGGTGGTCATGGTCAGCCTCGCTGGGAAAGTGAGACTTGAGCAAAGACCGGAAGGAAGTGAGGGTGTGGTGCCCGCAGCCATGGGTGATGAAGCATTCCCCGTGGAGGGAAAAACAAAGGTCATAGGGCAGGGAAGTGTTGGACTTTTTAAAAAGAATACCAAGGAAGCCAGTGTCACTGACAGAGAATGAATGAGTGGAATAATCAGTGATGAGAGTGAAGAAGTCATTTAGTGCCCAAATAATTGTACAGTCTTACAGGCCAGTTACTGTAAGAAGTTTGGCTTTACTCATAGAGAAATGAGCAGCCTTTGTATGGTTTTGAACACAGGAGTGACAGGATCTCGTTGGGGCTTTAAAGGGCTCACTCTAGCTGCTGCGTTGAGAGTAAGCCGTAGAAGAAAAAGCATAGCTCCTACCTGCAGTAATCACAGCGCACAGCCCATTACCTCCAGAAGCAGTGCTTTACAGAGAGGGAACACTTCACTTGGAAGCATCTGCTGCAAATGGTGATCTGTGCTGGAACTTGATCGCTGACCCCTCCATGAAGGTTCCGACTTGCTACTCAGTTTTGACCTCTAGCCACACGTCATCTAATTATGTGGTCCCAGCCATCCTATTGGTCAAGTTTGCCTTAGCTCCCCGCAAAAGTTGCATAAAGTCCAATCTTTTTCATACAAGAACTTCCAGAGTTCATCATTACATTAAAAATCAATTGGTAAATAGAGGCACTTGAAACCTATTTTAAGGGATAATAAGTACTATATTTTTAGTTTCTACTATATGCCCAGTGCCTGCTTTCTGTATTCTAACAGAGTTAATCATCTTAGCCCAGTGAGCTAGTATACTATTGTAATGTCTCTGTGGTAGAAACCATGCCTTGAAGACATTAACAAATTAGCAAAAACAGGACACTCAGAAAATGATACTACTACCTTATAATACGTAATTAGCATTGAAATAAATATTTATTCCTCCAATGCCTGGCAGAAAGGGGGCTCTCCAAGAGTTTATGCACAATCTTCACTAGTATAGCACATTCTGTTAATACTGAGAGAACAAAGGAAACTCGGAAACTTTACCTGGCCTGGGCTCAAAATGGCAAATTAGAGTAAATACCCACTAAGTGCATACAGTCAGGACTGGTAGTTACTGAGGGTTAATAAAAAAAAAAGAGTTAAAGTGAGGAAAGATGGGAAGTCAGACATGCATACCTAAGTTATTTATGTTTGCTTCGGTAATTTCTTCAGGTGTTCGTTCACCCATCTTTTGTTGTAGAACATTTTCTTACAGTCTGAGTATAAGGCTGTTGTTTTCTTGCATAAAGCATTATCTTTGATTTCCAGTTTCAGTTTCTTTCAAGTGGAATTAAAAGATAGGTTTGGCTGTGAGAAAACACAAAAATCAACTTCTCTAATATATTTATGAGTATTTTCTAACATTTTACAATGTTCTACTACATTACACAACTTCCCTCCCTTACCCCCTGCCCCACACACACAAACGCAGACTCTATTCAGAATTCGGTTTAGTTTTTGTGGAAGCAATTCTCTTTCTTTTCACACTCCTATCCCTTTGATTTTCATACTATTTAATAAATTGTGTAATTTTAATCACCAACGCAATTGGCATAAGCAGATTTGGGAACAAAATTAGCTGACTCTTGGTAACCATAAAACTCAACTGATGGGGGTGCAAATGCATGGATGAAGTAGAATAGTCTCCTGGCTGCCCGTCGTCTTCTGCGACGGGCATCGTCCAGCGGGTTTTTGTCGAGGGAATGAACAGTATGATTACTCTAGTGACATGGACATTGATTTACATCTATGATATAGATTATTGATGCCAAGTAATGAAATCTTACTGGGAATTGCAGAACATAGGAAGTGGAAGAAACAATAACAAAAAAAAAATGAGTAGCATAGTCCAATTATTTAATGGATGAGAAAATCAGGACTTAAGAGTCAGAGTATCTTCATTAGTAGAAAAAGGAACAAATTTGATGTTACTGTTCAGTGTTCATTCCCACACTAGAGGCTTCCATTTTGTTACTACTTGATAATGTTACTGAAATAATCAAATTTTGTTTTCTCTAACACGTTGGTTTTTCAAACAAAGTGCAAAGGAATTCTTTCATTTGATACCAACGTTTTTATTATCTAAAAAGTTAAAGATGTTTTACTGTGAGGTTTTCAATTAAAAATAGACTAGGTTTTTTTGAGATTTCAATGTCAATTACATAAAATTAGCGTTTGTCTCTTCCAGAACATGGAAACTCAGGATCAAATTTTTCTTATGTATAAAACCCATTGAATTCACAAGGACTCACATTTGGTCATTGGTCAGGGACTAGAAAATGTCTTTAGAGGAGAAAAAAAGGCACCGAAGTACTAGAAAGACTGAATAAATAAACAACTTTGCGGCTGGCTTTTCCATGTATTTTGCCAAAATGCCTAAGGTCATTGGTAAATACTCAGTTCTTGTGAAATATTATCAAAAATATCTACCACAGAAATAGATCAGAAATTGTAATATTTACTTTGCAAAAAATATAAGGCTTGTGTGATGTGTGCTAATGTATATGTATAAAAATGGGTCAAAATATAATGTAATAAATGTCTTAAAAAGGAATTGGGGAATTAAAACCAGATTCTGTATTCTCTTATTTATTTTCTTTCTGCTAGGAAAATATCTAGCTCTGACTGGTGTGGCTCACTGGGTTGGGCATCATCCTGCAAACCAAAAGGTCACTGGTTCGATTCCTGGTCAGGGCACATGGCTGAGTTGCGAGCCAGGTCCCTGGTTGAGGGTGTGCTAAGCCAATTGATCTATGTTTCTCTCCCTTTCTTTCTTTCTCCCTTCCCCTCTATAAAAATAAATAAATAAAATCTTTAAGAAAAACAAAGGAAAAAAGAAAAATACCTACAAAAAATTGATTTGACAAACATTAATGTGTCTCATGATTACTTTCCGGAAAGAGAAGTGGTAGGTGCTTAAAGTCACCTGTCTGGGAGCATTACTGCTCCCTTCCTGCTGTAAATCCTCACTGTACCTGGCAAGGATCAGGATCAGACTGGCACTGTCTTCAGAATCACTTCAGTAATTGTTCTAAGTGGATGTGTAAATATTCATTCCAAAGTTTCCAGGACACTGCAGCCTGCTAGTTCTTTTCAAACCTTTCTGATTTTTTTCCTGTTTCTTCACAGATATTTTTCCTTTATTTTATCATTAAATATTGGACTCCACAGGGTTCCAGACTTGTCCCATGGTTCTTCCCATTTACCTACTGTCCTACATATTTTTCCCTCTCAGAGTCTTGACCATCATGTGATGAATCCAGCACAGTCCTCTCACTAGCAAATGAGAGCCAGATCAAATTCTCATTGAATAGCTCTATCCAATGGCCCTTGGATGCTTCGCTTACATCTTATCAAAAACTGAACATCTGATCTCCTTTCCTTCCAAAACTGCTCTCTCACCCAGGACAGCTAATTGCCCAATCCAGAAACTTTTGAAAAAATCCTCAGCAATAATTCTTCAGTTAGATTTTTACTATTGAATTTGGATTTTTACTATGTGTATAATTAGAGTCTTAAGATGATGCTGGTCTTATTTAAATTAATAAATTATTGTACTTCACAATAGTACAACCAAAAATATGCTAATGAATTAATCCACTAACAGCTTTTCCTAAGTGCTACGCAGCTACTGTGATCCCTATCTCTATCAAACTTTGTTTTTCCTCCCCATTAAGACACTATGCAGACTCGTGGTCATCATCATGTTTTGAGAATTCCTAATTTGGGTAATCTTGTCAATATACAGCTACACAAAAGCAGCTGGCACCTCAGATTGCATGTGCTCTATTTAAGAATAGAGAAAACAAATGACTGAGTACCTAGGGACATATCCTTTTTTATATGTAAATTTATCATTTTTATTCTGCAGAACTAAGAAATAAGAGGGGGAAGTAAAAATATTTCCCTGGGAAAAGTTCCAAAAATAAAAATGTATTGAGGGGATCAGGTAGATAAAGGGAGTGAAAAAATACAGATACAGTTCCCAATTCCACTAATTAAATCTAACAGCTGACAACTAACTATTGTGTTAGAGGTTTATAAAGTCAGCTTAAAGCCTTCACTCCTGTTTAAATCAAGTACAAGCCATTCCAAAGGCATAATGATAAAGTAAGCTGCCTTAGACTGTTAGAATATATGACAAGGATCCTCTTTCACAAATCAATGTATTTGTATTTAGGCAAGCTTGCCACTCTGAAGTACATCAGTAATCATTCTTCTCCCTTTCTTGATCTTTTGCTACTTTCTTCAGGGTCCATGGTCCACTGTGGAGGTAGAACAATGAATTCTTTCATGTGGAAGAATAAAAAAGGAAAGAAAACTTCCTGGGTGCCGTGCTCTCTCTCCTTTTCTATGTCACTGCAAACATACTGAAAGAAACAAATGGGAAGGATCAACCCCCTTTCCAGTGGTCAAAAGGTATTTTAGAAATAAAGGAAGAAATCCTTGAGAATGGCTTTCTGTCTGTCTTCCAATTGACTGTCACTGATAGTATGTGTTAAACCTTTTCAATGTCAGGATCCAGTCCAAGACAGGCAACTAAAGCACCGACTTGGGTTGTCTCCTGAAAAGAATGAATGACACATGGTTAAAATGATCTAGAGCTCTTTACATTATGGAGAATTCTATAAGAAAAAATGCTGGCACAATTGAGCACTTTGCTTAGACAGACCAATGTAGGTGAACTGCCTTAACCTGATTATACTCATGGTTTACAAAATAATTTCATGGATGAGCAGTGAGATTTTGGAACTAACATTAAAGTTTGGGTCAGGAGAGGAGCCAAGTAAAATACAGGGAGCTTTGAAAGATTAGAGACTACATTAGGTCAAGATCTCAGACACTCCCTGTTCTCAGTCAAGAGAAAAGCCAAGCCAGACTAGTAAGAAGAATTGGTGTGCGCAGAAGACCTATTCAGTACATTGCTTCTAATCCATAAAATATTCAAGAGGCAAGGGACTCAGAAGTTCCTTGGAAAGTACATTGCCCTCGCTAAATCTTTTAGTCCAACAGATCTCACTTTTTTTTATTTTTAATATATTTTATTATGTTATTACTGTCATCTCATTTTTTTCTCCCTTTTATTCCCTCCCACCCTGCAACCCCCTCCCAGCAACATTCCCCCCACCTCCCACCTTAGTTCATGTACATGGGCTGTACATATAAGTTTTTTGGCTTCTCCTTTTCCTATAATATTCTTAACCTCCCCCTGTCTATTTGGTACCTACCGTTTATGCTTCTTATTCCCTGTAGCTTTTCCCCCATTCTCCCCTCTCTCCCACCTCACTGATAACCCTCCATGTGATCTCCATTTCTCTAGTTCTGTTCCTGTTCTAAGTGTTTGCTTAGTTTGTTTTTGTTTCGTTTTTAGGTTCAGTTGTTGATAGTTGTGAGCTTCTCCTTTTTCTTAGATAAATCCTTCTAACATTTCATACAATAAGGGCTTAGTGGTGATGAGCTCCTTTAACTTGACCTAATCTGGGAAGTACTTTATCTGCCCTTCCATTCTAAATGACAGCTTTGCTGGATAGAGCAATCTTGGATGAAGGTCCTTGCCTTTCATAACTTGAAATACTTCTTTCCAGTCCCTCCTTGCCTGCCAAGTTTCTCTTGAAAAGTTAGCTGGTAGTCTTTGTAGGTAAATGTCTCCTTTTTTCTTGCTGCTTTTACGATTCTCTCCTTATCTTTAACCTTGGGCAATGTAATTATGATATACCTTGGAGTGTGCTTCCTAGGGTCCAAGTTCTTTGGGACTCTCTGAGCTTCCTGGACTTCCTGGGAGTCTATTTCCTTTGCCAGATTGGGGGAAATTCTCCTTCATTATTTTTTCAAATAAGTTTTCGATTTCTTGGTCTTCCTCTTCACCTTCTGGCACCCCTATGATTCAGATGTTGGAAAGTTTAAAGTTGTCCCAGAGGTTCCTAAGCCTCTCCTCATTTTTTGAATTCTTATTTCTTCATTCTGTTCTGGTTGAATGTTTACTTTTTGCTTGTGCTCCAAATCATTGATTTGAGTCCCGGTTTCCTTCCCTTCACCGTTGGTTCCTTGTATATTTTCCTTTATTTCACTTTGCATAGCCTTCACTTTTTCCTCTATTTTGTGACCATACTCAACCATTTCTGTGAGCATGTGATTACCAGTGTTTTGAACTCTGCATCTGGTAGTTTGGCTATCTCTTCACTGCTTAGTTCTATTTTTGGAGTTTTATCTTTCTTTCCATTTGGGCCATATTTTTTTGTCTCAGTGCACCTGTTACATTGTGATGGGCAGAGCCTTAGGTATTATTCTCCAGGGTGGGGCAATCCATGTCACTGCATTGTGGCACTGTATGTGGGGGAGGGGTGGAAAGGGAACAATGCCACTTGTCCAGCTCTGGGCCAGCTTTCACTCACTTCCTCCACTTCCCATGAGCAAATTGGGCTCTTCTTGTGCTGATTCCCAGGTATGTAGGCTTGTGTACATTCTAGGGCCCTGTGAGTCTCTCCAACGAACAACTCTCCTATGAGGCTGGGAGTTTCTCCCACCACCCCAAATCCCACAGGTTTTTACAGCCAGGGGTTTTTGAGGTTTTATTTCCCCACACTGGAACCCTGGGTTATGTGGTCTGTCTCGCTTCCCAGTTTTTCCTCCCAATTTATGTACATGCAAATGTGGGACCACCCTGTCCACCAGTCACCGCCTCGCCCACCTGGTCCTCCAGCCACCGCCTTGCCAAGAGTCCTTTCCATAAGTCCTTTCTGCCCCAGCTATCCATCTCCGCCCCTCCTACCAGTATGAATGAATGTTCCTTCTTTAACTCCTTCATTGTCGGACTTCCACACAGTTTGATTTTCTGGCAGTTCTGGTCATCTTTCGTTTTTAAATTTGTTGTTGTCCTTTTGGTTGTGTGAGGAGGCAAAGTGTATCTATCTATGCCTCCATCTTGTCCTTAAGTCCATTCAATAGATCTCATTTTAACATAGCATTTAAAATGTTAAAATAGCATGCATTTACATTGGTATAATACTTTACAAACTAAAGGGGTCTAACAGGATTTACATTCATCATTAGCTCATTTTATCTTCACTTCAACAAGAGTTGGTATTATCTCCACTATTAATCAGGCAGGATGAGTGATATCAACTCAGTTTTGTAGATGGGACATCAGGTCATTGGGGAAGCTGAGAAGATTAGGCAAAAGATTTATACTTTGGATGTAACAGAGCCAGGACTTAAGCCTAGATTTCTGATCAGCCAAAATTTTGTCAGCCCTTCAACAAATTATTTATCAGTCACACAGCAAGCTACATTTTATAAGAAGCAAGTAGGCAGTTTTAATCCAATTTAATTCGTCAGACACCAAAGCAAAAACACTTGTCTAAAAATAATGAGCCATATAATCAATATTCAGCCAAATGTGTTTGGAATGGAGGACCACTGCTATATGAATGAGTACCTAGTGATAAAGTTAATTATTAACATCTTCATCTATTTTAACTGAGGACCGTACAGGAAAGCATGGACTCCCACAGAACCTTACACTCCCAAGACTTCAAGTGAAAACAGCTTAATATTAGTTTTAATAATGCTGATTTACAAGCCATAGTAAATTTGTGTGATTGCTCTTCCCTGGAGGCTTACTTAGATGTGAAAACAAAGGAATTAGTCATAAAGATTCTCTTTGTTCTGAATTTAGTTAAGAAAGCAGAAAAAAGTTACATTTGGGGCATAGTGTATGAGGGAGGACCCTCCCAAAAATGGAATTATTTTCTGGAGGTCAGGCCCCTTGTAGTACAGGCTTCCCCTGCTAGGTGAGTGTTCTAGGAACCCATCCGTATCAGTGGACCTGCTGGAATATTGTGAGAGGCTACGTTTAGCTTCAGTGAATTTTTTTAAGGCTCTTTCAATGCATTTGCCCATTTCGTGATGGGTGATTTACCAGCACACCTGCTCATACCGCACTGAGTGTTTAGTAATTTTTGACCAAAAATGACATTACTCCCGTGACCCACTAACCCTATTCACCTAATCTTGCCCCATGCAACTTATTTTTTGTTTCCTCAGCTGAAAAAGTTCTCAAAGGAAGAGGTGAAACAAAAAATGGCAGAATCACTAAAAGGTATCAAAACTGATGAGTTCAAAAACTGTTTTCAGCAGTGGAAAACATGTCTCAATAGGTGTATAGCATCAAATGGAGAGTACTTTGTAGGTGGCTGAAGTTTAAACCTGTAAGAAAAATACACAATTTTTTGTAAATAAATTTTGGATTTTTTCTAGGCCCTCTGCTTGTATAATGTATTTGGTATACTATTAATGTTTAATCAACTTCAAAGCACAAGACAATGGATATTTTCTAGGTTCTATATGTTTTAATGTAACTAATATTTATTGAGCAGTTAGAATCCAGAATGCATTATATTAAGAGAATAAAAAGTTATGAATTGGATTTGGAAAAACATGGACAGTGAGTTGAACACAGAATCATGTATTCTTCATTATAGTTCTATCCATCCACCCCATAAAGCATAGTAGGGGAGTGGATAGGTGCATAAATTGATAGATGATAGATAGATAGATAGATAGACAGACAGACAGTTTTTAAAGGTAAGTATCAAAGAATAAATGAAAATAATACAATAGCACAAAATTTAGGAAAGCAGGAAAGAAGACAGATGAGTTGTAAATCCAAGCAGGTCAAATCTTACTACCAATGAGGAAAGTCAAAGACTGATGTTATCTTCACTTCAAAATCATCAAAGTTCAGAAATTGACAGCATCAGATATCTCTAGAAATGAGGATTACAGGGAATTGAAGAGCCAAAATAAAAAAGATTGGTTGTAAGATATAATAATAATAATAATGATAATAATAATAATAAAAAAAAACTATTGGATCCCTCTCCTTAAATCCTTACAGCTATTTCATATCACTGTGTTACTTCCCTTTCTCCACAAAAGCAGAACATCAAAAAGATTAAGACAGAGTTTCTCTTCTGGGGAAAGCCATGCATAGATGAGGGTGTGAATACTAGTCTGAAAATTCACAGATTAAATGAATACCTACTTGGCTAGCAGACTGCCAGCAGATAAGCCTTGTACTTCAAGCTAAACAATGGAAGATATTTTTTTAATGAAGTGGCCCAAATGGGAGGACTTTACATGAATATCAGAGGTTCCTCCAACAACAGCCCCTCCAAATAACCCTACAGGGAAACTTGGCATTAACCAGACCCCACCAAGCCTTCACAGATTTCAGAGATTCCAATCAGGAAATCAGATTTCCTCACCCAGTCTGAATTATAAGTAGCCAAGGAAAGATGACCAGAAATCAGACAAAAGTTTCTAATATGGAACACAGATGTGAGACTAAACAGAATGAAAGACTTGCAGAAAACAGGCTAAACAGAGAGAAGAAAATTTCAACACTATCACAGCCAATGGGAGTCTAAGGAGACATGACCGAAAAATTGTAATGTGGCAAATACATAGAATCCTAAAGCAGAAAAGTGAACTTAGGTAAACACCAAGGAAATCTGAAAAAATATGGACATTAGTTAATAAGAATGTATCAATATTGGTTTATTAATTGTGATGAATGTTCCATATTAATGTAAGATGCTAATAGAAGAGACAAGGTGTGGAGCACATGAGTACTCTTTATACAATATTTGCAATTTTTCTGTAACTCTAAAATTATTCTAAGCCCTGGCTTGTGTGGCTCAGTGGATTGAGCACTGGCCTGCAAATAAAAGGTCGCTGGCTCAATTCTCAGTCAAGGCACATGCCTGGGTTGTGGGCCAGGTCTCCGGTCGGGGGCGTGCAAGAGATGACCTGCTGATTTCTCTCCCTCTCTTTCTCTCTCCTTTTGTCTCTCTCTAAAAATAAGTAAATAAAGTCTTTAAAATTATTTTAAAATAAAAAATCTATTAAAGTATTTTTAAATTGGAAGATTAAGGTAATAAAATATTTTAAAAATTAGAAAAAATTACAAAGATACAAAATATGAGTGAAAACTCATAGTAAGAGCCATAAAAGATCTAAACATAATGTCTACTGTTCTACAAAAAGTGTTCCAGAAAAAGGAATGAGGAATAGAGGAGAAACAATTATCAAACTAAAAATGAAAGATAACTTTCCAGTACCAACAAGACTTCAGACTGAAAAAGCCCATTGGGTACGTATGAGGGAAATAAAATTAAAATTCACTCACAAAAATTTAAAATATCAGAACAATAAGGTTAAAAGGTAATATTCTAAAAGTTTCTACAAAGAGATGGATAAAGAAAATAGGTCACTTATAATCGAAAGACAATCAGATTGTTATCAGCTTCACTAAATACTAGAAGACTAATCCTCAAGTAAACATTTTTAACACTAGACTTTTTAACCAAACTACTAATCAATATAAGGGCAACATAGTTTCAGACATGCAAGGACTTAGAAAGTTTACTCACGTGTATCCTTTCTTAGATATTAACTTTTGGACTTTTTTCTGTAAAATGAATTGATCAACTGAAAAGGAGGAATACGGTGAATTTTGGGTTGGGCAGATTCAACTCAGGAAAAATGAGTGAAATTCCCAGGACAACAGGTTTAGAGCCATTCTGGTGAGCAACTAGCCTATGTTGGAAAGGGAGAAGTACAGAGAGGGGCGGGTATTCAAGGGAAGAGAGAAATCCATATATTTGAACCCTGAGACAATAAAACAGTAAAATACATTATAAAAGCTGACAATGGGAGATAAAGAAAGGCAACTAGAAACCTAGGAAAAACAGAAATCTAAACAAGAAAGCAAATATGTTTGACCAGGCCATAAACAATGTTAATATAATCATTACAATGCAGGCACTATTTGCTGGCATTTGGCCTTTGCAATCTATCTATCAGCAAAGCACAGTTAATTCTCTTCTGGAACTTAATTACAGTTCCAGAAGAGAAAGCAAATGCTATCAACCTTAACCATATGAAAGTAAAAGTATAGATGACAGAGGTTAGAAAGTAAAAGGGGTGAGGAAAGCTGAAGAGAAGAGTAGGTATAATTATGTTTCCATCTTATAGTGCAGGGAATCAAGAAATGTTACATACAATGGATAGAAAAAGTAAAACATGTGTTTATTATTTAAAATGATAAAGTTAACCAATAGAGGTATTGAAAAGAGACACAATTATTTGGGAAGCAGAGATAGGGTGACATTGTAAGCATGCCAAATCTTCCTGTTAAAGAGGAACACAAATAATCTTTGAAACTGATAAATCACAAAATAATAGTACAAAAATAAAAAATAATTAGATATGAGTTTTCTGGGGAATGAGACTGCAGGTGAAGAGAGATGAGGCAATTGCTCTTTTGTGTTATTTGAAAATTATTTTTTTATTTTTTAAGATTTTATTTATTTATTTTTAGAGAGAGGGGAAGGGAGTGAGAAAGAGGGAGACAAACATCAGTGTGTGGTTGCCTCTTGCATGCCCCCAACTGGGGACCTGGCCTGCAACCCAGGCATGTGCCCTGACTGGGAAACAAGCTGGCAAACTTTCAGTTTGAAAGCCAGAGCTCAGTACCCTAAGCCACACCAGGCAGAGTGTATTATTTGAAATTTTTAACTAGCAAGTACATCTATTACTTTATAAAGATAAAATAAAAGTTATATTTTAATGCTTAAGATGTCATTCCTGCCCTAAGGAGTCTTGTAATCTAGTACAGAAAATTGGTTACTAAAATACAAAGGAAGAAGGGAATAAAGGAGGAAAAGGGGAAGGAAGAGAGGGAGGGAGAAAAAAGGCAAGGTCACTTACAATGAAAAGACAATTAGATTGCTATCTAGAGGGAACAAAATATTTGAGTGTCTACCTCATGCTGTGCATTTTGCTGGATTACTTGCATACACCATCTCCTTTTAACCTTCTGCCTTTCCAGTGATTTCCCTCATTTTACTCTGAAAAATGGAGGCTGAGAATGTACAATAGGCAATTTATTCAAGATCACTAAGCTCCTATGTGCCAGACCCAGAAACCAAACCAGGTCTGTCATGCACTTTCTTTTATAGAAGGCATGCACCTAAGTGCAAAAGGTGTTTGGGTATCAGTAAGATTTCTAAGATAGAAGCTGCTTTCCTGCTGAAGAAAGTTTTAATCAAGGACAGGAGAGTGATCGTACAGATCTAGGCCACAGCAGGACAGGCAAGCACGTCCCTGAGGGAGCCCTCCAGAGAAACTAACTGCTGAGGGGCCATCTTTGATGACCCCGTCCTATCCAACACATTTAAACTTTTAACAGCTGGAGAGATGACTGATTTATCTGAACTCATCCCGGGAGTCCTGAAACCCTTCTCTGTTGCAGTGAGATGCAAGACTAACCAGGAAGAAAGATGGCCTCCTGCAAATCCCCACCAAGGCAACCTTCCCATCTTCCTGTTCCACTTCCCTGTCCCTGGCCTATGAGATTTAGGGCCAGGTTAATTTGGTCATACTATTCTGCAGCTGTGCCCTCCCTCAGAAATCTTTTTAGGCATTTTTGGTCACTGACTTATTCCTGTTCTTGGAGTAATTTTGTTAAATTCTCACCACCTCATTAAACTCTCAATTCTTCTTTTTAAAAAAAGAAGAGTTTAAAAACTCTCAATTCCCCTTCTGTTTTTCCTCCACCTCCTTTTTCCTTCTTCTCCCTACTCCTCTTCTTGCTCTTCCTCCCTCTTCCTCCTCTTCTTTTCTTCTTCCCCTTGTCCTTCTTCCTCTTCTTCTTCCTCTTCTTCTTCATCTTCTTCTTTCCCTCTCTCTGTCTCTCTCTCTCCCTTCCTCTTTCTCTTTCTCTCTCTCACTATGCCTACCATTTCTCCAGGAAACAGAGACTATGTGTCTTATAATTTATACATCCAATCAACCTCTATACTCATTCGTTTTTCCTTTTGTCCTGTCAGAAGAAGTGGAGCCCTTCTCCCAGGCAAAGCTGACTCATCTACTTTCAGTTTTCTCCTGTTTGCTCCTGCTTCTCCTGGCATCTGTGCCATCTCTTATCTCTTCTCTGCACTTCCTACTCCTCCTTCTCCATGAGCACCTTTCCCTTATCTGAAAATATATGAGGAACATTCTTCCTTCTTAATTCCACCTTCCTTCCACAGATGTTTGAGGAGCACTTGTTATGTGCCCATCCCTGTGCTGGATGTTGAGAATATTCTGGGAAATAAAGCAGGCCCACCCCCAGGGAGCTTCCAGTCTAGTGAAGGGGCAGATGATAAGTCAAAAATAAATATGAAATTATAAATTTCCACAAAGGCTAAGAAGAAAACAAATAGAGCACAATGTTAAAGAATATGACAGGGATCCACTCAGTGAGGGTAGCTGGGAAAGGGCTCTTGTAATTCCATTTCTTCTATTATTAGAGTTTAGGCTGTCATTTTTCATCTAGATTCTAATGAACTCTTTAAAAGTTTCATGCTTACAAATTCTACCTTTTGGTTTTTTCTCACATATTGGTTAAGTTTATAAACCAGATCAAATCTTGTCGTTCCTTAAAATGCTTAAGCCTTCAGTGGTTTCCCAATACATATAAGCCCAGATAGCTGAGCCTGACATTTTTAAATACCTAGGTGATTAAGAAGAGACTAACAGATTGCTGTATAAACAGAGACCAGTGCTGTGAGGAATCCTTTGTGCTGACTTCAATCTCCAGAACTTTCTTGGGCTTGTTATTTTTGCCAATCTCTGTTGCAATTTGTTTTGTTTAAACAACCATCCAGTGAAAAAGCTAGAGCAGCAGCATCCTTCCCTATGACCACTCACAGGTCTTAAGAGGCTGTGGTTGGGCTGTGGAATCTGCAAAGAGGAGAAGGAAGCAACCAAGACTCTGGAGAAAGAAGGGGCCACCAAGATCAGAGACAGCAGCTCTGTTAGATGAGTAGCAGGAAGGTGATGAAGTGGGCTCCTAGACAAACATTTAATAAAACTTCCTCTCTTTTGGCCCCTTTCCTCCAGCTGTTGCAGAAGATCAAATTTAGCATTCTTCCTTAAAATGCTGTTAGGAAAACCAGTCAATTAAAACAATGTGAAAATAAATTTGGTGAATTTCTCATTTGGTGAAATGAGTTTCTGTGAATTGGCCATTGAGTGAATTTGCTTCAAGAGTCTAAGGGAATTTGACATCCTGCATATTTGACCAACTCTACTGGGAGGAGTGAATTATGTGGGTCAAGGTTAATGCCATGGGCAGAGGAGCTTCTGCCCTGCTTCCTTTTCAGTACTTGAGAGGATATTGCATCATTGGTTGTGGATAGCAGAGAGTAGGCCTAAATTTAGCTCTCCCAAGCTGATGTGGAAAGGGAGCATTGAACTTAGTTGAGGGTCTGATTAGAAGCTTGTCAGAAGTTGTCTCGACAAAGCAGATGATGTTACCTGCCAGTGGTGCATCAGAGCTGGCTCATGGGCTCAGAGAGGGAACTGTCAAATTGTTGGAAATTTTGCAAGCAATTTGTTAAACACGGCAACTATTAAAAATTAAATTATTTAAACTTAAAATTGAATGTATTCTTTTTAAAATAAAGCTAATTAAATACTCAAAATTGTCACTCCATAGTTATTTTACTACATTTTACTATTGTCTGTGCTCTTGAGATTATTTATATCTTTTTTATGTGTATGGTGCATTCCCTCCCAAATCTGCATCTGGTGATGTTATATTGGTAGCTTGAAATGCCAAGGTGGGACCACTCATACCACAAAAGTCTGCAAAGACTGCAGATCATGTCTTCTCCCACCCAGTAGATTAACTACTAGTCATTGTGCAGCACACCACTCCAGGCCAGAGCAGCCATGACACAGCACAGACCAGTAAGATCCAAAGGACACCAAGGATCCCCCATCCTTCTCCCCCTCCATGAGATCACCCAAGTATCACATTCAGATGCTGTCTTGGGGGGGGGGGGGACAGGGAGAGGAAGCAGAAATCTGAAAAACTGAGCACTTTATCCAACAGACATAAAGAATCTGCCTAAAAATATGGTTTGATTTATAGAATTGAATGAAATTCATCTGATGAGACTGAAACTGCCTTTATCACTCAAGTTCAGCTCCCTGGGGCAGGAGCGGTTGAAGGAGGGTGCTCTTCGGTGAGGACAGACTGATTTATAACAGAAGAAAGGCTCCATACTTTGTTCTTGCCATTGCACATTTAAGAACAATGCATGTAAACTTACACCCCTGCTGCAATGGGGTGCAATATCAAAGATGATGCTGAGCTTTTATTTAGTAGTGGTAAGTATCTTCCATAAGCAAATCAAGAAATGGAGGCTCAGGAAGCTCATGTAACTTACAAAAAGTCACACAGCTAGGAAATGGAAGGAGAAGGCCTTGAAAGGGAGGTTGGCATGACTATACGGATTGATCCCTTTTGTCTTACTGCCTGTTGTTAACCCTGACCTGGCTTTCCTTTAGTCCTTTCAACTTTGTATGTACTGGACAAGAGAGGACTTCCTCACAGGGAAGCATCTGGAACACACAACCTAGAAGCCAAGGCAAGTCAGGAAAGCTATTACTTAAGAGGCTGACTATGAACATTTAAGGATCTAGAACAAGAAATGAAATGCTACTGGAGAGGAAATTGAGATCAAAAGCTAAGTGCACAAATCATAAAGAAGGCCAAGGAGCACTGGATTTGGCAGGGCTAAGAGACTGGAGCAGTGACTGAGATGTGGAGCAGAGAGGTTGGATCATGTAGAACCAAGTCCAGGAACACTGACAAAGTGTGCCTTTTATGTGGTGCCCAACTCATCTTGCCAGAGTAGCAATAGCATCATAAAGGAACTAAGCCAGGCATGAAGCTAGCTTTTCTCCAAAGTGCAATTATTACTCATGCATTCCTTCCCACTGTCCTACATGCCCAAGATGGCTCTCTCCATCCTACTTTATTTGTTTTTAAAAGTAAGTATTTTTTATTTATTTATAAAACAATGCGTACAGACAACTTTAGAAATTCATATAATACAGAAAGAAGGGCTCATAAGAAAAAGCAGCTGTCTCCTGCCCCATCTCATCTGCTTTCCAATTCCAATTTTCCCCACTTTGCACTTCTGTAAATTTCCAAATGTCCCATGCACTTTCATAGCTCTCACCGAACAGCACAAGCTGGAACCTGTCCCAGTGTTTCTTCCCTGTTTTATTATCTTAGAAACAATGGGAGGAGCCAAGCTTAAAGGTCCCAAGATGTAAAGTCTTGGTGAATACAAAGAGACTGAGACCCAGAGTAAGCACAGAAGGGACTAGAAGGTATCTATCCAGCACCCTTTTGTTTCACTGATTCCCATGAGCAGACGGATGTTTTCTCCCCATTGTCTGGTATGTATTGTATCCTTCGCCAGTTCAAGGGAATGAGTCAGCACCTCCCTCCTTTACTTTCGATCCACTTCTACTATAGCTCTCTACAACTTTGTTGACTTCTTTTAAGGTTAAGAAGAAACTCAAACAGTATTTGAATTCAGAGGCACATTTTTCCATTTCAGTAGCAGAAGTTTGTTCTGGGGTCTATGACTTAGAAATTCTTTGTCTACCATTCATTTACCAACTATCTGCTAAGCACCCACTCTATGCCAGGCATACTCTCAGCTCTCTGGACACAGTTTAATGTGCAGTCTGTACCCTCATCTTGCTAATGGCCTAGAGGGAAAGTCAAATGAAAAAGTCACTACAAGGCAATGAGTGTGTGGGGAGATCTCATAAAAACAAGGTCTGAGGGAGTGGTAGGACTGAATGGTCAAGTACAGCCTTCTAGAGCAGGGACAGGAGGTGAGTTTTGAAGGTCAAATCTGAGTGAGGGTCCCTGGAGAACATCTAGAGCATCTAGAGGCAATGGATGAAGCAGCCTGCTTGTGATCAGTGCCTCAAAAAGGCTGATGGATATTCAAAATACCTGGACAATATTTGTCCATTTTCCGGATTAGCATCCTAAACACAGATTTTTTAGACAATGGCAGCTTCATCATATCAGAGTTTGGTTGTTAGAGGTCAGTTTTCCAGTCTGAGAATGATCTGCACCCAGATCCCTGCAGAGCTAAACAAACAACCCTATTCCAGTAGCCAGTCCCCCCTTGGCTCATTGGGTCTGCTTGAACTTCTAGCTCAGTTTTGCTGCGTCTGGACACCCACTTCCAATATTTGTCCCACAGGGGCTTCCTTCCTCTCAGGAGGGCTTAAGGCTTCCAAGGCTCTGAAAGAGGAAATCAAGTGCTTCTCAAAGCTACATTCCCACTGATTCCAGGAATTATATGAAGGACAAAGGAAATAGGACTGTAGGACACATGGAAGTCCCCAAGAACTCCAGGCAGTCTCCCCTGAAGTCCTGCTTTGGTATTTCATCCCTTTATCTAAACACTTTGGTAGCTATTCAGCTGAGACTCATCCCAGAAAAATAACCTTTAAAGTAAATAAATTCCACAGTTATTATTTTGATGGAAAAAGAGCATAACACTTAACAAAAGTAGTAATCATTGAGGAGAGGAACAATCCAATTCTGAAAAGCTGAGAGACTGAAATATCACAAGTTTGCACAAGATTAAACCAGGTTTTAAAGAGAGAAGAGCAAGGGGATGGAAAAGAGGCAGGGAAAAGATGAGATAATAAAGACAACAGGAGAAGGAAGGAGTGATTGAGCCAAAGGGAAGAGCAGGGGTGTGGACAACTGGGTGGAGAAATAAAATGTTAAAACTGGGACGATATACATGGACAATGTTATGGGAAATGTAAGTTAAAATATGTACTGAAAAGGGACCAAGACAAGATAGAAAAGAATGGGAGATACCATACATGGGCCATAAAAAATCATTTTGGCTTTGGCTGATGGTAAAAAAGTTCAAAGATAAATCAAAATGGTATTCCTCTAATGTTTTCTATATACACAACCATTTCCAACAAAGCCACAGCCTCCGCGTGGCCGCTCCAGCAGGGAGTTCACTGTGACTCCAGCAGGAGTCCCCTTTCCTAACTGTTACATGAGAGGCATTGAGTTCTGCTCATTTTCACAGGTGTAATTAAATTTCCTCTAGACTACTTTTATTAATTCCTTCTGAATTTACTCCTCCACCCCTCCCTGCCTCCTTTCCCTCAGTGGGAAATAGTCAATTGAACAAAGGGTTCAATTATTCTCTATGAGCAGAAGAAGGGGACTATAGCAACACTGAGAAATCATTTCAGAATTAGTTCATGGCATGAAAAATTCTTTACACACACGTGCGCAAGCTCATTCATGTTTACACATCCACAAACCACCTCTGGGGTCCTCAGCCTTGAAGACAATATTTCACTGACAATCCATTG
This sequence comes from Anoura caudifer, assembly GCA_004027475.1. Taxonomy (NCBI): domain Eukaryota; kingdom Metazoa; phylum Chordata; class Mammalia; order Chiroptera; family Phyllostomidae; genus Anoura; species Anoura caudifer. The sequence goes on from PVKU01003243.1 coordinate 158,292, forward strand.
AAAAGACAGATTCCTTTTTAGTCTAGATGAGAACTCATATTTCCAGACTGTCCATTGGGTATACAATTGTGGCCCTTTTGTGTGTGTGCATTTCATCACTGTAGTGCCCAGCAAGGATCTGTAGCTTAGCAGTCAAGAGATACATCCACCAGTGAGGGAAAGGTCTATTCAAATTGTTCACCAAGCCTTGAGAAGTTTACCTTTTCAATTCAAAATATGTGTATGTCAGAAGGGGAATTTTCTACACATGCATCTCTCCTGACAAAAATAGAGAAGAAAATATTACTGTGCCCTAGGAGTTTAGAATAAAGTTGATGAGAACACACTCAGGAATTTTTTTGAAGCACCATTGGGGACTATTTACAGACTTTAATTGTATGTAGTAAATTTGGAAAACCATGTTACCCTGAAACTAGTATTTATTTTTCTCCATGAGCTTTGGAAAGTATTGATTTGGAAATATGGATTTATTTGCCCACTGAGTCTTTTGGAAAACATGTTCTGGTTCTCTTTATGATCCCAGCCTGTCAACCTGGCTTTATATGGAAGTTAATTTTTGTTGGCATTACACCCATTTCTTCATCTAAGTCATTTGTAAGGTTCAACTACATTCTCTCCAGAGTTTTGGAAACACTCATACTGAGGCTTTCTGAAGAAGAAAGAACTTTAACTCCGTATGGGGAAGGCTAATTAATTAGTAAGTATTGTGAGACACTTTAGCAAGAAATAAGGGGTTTTCCTTGGACCTGGGAGGAACCAGTTAAGAAGAGCATGTTAAGGCATTCATTAGGGAAGAACTTTTTGACAGTACAATGCTTAACAAATTCTGCAACTGACTACCAAGAAATACCTATCATAGGTGTTTCAAAGAATTAGCCATGTTATAACACCATTTCTTTTGAATTATTTAAGCACAAAGAGGTTAATCATGATGAAAATCCTAAACTATGCTAGAAAAAAGTATCACTCACAAACCACCTTTATCAGAAAGCTTTACCACAAAGATGCATAATAATTTGGGCTCTAACAAGAAATACCTCACTAGCTACGCAGCCTTCTTAGCTCCCCCATCTTCCCAATCCTGGGAATGTGGCAGGCTTTCAGGAATTTAGCAGAAACAACACAAGAGACGGCAACCAAGCTTGCATGGTCCATCTTCTTTTTTCAGCTAAACTTTTTAACTTCCCAAGAAGGAATTTGTGTGAATTTTCGATCCTTCCTGCTACATGAAGTGACCTTGTTAGGTAGAGAAGAGGCAAAGATATCTCAGTGTAACAAACCACCTCCCTCTGTATATACACTCCCTAGTGAAATTGACTGTGGCTAAGACAGCAGGGTTTGTTTAAGGGGAAAATAAAAAAGTGCTCTATCAATTCTATCAGATCTTGCAGGAAAGAACTGGCTGGGATCATTTTTCTTAAAAGGTTACTTTGCCACAATGACTTAAAAAATTAAAGAAGTAAAAAAGAAAAATATAATCAACTAGCATATTAAATACTCCTAATGTAAAAAGTACTTTAATAAATGTTAAAAAAAGAAAACAGTGCAATAAGAAAAAATATTTGTCTTTTGGGTGGGGAAGATTACCAGCACCTGAATGCCCATCTAATGCAGATAAGTATTGGGGAGTAAATCCCCCCCTTTTTTTTACTACAGAAGCCAAAAGGGCCATAGAATCCTGTCCTTCCCCGCTGATCACTGTGGTCCAGGTCCATGACCAAGGCTCAGTCAATCGAGTGTTCCCATCTGGGACTCTGAATCCTGAGAATGATGCAAAGATAAAGGGGCAATTGAGAATTTATTCCCAGTAGTTTAGAGAGTCCCAACCCCAGTGGTAGTGCATTGTGTACAAGATGCCAGTGATAGTACCTAACTGTCCTTGTCCTGTGGTGTTAGATTTATTGCATTCTCCACTAGGTTCTCCTTTAACAAGCTGGGGGTAGACATTAATGGGATCTCTACTTTACCAAGGGAAGGGGAGTTAAGCAAATTGATCAAAGTTGCACAGCTATTAAAAAGAAGAAACTAAAACACAAACCAAGCGGTCTGGCTCTGAGCGCAGGCGCATGACCACTGTGCCATATACCGCATCTTCTATGGGTAAGACACTGTGAGAGTGAGAAGCACATATTGAAAGTTCTCTATTCTTATTCCTGTAACACTAAATACTCTTTCAATGTTGTGATATTTTATAGTCTCTTCCAACCCCAAAATGCTAAATTTTTATCAGCAAGTCTGCACATTTGATAGGTTTTTGGAGATGGTAGGTATAAATCAAAAGTCAATAAATTGAATCATATATCATGCTGGACATGTATATGTTCAGACATGATTTCCCTTTGTTTCCATATAATCTTTTGTTGACATTGACTCCTAATCTTTTTTTTTAGAGATTTATTTATTTATAGAGAGAGGGGAAGGGAGGGAGAAAGAAAGGGAGAGAGACATTGATGTGTGAGAGATATCTATTGCCTCTCACATGCCCCCAACTGGGGACCTGGCCTGCAACCCAGGCCTGTGCCCTACTGGGAATCAAACCAGTGACCTTTCAATTTGCAGGCCAGCACTCAATCCACTGAGCCACACCAGCCAGGGCTGACTCCTAATTCTTAAGTTCACCTTTAGACAGATAATAGACAGATATATAAGTGATACATAATTATGGATAACTCCTCCATAGCAGTTCTCCCTCTCTGAAGGCTTAAATACATTAAGAGATCTTGCCATTCAAAAGACTGCAAAAACTATGTTTTTGAAATAAGAGCAAATGGACTTAAATGATGTTCTCTGATATCAGATTCTCATTTGCAGCATTGGTGTACAGTGAGATCTGAATTTACAACTGCATTATTTAAAGGGAAATTTAGAGCCAGTAAAGTCCCATGCCAATGCCATGCTGGGGAGTAAAAGCAAAACCAGTTCATGGGTACTTTCTAAACACATTTATGGAAAAATATGACTGGAAGGCAAAAAACAAAAAACAGAAACAACCCTCCCAATTCCAAGGAATCCACAAGCTCGACAACATTTTTCCAACCGTAATTAATTTAATACACTATTTACAATGATTTGCTTCCCCATTTAGGAAAGGAGTGAGAGCCAACAGTTTAGAAAAACTTTCCCCATTTTCCTTTACAAAATTTAGGGACACTTTATAGGCAAACTGTTCACATTTGAAGGATCCTTCACTCAGCCTCCAACCACACAATGCTGGGAGCTGGGAGAGCATGTGTGGTGACACCCCGAAAATCCCGGATTGGGGAAGTTGGAAGGAGAAGAAAGGGAATCTCATTTTGATAATATTTGCCTAACAATATTGAAACTCCTCTCTAACATAACATTCCAGGCCCATGGATCACGTACACCGGTGTTAATAGAAAATCTTCTGTAGCTCTCATCTGTATGCCCAATTTTCCCATCTAATAAAAAGATTTTAAGGGTGAGAAAACTTGATTTTTTTTTCTTTTTATATCCCCAGGTAGTATCCACTCAGGGAGAAAATGGAACACTATTAACAAACATCTTCAGGTCAAATTACTAAGATAGCTACATATATGAGTGTCATATAAATCCCATAGCATAATATAACATGCAAAGTATATAAAATACTATGCAGATTGCAATAAGTTTATGAGTCTATGCAGATAATAGGGAAGCAGTTATCATGGCAGAAAGATTATTAGCCTATGCAAGTGTTTTAAGCTCTGAGTCTGCAATTCATCAGTTGTGGGGCCTTTGGCAAATCCCTTCGTCTTCGAGCTGCAATCATATTGTTATGGGCACAGCACAGGGGTATCAAAAAGCTTCAAACCTAAAGCTTTGTCCTCTATGTACCTTCTGATATGAAGGCAGAAAAGACACATAGAGATGAAGTAAAGATTACTTGCAAGATAACATCTAAATTAAAGTATGATACTTGATATACAAATATAATAACTATACTCACAGGAATATTTTGAGAAATAAATGCAATAACAAATGTGAAAGTGCTTAATAAATTGTAAAACAACTTTTGAAGGTCCCATGTTATGACTTTATTTCCATTATGCCAGGTTTTCTATTTTTATTTCATTATTTGACTAAAACATTTGCTGTATCATTCCAATAGCAGGTAGTATTAAAAGAGTCACACTCAATGTTTATGAATCCCCAGATGATTTGAGTAAGTATTCCTGTGTCCCTTGAGAAGAATTAAGTGACTCTCTCCGCTCCTGCCTTCTACCTCAAACTGTTACTCAGATAGGGAAGAATGTAGTGGCATTCCTGAGAGACCTGTACCACCACCTACAGAGTGAAAATCTTTTCCTTATTATCAAAGAAAACACAAGCTCAAAACCTACGTTGGACTGCAATGCTTTTTCCTTGATTAGTTTCACCTTAAATTCCCTTCCATCCCCAATTATTTCTGTGTCAACTCAATCAAAAAGAGTTTATAAACTAAATGTTCTGAGCTCAACTTTGAAAAGCTTATGGAATATTAATGGGGGTACTAATCAAATAACATGATAGATGAAATGAAACTGAGTTCTTCCAAAAGAACTATGCATGACCACAGCATGGGTTTTCTGTCTTCAAGTTTATGGGATTGTTTTCAATTTTATTCACATTCCCAAGCAAGCCTGAGGATATGTTGGATACACAACGTGAAACCATCAAATTCCGAAGCACCTAGCAACCGTTAGTTGGGAAGAAAAGTGAGTATTTGGGGGGCTAATGGGCATCTCAGCTCATAGCTTTTGAGGTCATAAACAGGGTATTGCTTTGTTTGATCTTAAATGGAAGAGCAAGGGAAAAGCCTAATTGTGGAGGGTAAATGCTGTGCCTTAAATAACCATATAACAATGAACCGTGTCACCTCAGGGCAGGCAGAAACCAGATTAATTTTGGAACACAGCATGATAGGAATTCATTAATTCTCAAGACTCTCAAACCCCAAAGACTGCCGACTGCTGACACCATGTTTCCTGTGCTGCAATTCTTTCCCCATGTTGGGTAGCAGTAAATAAATGCCAGCTATCAAAGCATTGCAGATGAAGTTTGCGGCTGAGAACTGAGAGTCAGCATTGGGAGCACAGAGTCCACGCAGTGCAATGGCTCTGACACCCAGTGTGCATTTACACCCAAATTCTGCATGCAGATAGCTGACCAGAATAATGGAAGTCACTTCAGCTGAGGCTTGGTGTTCCGCTCAAAAATATAATAAAAAGATCAAAAAGCACAAGCATCTTTACCTTAATGACTCACATCTCTATGAAATAAAAATACAAACCAAACTAAATAGTTGGCCAAAAAGGGCATGAAGGCCTTGATGTAAATACACATAACAAAAACATATAATATAAATATAACTAAAAGACAGAATATAAACATCTAGCAGGATTTTAAATAAATGAGTGCATGGTGTCCATTGAGAACAAAGATCTAAGCCAGGTTGTACACTAAGTATGTCTTACTTTCATGATTAATTAACCCTCCAAAAACAACAACTGTACAATCTCTGTAGCAAAAACATAAAGCATTTATTTTTCACTTTATACCTGCCAGGATTCAACTGTTGTAGACTGAGCTCTAAGCTTCGGGTTGTATATAGGTCCGGTCCATGTTTAGGTTCAGTTCCTTCAGTTCCTTCAGTTCATTCAGCACCTAAGACATGCACAAGCATATTTCAGGCCTTTGCTTATGTCACATCTGCTAACACCCCATTGGTCAAAATAAGTCATGTGACCAAGCTTAAAGCCAAAAAGCAGAAAAGTATACTTTGCCCACCCTAAGACGCTGGCAAGGGTATGCATGTAGAGCTGCTCTGGGAAAGGGAATGAAGACTTGCAACCAATAATTCAAACTACAACACCATGGATGTCACAAGGAGAAATGGGCCATTTATGTCTGTACTAGGACTTTATACATCAGGAAACACTACACCAAAATAAAAAAGACTTATGACCTTCAGAGTTGGAAAGAACCTTAGTGTAACTCCCTCACTTCACAGATGAGGAAATTGAGGTCTCAAAAGAGGAAGAGTCTTCCCCCATAGTCACGTTACTGGCAAGTGGTTGATCCAGGTCACAGGCCTGGCCAACTCACTCTCCAACACACAGGAGCGGACACATCAGAGGAAGGGGAGGAGACCCCTCCCCAAGCAAAAGCGAGTCAGTTCCAGTAACAAGACTTTCCTAAAGATGGAATATTTCTTGTAAAATTCAAGTGTTTTGCTGAAACACGGAAGTATCTGGGCCTCTTGAAAATTTCTGTCAAGAACACAATATTACATAAACAACTTGCAAACTTACCACTTCCATAACCAGCTATTATGCCTAATTTAACAAAAATGTTGTCAACTTCTATATACTCTGTAATCTTTATGCTTCCTCTAAGGAAACTGGAAATACCATAAGTTGTTATCAAAGTTATTATAGTTTGTTATTCCACCAACAGAAAATTCATCCTTACAAGTCTCTCACGCTTCACACTTCACCCAGTGGACCCACACCAGCAGCATCATTACTTCTTTCACACCTGCCCTGTGACACCCCAAAACTACCATGTGTTCTTTTCTCTACATCTGAGTACTCCAACTCCACAAAAGTATTTTTTTCACCCATGTTCATTCCCCTCTTGTTGTTTTTAAGTTATGAAGAGATAAATGATGTCTCAGTTTATTTAACCCCAGGGCGTAGCTAGGACTGTGTGCAAGGCCCATGTGCTGAGTGAAGTTGAATAATAAACGATGAAGACGGCACAGAGTTGCGGTGACTGTTCCAATCAAATGAACCCTAAAACAAAGCTAACTTTTCATATGTATAATCACATCCTTCTGGATTAACAGCCACAAATAATAAGCTACTCACATAAGTGAATGCAAAGGACTATTACATTTAGAGAATAAAATCCTGCATTTCTCCTGTGAGTAGAAAAAGGAGGGTGAGGTAGGAGACTGTCCCAAAATCCCTTAGAGCTTCAAATATTGAAAGGTCTGCCCATCAAAAGGAAGAAAAGTCTTATTTGGTGGAGCTCCAGAAAACAGAAGCAGGACAAGTAGGTACAGTTAGGGAGAGAAGTTATTTATGCTCCAAACGTGGAATAACTGGGTGACAATTAGTGCTGTCTAAAAATGGACTACACTGCCTCACATGACAAGTTCCAGGTCACCCGGAGCATCTGAGGAGAAGCAAAGTGACAACTCGTCAGAGATGATATTAGGGGGATTCTTTCTGGAGGGGTGATGAGAAGGGTTGATGTTGTGAGGTTCTTTCGATTCTGTGAGCCCACATTCCATCCTCTCACCTCCTCCCAGATTCCATGAGGCCTCCTGGGAGACAGTAGTGGTGAGGTAGTTGAGAAGAAGGGCCAGGGCAAAAAAAAATTGGGTTTGAATCCCACCCCTACCACTTATGAGCTGAGTGACCTTGAGAGAATAACTTAAGCATTTTGAGGCTTTGCTTTCCCACTTGAAAGTGTCGCTTTCTACTACTACTTGTTAGAAGAAATAAATGAGGTATTATATGTAAAGTGCTTCAAACAGGGCCTGCAAAGACTGGGTGCTCGACAAATATTGGTTGATATGACTATAGTGAGGATCTAGAGCCATACTGGAAAGGACATCATGATGATTTATGTACCAACTCTGCCACAGCAAACACACAGTGGTGTGAATGGTGTAGACAGGTCAAGAGGGAAGAGCCCACTCCGGCAGTCCCCTTAGCATGTGGGATTGTATGGTCAATGGCATGAACAACCACGGGATTTGGATTCTTTGCCATTTTTCACAGCACTTATTGACTCATTGCCAACACTGGGATGTATGGTTACTCTGCCCCTTCATTATGGACTCTACCATCAAATGACAAAACCTCCCTGCTGTACATCCAGGTGCCCACTCTCATCCTGAATCTGTAAACCAGGAATGGAGAAAACAGAGTGTTCATTTGGGCAGGTTGGGTAGAGAAACTTCCAAGAGTTGCTTGCAAATGACAGGGAGTAAATGAAATTATGACCGATGAATTCTTTCTGAGTTACTTCTTGCTGTGTGTGGGCACACTTGCCAGCCCTTCAGTCGCATAAGCCAATTCCTTAAAATAAATAGGTAGAAGGTAGATAGATAGATTGTTTTGTTGGTTCTGTTTTGCTGGAGAATAATCCATGTCAAAGTTGTTGAGGACAGCCTGGAAAAACTATCATTATTAAAGATGAGTGAGATAAAGTCAGGGACAGAGAATATGTGCCAGTAAAAACTAACTTTCTCTCTCTCTCTCTCTCTCTCTCTCCGTTGTAGTTATAATTATCTTGTGTAACAGTAACAATAATTGAACTGTCCATTTTCTGATATAATCTCTGATTTTACTCAGAAACTTGGTGAAAATGGTTGTCTTAACTATAGAAGACCAGGGGGCAGGAGGTGCCCAGGAAGGAGGCATGGGGGAGGCAGGAAAGTCAAAAGTGAGCTATTGGTCCTGGTATTAGAGGTTTTAAGCAATCCTAGCATTAGAGACTTTACTGGTGTGTTTTCAAAGAACATTTTGCATTGCATAGGATTAGTTTTCTCAATTAGAGATGGTGAAAGAGTAAAGAAAATATGCTACCACTATTTTTTTCAAGTCGTTAACAAAATAGGTCATATATCCTGACCTTCCTTGCCAAGTTACCTATTATTTAAGTATACTGCTCTAGCATTCCATGAGGCTGGCAACCCAAAAGATTCTTACTGCTGACTGAACAACATACACCTCTGCACCCCAAAAATAAATGTTTGTGTCTCCCAAAATTCACATGTTGAAGTCTTAACCTCCAATGTGATGGTATTAGGAGATGGGGCATTTGAGAGGTGAACAGGTCATAAGAATGGAACTCTCGTGATTGGGATTAGTGCCCTGATTAAAGAGGGCACTCACCTATTTTTCTGTGTGAGGGCACAGCAAGAAGACAGCTGTCTGTGAACTGGGAAGCAGGTCTTTCCCAGACACCAAAACTGCCTGTGCCATGATCTTAGACTTCCCAGCCTCGGAAATATTTCTGTTGTTCATGAGCCACCCACTCTCTGGCATTGTATTATAGCAACCCAAACTGACCAAGACGAACCTAAACGAAGAGTTGATGGACACTTTTTATAAAAGGCCAGATGATAAATATTTTAGCTTTTATAGGACATTACTCACCTCTACATTGTAGCACGATAATAATGACAAGTGATATATGAAAAAATGGGCATGGCAACACTCCAACAAAATTGTATTGATAAACAGAGAAATTTAAATTTTATATAGTAACCACCTGTTACAAAATCACATTTTGATTTTTTTAACCATTTGAAATGTTTTAAAAATCATTCTTAGCTCTTGGGCTGTACTAAAGCAGGAAGCCTTCCATAAACAATAGACCTTGACAATGATAAAATTGGCGAGTTATGTTTAGTACAAGGCATTTGCCTTACCTATAAGTATAGAAGAATCAGTTCCAAGGTAATGCATATAGATTATTTCAATTGTAGGAAAAGTGACTCTACTGGTTCAGACATTGCCAATATTTAAGTAGCAAATTAAAGTGGTTTCTTTCACTCATTCATCATTTCTGCAACAAATATTTACTAAGTGCTCACTAGGTACCAGACACTGGACAGAGGTACAAGGAAAAAAGCACAACCATTATGAAAATTCATTCCAAAACTATTCTTTCAGAATTACTTCATAACATTGCTTTAATCTATTCAGGATTTGGGATTGTTTTAAGTTAAAGTTTTTTTAATTTATAGAAATGTTTGTTTTTTGTTTTTATTCAACCAACCATGCCATGAAAATCTATAGTCAATGATTAACAAGAAAAGATGGTGTCAGCCCAAGTCAAAAGTATTATTGACTTTGTAAAACAAAGAAGAGCTTTTAAGATGCATGATGAAAAAATTCATATTCTGATGAAATGAGAAGCCAGTACATGTTTTATCACATGCATCAGGAATGATTTAATTAGAAATAACTATGATTGTTTCAGCTGAGAAAAGAATGCTTTATATAACCTTTCTGTCTATAATAGTATGAAATTAATTTTTAGATACAGTGATTAAGGAAAATAATGGTTACAATGCATTAATCTTTTGCAAATCAGAAATTGGGTCATTGCAGCGACAATCTGATTAGCAAAGTGTATTTACTGATTGCTTCTTAATTACCTTACTAAGAAACTGAGTTTGTTCTTTCTATCTGGATGTGTTTGAATATGTTTGCAAGCTTAGGTATGGCTTGACACTCATGACATTCCTGTCCGTAACAGTGAGAAATTAGAGTAAGCTTACATGTGCATCGGAAAGGAGTAAATAAATATATTAGATACAGCTGTACAATGGAATATGGCCATTACCAAAGATTAACAGTCATTATTGAAAAAATATGTCTACAATATATTCAAGAGCTTTCTTTAAAGCAGGTTACAAAGCAGCATTTATAGTTTGATCTAATTTATGTAAGGCCATATACCCTTAGGATACCAACCAAAATTTCAAAAATGATTATATTTAGATGACCATATTTTGGGGTGATTTTCCCTGTCTTGTTTTCATTTTGCTTATTGTGTGAGTTTTTTACATTGGACATTTATTGATATTTGCATTATCTTAAAAAATAAGTAAACCATATAATATATAAAAATTAAAATTCAACAAGATTTGTATGATTGATAAATCATATAATTTATGATCAATAAATGATCATTTCAGTAACAAAAATAGTGACAAGTACATGGAACTTCTTAGGGATGGCAAGTTTTTATGCCACAGTGCGGATTTATTATAGCTATTGAAATTTACCCTTAACATGAGCTTTTTGAGAATACCAATCCTTTCTCATTATCTTGCTTTGGGCAACATCCTTTCATTAGAAAACTTAAAAGAGTATTGTGACCCTTGCCTTCCTCTACATGCCTATCGCTTTCTAACAGCTCAGCATCCCGGCACTGGGACGTTTAGAGGTGAAGTACAGATTGCTCATCCCACAAGTGAAGGGACTGAGACAGGGTGATGACATGACCTGCCCAGTGCCCCACCACTAAAGCTTGCCAACAGACCATCTCTTTTGCTTTTCTGTGAATCACAAAGAGCTGTATACATTAAATAGGTACAGCTTTTTGTATGGCAATCATACCTAAATAAAGTGGTTAAGAAAAAAGTTGCCTGGACCCAATCATATAATTTCCATAGTGTTCTGGAACTTCCACATGAACACACACTAAGCTCACCCCAGAATTTGTAGCATCCTGGCCTGCATGCATGCACAGAGCTGGGGGGAGTGCAAGGCTGTGAGGATAGTCAGTGGGAAGACCCAGACACACATCTATGGGGTCTCATCTAGCAAAAGTGAAGTGGTGTGTTGACATGAATCTTCCTTTCTTCTTAAAAGAAGGAAGATTTGGGAGAAAGAAAGCATTTGGGCGCTATCCAGACACCTAGGCCCAGAAAACATTGAAAATGCTATACTCTGCCTCCAAAGAGGCTTTTGGATGTGACATTTGCAGGTTTCTTAAGAGGTGACATTTGAAACTAAAGGAGTAGCTACAATACTATAGCATACGCAGAGGAGAGGAGTTCAGGGAATTGTGTGAAAAAACATTCAGTAAAAAGCAATAAAAAATACTAATAGCTATAATTTATTGAGAACCTTCTATTCACTTTACACAAACTATCACCCAAACTTTCATTACAACTTACAAGCCTTGGCTCTTCGATTGATGCTACATTGCGTCCCCAACAAGATGGATCAGGCGGTGAGAGGGCCCAGACATCACACCACAGAAGGCAATCAAGAAGAAAATGCTGAAGGGAAGGTGTTTTCCTGTCAGGAGGTGCTCTGAAGTCTAGAAGGGTGAAGGCTGTGAAAAGCCATTGGATATGGCAATTGAGGACATTTTCAGTGTCCTTTTAGTTTTATTCTGCCTCCTGCCATGTTACCGTGAAATCTGACCCTACTTGGCTAACTGAATTTAATTACTAGGACTGAACTGAGGCTACAGTTAAGTGTACTATTTTCTGGAAGTAAATGATTCATCTGTATGAGGTAAAGGAAATTTTCCAGGAAGACAAGTTGCTATTTATCAAATGCCTTCAGTTTATCAGGGCAGTTGTAATCATTTACTGACACATATTATCTCATTCTTTCATGAGGCCAATCTATAAAGTCTATAAACAAGCTTTATAAACTGGTCCCTGTTTCTTCCCCTTCTCCCACCCCTGCTTTCTTGCCTAAAGCTATTTATTACAAGCTGTCTGCAGAAAGGCTCAGTTAAAGTAATCAACCACTGCAAATGGGGGTGACACTGGCTTGTGTCCCCGCAGTCAGACGAGCTCTGAACTGCTTTTTGTCATACGGGAGTTCGTAGCCATATGTAGTAGAAAACATTTATCATTGTTTACCTCAAGTATTTTAGTCATTCCCATTTTTCTGCTTTTCTCTTGTCTATGAAAGATCTGGGTTTCTGAGGACACTCATTCTACTGGACCATGCTTAACAGTTGGAACATCTTCCATATCCACTTACAAGTTAGTGATTGCACATTTCTCCAAAGTGTATGCCACTGGCATTAGTCTTAGATCAGCACTGTCCAACAGAAATAGAATGCAAGCCATGTATGCAATTTAAAATTTTCTACTTGCCACAATAAAAAAAATTTAAAGGAAACAGGTAAAATAAATGGTTATATTTTATTTAACTCAATATATCCAAAACACTATCACTTCAACATTAAATCAATATTTAAAAATTATTAAGAGGACATTTTACATGCATTTGCACTAAGTTTCAAAAATCCAGAATGCATTTTGCAGTTAAAGCACACCTCAATTCAAATGAATGGCATCCTGTGCACCCTCAGGAGCTCCCTGTGGCTAGATGCTGCCATTTTCAACATCCCAGGTCTAGATCATGAATGAAGGTATTAAATGAGATCATACTTTGAGCTGAGCCCTCTATTAAGGTCCTTTTCCTCCTTATCTTTTCACCACCACCACCACCCCAATTTAGAAATGTAGTTCTTTTTTCAGGTTAATCTTTCCAACTAAGTAGGGACCCATGTCTTGGACAGTCTGAAATCTCTCCCACCTGACTCCCTTATCTTCCCTTCATTTCATAAATGGGAAAACCGGTACCCAGAGAGGTTGGCAATTGACCCAAGGCACACACAGTGGTTAGGGTCTAAATTTCACCTAACCGATGACCAGACCAGAGCTCTTCTGACTTCCTTAAGCACTCATCCATTTCCCTTCCCCCCGTGTCTGCCTTAGGGCTCAGTTACTCTCTGAGAAAAAAGAGATGACCTGACTTACCTTTCTTCTTGGACACTAAATTTAGAGGCCAAAACTAAACTGATCCTCCAAGCACAACAGATGGATTTAAGGATTGCCCAATGGTAGCTCAGACCTGGCAACTTCTCTTTTCAGTTTCATAAACATAAAGTTAAACCCTCCACCTAGGAAGAAAGGAGAGGTTTATTCACTAGCTGACTTTATGACTAAGAATTCTGCTACATACATTCATTTAGTAAACTCAGAAGACTGGAAGGTTAGGTTCCAAAATGTTATTATTGTAATCACTTCAGGTGCCACTAGCAATTTGCTTTGTTGTTCATTTCTGGCTTGAGATTTTTCTACAGTGAATATATTTGTGCAAACAAACAATATATGTTAACAATAAAGAATGTGCCCTGACTGGTGTGGCTTAGTTGGTTGGGCGTGCTCCCGCGAAACCAAAGGTCACCAGTTGGATCTCTGGTCAGGGCCCAGGCCTGGGCTGCAGGTCTAGTGCCCCTGTTGGGGAGTGTCTGTGAAGCAACTGATCCATGTTTCTCTCCCTCGCCTTCTCCCTCCTTTTCCCTCTCACTAAAAATAAATAAATAATATATTTAAATAATAATGATAATAATGAATGAATGTGCCTAGTATCTTTTATAGAAAAATAGTCTAATCATTCAGTCTTAGCTCACTTTTCTCAGCTCTGCATATGGAAGATTTTTTCTTTTTTTTCTTGATGAAATTGTTTTATTTATTTTTTTTATTTTAATTGTTGTTCAAGTACAGTTTTCTACCTTTCACTCCCATCCCAGCCCAACCCCCCAAGCCTCCCCACCTCCCTCCCATTTCCACCCCTCTAGTTTTTGTCCGTGTGTCCTTTATACTTGCTCCTATAACCCCTTCTCCTTTCTTTTTTCTTTTTTAACCATTTCAGGTAATCACCTAAATATTTTCCAGGGGTAGAAATGGAGATACAGTACAATCTGTGATCCTATTGTATAAAAATCACTCATCAGTATAGAATGACTTAATAGTAATTCAGGTTCAACATCCAGTGAATTCAACTTATATTTCTATAAGTGCAGAACATGACACTTGATCACTTCAGCAATGCAAAGGGTAACCAACTGTTGACCTTTCTTAATCACTAAAACAAAAAAGAGAGACGGACAGAGACAGAGAAGAAATACAAGATAGGCAACAGTCAGCTCCTAATATCACTGGTCAAAGAAATTAAAAAGAAGCACATTTTATTCATTTTTTTTAAATATTATTTTGCCATACTTCACTTTAAAGCCTCTTCCTTGATTATTTTCAACACATAAAAAAAGTACGATGCCAAAAAAAAAAAAGTACAGTTCCCACAGATATCAATCTGTCCTGAAGGAGTTGTACTTTGCTTTCAACATGGAGGGAGGGGAAGAAGAAAACCTTATATTTTCCTAAGACTCTCATGGGCACATTCCATGCCACAGGAAAACAAAGCCTGAGTTACTATAAGCACTTTGTAGTCATAGTTTATAGCACTTTGGTACAAATATACTATTTGGCACAAATTTGGTACAAAATGCACAGGAATCTAAAAATAGCTATGTTGCTGTTTCAGTTCAATCAAATTCCATAACAGTTTAGGTTCACTGGTAAAGTTTACAACATAAAAGAATAAAAGAATAAGTGTTCTTGTAATTAAAGTTGAAAGATCCAGTTTACAGTTTTGTGTATTTAGATATACATGTTATCTTTTTTCTTAAGTTGGGACATATCTTTTGTTTGGAAGATGCAAAAAAACAAACAAACAAAAGATCCTTATCTACAATGGGATCAATACTGTGTTTCCTTAGTATATTGGTATTTATGGAAGTAGATTTTGTTCATTCTGTGGGCAGCAGGTAGGGGAACGATACTGAAGGATTTGCAAGTAAATACAAGAACTAAGTGTTCTTGAAAAGAAACCTTGAAGGCCACCTAGACTACCTCAATGTTCACTTCAGAGAAAACAGCAATTCTCTAGATTTTAGTGCAGTGTTCTTGCTACCATCATAGTATTCTCCAGTTTGCTAGGTAATGGAGCCCATAGAAGTCAATTTTTTTTGGAAATCTATTAAAATGATGATACATTTTTGTCTGTCCTGAGAACCAGAACTTTTACTATCAGAAAATATGATGCTATTATATATTCATTATATTCAATTTCAGCTCTACCCTGGGAAGAAAAATATTGTTATACTAAACTCAGTGAGTTAGTTCAGAGGTTTTCTCTTGACATTTGTATGCTACCTACTTGTTCCATCTCCTATGCTCATCAGCAAAAAAAAAAAAAAAAAAAAAAAAAAAAAAAAAAAAAAAAAAAAAAAAAAAAAAAAAAAAAAAAAAAAAAAAAAAAAAAAAAAAAAAAAAAAAAAACTATAAAACGGCAAACATTTAGGAAAAAATTAAAGAGAGGGTGAACTTAAATGTAGAAATTTAAATTTCATTATCTTTTTTTAAAAAAAGATGAAAACATACAAACAGCAAATCAATATGTTGTACATTTGAAACAAATTATACTTATGTTACATGTCAAGTATATCCCAATTTTTTAAAAAAATGAGAACATTATTTTATGTCAGCTGTGGTGGATCTACAGGCCCTGGGAACCTAGTTTGATTTTTTTTTCAAGGATTCTAAGTTTGTTCATATTTGTATAGCAGCGATAAAGCATTTGAATAACTATTTTTGTTTTGTTTTCAACCCACCGTGCTAAAATCATGTGGTTACTGTGTGTACCTTATGTTCTTCAGAAGATGATTTTAAATAGAAGTGTTTTGAAACTATGTATTCTTTTAACGTTTGGGGGCAATTACCACAAAACTCATTTTGAAAAGTACTCAATTACAAAGCAACTGAATGTGGGAAGTGACTCTTTAAAAGACTATTTAAGAGTGGACATGTTAACCCTTCTTGATTTCAAAAGTTAAGTATTCTGCATGTATGAGAACCACCCATGAAAAAAGAAAGGCCTGGAATAAAATAAAAGTAGTTAACATAGTTTACTCTAGGTGGTAAAGAAAGAATTTTCAGTTTTTATTTTTATAGACTTCCATATTATGTAACCACTTTCCAATAAATGTGTACAACTTTTTTTCCTTTTTAAACTAACAAACTAGAGGATTTTTTTTGTTCATTTCTCCTCATCAAGCATATTAACTACATAACTTGCAAAGCAGCAACTCCTTTTTTAAAAAAATAAGTGCCATTTAAAACATTGTTTGCAAATAGAAAATTGTACCAAATCAGTAGAGAGAATATTTGAAAAGCTGTGGCTTGGCATTCTGTTACTGGATTACTTCCTTATGTAATTGCACCTTTGCTTTTACATGGTAGGTACTCAATAAACACAATGGTGAAAAGAACAGTTGAACATGAAGGCCCAGGACAGTGATCACTGTGAATCCTACAGGCAACACCTATAAAGTCAAATATCTCAACTGAAAGTAAATATAACTGTGGGAACAAGCCATTGAGCCTCTCAAAACTCCAGTGTAAATCCCCAGCTAACCATCTTAGTTCTCCAATCTATAAAGAAATAGACTTTCAAAGTCTCTACCAGACAAAAAAAAATGCTGAATCTAAGCCAAACAAGTCATTGCAACGAAAGTGTTGGTTAGATGTATTTTCTTTCCTTTTCTACTTGAGGAATAAACAAGCTAAATTTGTAATATTACAAATTTCTATTTAGCATGTGAACCAAATAATTTCTTGAAGAACAAATACATTTTCAAGGCAAGCTTGAAGTCTCTTCTTCACACAACCCTTCAAAAGTAAGAAAGAAGAGGATTTATGTGGCATGGCATAGGTCTGCTTAGAAGTTGGTTGGAGAGATAATTGGTACCCTGAGGTTGAAGCTGCATTTTGTGATAAGGAAGTTCAAGTGCATCCATGCTGATTTTTCCCTCTGTATTCCAACATTTTTAAGTCAGAGTGTGTGTGTTCATCATTAAAACTGGAAAGAACTGTGGAGACAGGACATCTCAGAAGTATTAAGCAATTGGGCAGAGTAAAAAGTAAGGAAGATTCCTTGAAAAACTAAAAAAGTGCTGATTTCCTACTATTTCTGGTCCAAACAAAGTTCTAGGAAGAATAAGTATGACGTGAACTCAAGGTATTCTAGTCCTGGTTTATTGCTATAACATTAGGTTGACCTCTACAATAATACTTATTAGAAATGTCATAATAATTATCATAGATATAATAACTGTTTACAATAATAATTACAGGTTGAACCAGTGCATCCTCCAGGCAAATAAAGATTTTGGAGCAGCATGATCCTCTCCACCAGCTGATGCCACATGCATTCGTACACGTTCAATGGTTCAGATTGTTTGGAAACTTGGTTTTGAAAAGGAAATTTTAGAATCTAAAATTGTTTTCCTCCATTAAAAAAAAAAAAATGTGTTTGAGAGAACCAGCTAGAGAGTTACTAAGTCAGGTAGCAGGTATTTCTTTAAGTACCTATTGGCTGCCTGGTACAGGGCCTTACACAGGGACACAGAAATAAAAACAACAAACATGGTTGGATGACTTATTTATACTAGCTCATCCAGAAGACATATTCATAAACATGACACATTACCTTTTTTGGGAAGTAGCATACTTTCAAAATTGACTTTCTGCCTCTGGTTTAGCAGAAGGTGCAGTTCTGTACACACACAAAGCTTCACAATATGAGTACGAAGAAATTACGCACATATTTTGGCCTTTGACAGAGAAGCGTTATTATGATTTTAATGATGCTGATGATCACTGTTTCTTTAGCACCATTATTGGGCCTGGGTTTACTGTTAATTCTAATCCACAAAACAACCCAGTCAGTAGGTATTATTTACATTTTATAGGTGACATATGTTGAGAAGCCCTTCCCAGGATAAGATCATAATATTCCAAACAACTTGCAGCTCCGCAGCAACAGCTGCAGCCCATTCAAGGAGAGGAAATGACAGGACCATTAAGTGAACAGCTACGCTGTCCTGCACAGTTCCTGGCCCTTTACATGTATTGTTTCACTGAATTCTCACTACTCTGCAGGACAGACAACAGTGCCCCCACATTACAAATGTAGAAACAGGCTGAGAGACACCAAGTAACATGTGTTACATCACACAGCCAGGGATGGCCACCTAGCAGGATTACGAACCAGAAATACTTTCTCTTCTCTAAAATATTCCCATCTACTTCTAACATCCACTCCTCCCGGCCTTCGTTCATGTTCCGCCCTCTGCTTAGAATGACCTACCCTGCCTAAGTCCTACTTGGTCTTCAAGGTCAAGTGCAGATATTTCTTCTTCAGTCCCAACCACCCCAGTCAAAATTTGTAATTATAGTGCATGTTTTTGCTGCTAGTCTAGCACTTATCACACAGTACTATAATTATTTGTATGCATTTCTCTCCCATGGAGGTTAAGAAGACCTTAAAAGCAAAAATTATTTCTTCTTTACTTTTGAATTCTCAACACATAATACACAGCTTGGCACACAGGTTGACACTCTAATTGGTGGCAGGCCTAATAACTCACTCCAGCATGCCATAAATTAAAATTGGTGCCCTGGCCAGTGTGGCTCAGTTGGTTGGGCATACCTGCAAAGGGAAAGGTTGCGAGTTTGATGCCCAATCAGGGCACACGCCTGGGTTCTTGGCCAGGTGCCCGGTTGGGGGCCAATCAATGTTTCTTTCACACATTGATATTTCCCTCCCTTTCTTTCTCCTTCCCTTCCCTTCTCCCTAAAAATAAATAAAATCTTTAAAAAAAAAGGACCTCTAAAAAAATGACAAAACCAATCTGTCTGCCTTTATTTGGGAGCCACATTCTTGCTTGGTTTACGTCTGTTTGAAAGACCCTCAGACAAGAGGATGCTACTGCCTCTCCACCTTCTCTGTTTGTAATTCCTTCTAACGAACGGGTCATTCTAGCCTCATTCATGCATGTTTTTGCCCTATAAGAAAATTCTGCCTCCTCGTACTTCAGAAAATACAAAAAGGAGTTTTTACAAACTCTGTCTTAATTTAGCCTGTTTCCTGGTTAACTAAGCTGTAGTTAATTTCTCTGTAATTTCTCAGAGAGAAATTAACTAGCATTCAGAGAGTTAGTTTCACCAAATTTTTCTTTCTGAATGCTGGTCACAGAGATGGGTGTGACAAAGGTGATGACCACAAGGGATTACGCGTACTGGTCGGCACCAGCAGGAAGCAGCAAGGGATAAGATGGTACATGGCTTAGCCCTTCAGACAGAACAAACACATTG
This sequence comes from Anoura caudifer, assembly GCA_004027475.1. Taxonomy (NCBI): domain Eukaryota; kingdom Metazoa; phylum Chordata; class Mammalia; order Chiroptera; family Phyllostomidae; genus Anoura; species Anoura caudifer. The sequence continues at coordinate 177,835 of PVKU01003243.1, forward strand.
GCACTGATTTGTATCTTCAAATCAATTACCAAGGCTTTATTTTTTCTGTATGAAATGCTTTGATTCCTCTTTAACAGATTGGAAAACTAAGATATAGAAAGAGTAAATCATTTGGCCTAAACCTTATTTTCCTGGAATTTGGAATTAAATCCAAAAGTTCTTAACTTTCAGCCTGCATTCAAACCAAAGGCCAAATTTTCAACAAATGGATTGCAGCTATATGCTGTTCTTTATCAAGGTAATCAGGTCATCTCTTCAAATAACTCTCTTCTGATTTAGAAGTGATGTTAATATACAATAATCCTCTAAGCTTATATGCAAAACAGGCTAATAAAAAGATCGGGCTTTTTTGTTACTTTGTTTACATTTATACCGAATGGGGATATTCACAGATAATTGGCAGTGCTGCCTGGACAGAGAGTTACAGCTTTGTGGTGTAAAAACACAGCCTGCATGTCCAGATTAGCTCAAGAAATTTCCCATTTCTGAGAGGGCAGGCTGGCTGCCAATTCTTTAAGAGAGAAAAAACACACCCTCTTAAAGCACTGATCATTCATATCCCATAAAACAAGCATACACGTAGACATGCATGTACACACAGAGAAGCATTTCAACTAATTTCTCAAAACTTTCCAAAATATCCTTTCACCACACATAAGACACACATTTTATCAACGAAGATCAGGTTGTTCTTTTCTCATCCATGCTGAGAGTAAAGGTAAGCTATTTACCAATAGCATGGCTACATGAGAAGGCTCAAGATGTGTTGTAAACAGGGTGCCAAACAGACAAAGCAGATGACTCAGAACTGATTTCAGAGTACACTCTTGTAGGCTGAACTTCATGCCTGCAGCTGGTTATTTGTCCACCCTGTTTTTAAAATGGATTGATTGACAGCATAGGGCATAGAGTAGCCAAAGAACGTAGGTGCATGACCATGGACATGGACAACAGTGTGGGGACAGCCTGATGGAGTGGGGGTCTGGCTGGAGGGTGTCAAAGGGGGAAAATTTGGGACAACTATAATAGCATAAACAATAAAATATAATTTTTAAAAAATTAAATAAATATTAAATGAGGAAAAAACAGATTGGTTGCTCTTCGTGCCTATGACTAGGTATTTTCTAAATCCTATACCTGAAATGGAACCTTTTTTAAAATCCTATTTTTATTTATTTTTAGAGAGAGGAGAAGAGAAGGAGAAAGAGAGAACCATCTATCTATGTTCAAGAGAACCAATGATTGGTTGCCTCTCGCATGCCCCCAACTGGGGACCTGGCCCACAACACTGGCAGGTATGTGCCCTTACCAGGACTGGAACCAGAGACCTTTCAGTTCACAGGCTGGCACTCAGTCCTCTGGGCCACCCAAACCAGGGCTGAAATGCAACCTTCTTAGAGAAAAAAGGCCTAATTCATGCTTTTAGCATTGGTCAGCCATGCTAAATATGGATTAAAAGTTTGAACAAGGACAGAGTGAGCCAAAACACAATACAAGACCAGAGGCAAGGTGACCTGCCAGAACTGAGTGGGCATTTGGGTGGCTCCCGTCCATGTCATAAATGAGTTTAGTGGTTGCCTTGGTCTTTTTACTGTTGACGCTGAACAGTACCGAGACACTACGATCAGCTGGATAGTTTACAACTGAAAAGAGACCAAAACAGTTCCTAAAACTGTAAAGGCAGAAAAATCCAGATGTCTCAGCGTGCTACCCTAAAAAATAGTTTCAAAGCCCACAATTAAATATAAAAAAGAAAACAGCTTTGACTTACAAGAATAATTGATTGACTTGCTTCTTAACTGCCTTGGGCCAAACAAATTTCTCAGAACATTCAGTCATACTTATTTCTCTACATTAGCTAGAAAGTCAAAAAGAGCTACTGAGTTGGAACAAGAACATTTTCCCCCTTTAAAAAAACTTCTGATGTCATCATAAATGTTATAATGACTGTCCAGCGGTCTCAGAGTTTAATCCATCATATGTTTAGAAGTCAATTTAACAGGGTAGAACTTCAACTTTCAAATTTCTTTCCTCCTAATATTGGAATAATATTTGTCTAGTTTACATTAAATTTTTATCAAAGGTTTTTTTTATAAAGCACTGTAGGAAAGAAACTTTGCATGCCTTTTTCAGGCTAAATCTGCCTTTAAAAAAACTAATATAAAAATAATAAATGCAAAGAACTTAAAAAAATAGATGCCACCCTGGCTGGTGTGGCTCAGTGGATTGAGTGCTGGTCTGTGAACCAAAGGATGGCTGGTTTAATTCCTAGCGAGGGCAGATGCCTGAGTTATGGACCAGGTCCCCAGTTAGGGGTGTATGAGAGGCAACCAAACTATGTTTCTCTTGCACATTGATGTTTCTCTCCCTCTCTTTCTCCCTTCCTTCCCCTCTCTCTAAAAATAATAAATAAAACCTTTAAAAACAAAATAAATCCATCCATTTTTAAAAAATAGACTTCTGGCCAAAATGGAGGCATAGATAGATACACTTTGCCTCCTTGCACAACCAAAAGGCCAACAAATTTAAAAACAAAAAATAACCAGAACTGCCAGAAAATTGAACTGTATGGAAGTCTGACAACCAAGGAGTTAAAGAAGAAACATTCATTCAGACTGATAGGAGGGGTGGAGACAGGCAGCTGAGATGGAGAGGACACGCAGTAAGGTGGCTGGAGGACCAAGCAGGCCATGTGGTAGCTGGCAATCCCACATTTGCATGCAGATAAACCAGGAGGAACAACTGGGGAGTGAGACAGACCACACAACACAGGGTTCCAGCATGGGAAAATAAAGCCTCAAAACCTCTGACTGAAAAAAACTGTGGGAATGGCAGTGGTGAGAGAAACTCCGAGCCTCATAGGAGAGTTCATTGGAGAAACCCATAGGGTCCTAGAACATACCCAAACTCACGCACCTGGAAATCAGCACCAGAAGGGCCCAATTTGCTTGTGGGAAGTGCGGGAAGGGGCTGAAAGCTGACCCAGAGCCAAACAAGCAGCATGGCTCCCTCTTGAACCCCTCCCCCATATACAGAGCCACAACACAACCACGTGGGTTGCCCCACCCTGGCAAATACCTAAGGCTCCACCACTTATAATGTAACAGGCATGCTGAGACAAAAAAAATATGACCCAAATGAAAGAACAGATCAACACTCCAAAAAAGGAAGTGATAAAGAGATAACCAACCTATCAGATGCAGAGTTCAAAACACTGGTAACCAGGATGCTCACAGAAATGGTCAAGTATGGTCACAAAATAGAGGAAAAACTGAAGGCTATGCAAAGTGAAATAAGGCAAAATATAGAGGGAACTAAAGTAAAGGGAAGGAAACCGAGGCTCATATCAATGATTTGGAGCAGAAGGAAGAAATCAACATTCAACCAGAAGAGAATGAAGAAACAAAAATTCAAAAAAAATGAGGAGAGGCTTAGGAACCTCCAGAACAATTTTAAATGTTCCAACATCTGAACCATAGGGGTGCCAGAAGGAGAAGACAAAGAGCAAGAAATTGAAAACTTATTTGAACAAATAATGAAGGAGAACTTCCCCAATCTGGCAAAGGAAATAGAATTCCAGGAAGTCTAGGAAACTCAGAGTGTCCCAAAGAATCTGGACCCAAGGAAGCACATACCACAGCACATCATAATTACATTACCCAAGATTAAAGAGAGAATCTTAAAAGCAGCAAAAGAAAAGCAGACAGTTACCTACAAAAGAGTTGCCATAACACTGTTAGCTGATTTCTCAAAAGAAAGCTTGCAGGCCAGAAGGGGCTGGAAAAAAGATTCAAAGCCATGAAAAGCAAGGACCTACATCCAAGATTGCTCTATCCAGCAAAGCTATCATTTAGAAAGCAAAGGTAGATAAAGTGCTTTCCAGATTAGGTCAAGTTAAAGCAGTTCATCATCACCCAGCCCAATGTTAAAGGAACTTGTCTAAGAAAAAGATGATCAAAAATATGAACAGTAAAATGACAACAAACTCACAGCTATCAACAACTGAACCTAAAGAAAACAAAAGCAAAAACTAACTAAGCAAACAATTAGAACAGGAACAGAATCACAGAAACGGAGATCACATCGATGGGGAGGTGGAATGGGGAGAGTGGAGGAAAAGGTACAGGGAATAAGAAGCATAAATGGTAGGTACAAAGTAGACAGGGAGAGGTTAAGAATAGTGTAGGAAATGGAGAACCCAAAGAACTTATATGTACAACCCATGGACATGAATTAAAACGGGGGGAGGAATACTGGTGGGACGAGGGGTGCAGTGCAGAGGGGAATAAAGTGGAGAAAAAATTGGGCAACTATAATAGCATAATCAATAAAATATAGTTAAGAAAATAGATGCCATCCTAAATGAAAAGCAACTTTGCTATTGTACAGTTTGTCATTAGTAATTAAAATGATCTATAAGTGTCTTTCTCTCACTGTTAAAAAGTCCTGGGATAAAATTATGAGAATTAAAAGCTATGCTTCCACCTAAATACATTACCACACCTCTGAAATGGGTGGGTGATGAGAATATTGTTTTCTTAGGTTACAGTTTTGGAGATATCCATAATGCTGGGGTTTTGTAGAGGTGTAAGAGATGTTCTTTTGTTTATTTGTTTGTTTTGGCTGGTAATGATGGTGGTGGTAGTTGATGAAAGCCTTTGCACCTTGTTATTTAATAATTAATGCCTTTAAAATGCAATGAAGTCAGGAAAGATAAAAGATCAACTCAGGACAATAAATTTTCCTTGGTATCAAAGTTCTAAACTATTCAAATGTGAGATTTTGCTATTAAAAAAGGAATCTTTGACTCTATTTCTATCCTTCTCAAAGTTCTCACAAGTCATATGAAAAGTTACACAGAGAAAAGGTTTTTGAAAACATTTTACTCATTGCATAAAAATTTTAAAATACATTTATAGGGAAATGCTAAATACTCAAAAAGTCTGCCCACACATTTATTTATAATATGAGTGTCCAGTAGTACAGATATTTTGACAATATAAAAATGTAAATATAAAGAGATACTTTTCTTGAGTATAAAATTAGTAATATACATGACTTTAAAATGGAAAATGAAGAATGGAAAATACTTTTACAGTTTGTTTTGGTTCTTACTTCTAAATAATATGTCCCTCTATTTGGAGATTTTCTTGTTAACTTCTTGAGACTGCAGAGGAGAATTTAGCTTGTTACATGATTCTTCTACACCTCTCAATTTTTAGCACTTACGGTGCTATTTTTAGTTTTTCTACCAGTTACCTTTATAATTTCAATAATTTCCTTACACCACTAATTTCTTTTTATTTAAATGTGTGTGTGTGTGTGTGTGTATGTGTGTGCATGTCTCTGTGTGTAAAATACATCACACATCCCTGTCCTAGCTAACCAAGTAAAGCAGGGCAGTGTCAGCCCCTCCAAAATTCCCTATATGCCTTTCTAAGTCATAGCTCACTCCCTTTAAATGTAACTCTCTCTTGGCTTTTGTGGTATTCATGTCCATGCTCTTCTTTATATTTTTGCATTCAAGAATTTTTCACTCAATACTATGATGTTTCCCTGTTTTTGAATTATATGTGAATGGAATCATGCAGTATATATTCTTTTGCATTAGCCTTTCCTAGCTCAATATTATGCTTGTAAGATTCATTCAGATCGTAGCCGTTTGCACATTCAGTTGTATAGTTCATCTTAATTGCTATAAAGAATTCTGTTGTTGCCCTGATCAGCGTGGCTCAGTTGTTTGAGAGCCATCCTGCAAAGCGAAAGGTTGCTGGTTTGATACCTGGTCAGGGCACATGCCTGCGTAGTGGGCTGATCCCTAGTAGGGACATGTGTGAGAGGCAACCAATTGATGTTTCTCTCACACATCAATGTTTCTCTCCCTCTCTTACTCCCTCCCTCCCCCTCTCTATAAATAAATAAATAAATAAAATATTTTTTAAAAAAGAATTACAATTGTACAACTATACCACGATTTATTAATCCATTCTCCTGTTCAATGAACACTTAGGTTGTTCCTATGTTTAAGTTTACAAATAAAGCTGTTATAAACCTTCTTTACCTATCTCCTGGTTCACATGGGCACATTTCCATTGGATATTTACCTAAGAGAGGAATTGCTAGGTCATGAGATATGGTATCTTTAATTATAGTAGATAAGGCAAACTGCTTTCCAAATTGGATAAACTAGTTTCCATTCCCACCCGCGGCTGTTTGAGAGTTCCAGGTGATACACTCTTGGAAACCCTTGCTATTTTCACTCTTTTCAAATTCAGTCCTTCTGATGGGTATCTCTTTGCCATTTTAATTTGCATTTTTATGATGACTAATGAGATCGAGCACCTTATCATATATGTATTGACCACCTAGCTATACCCTGTTTCAAAATGGCTGTTGAGTTTATTTGCCATTTTTCTATAGAATTGTATTTTCTTATTGAGCTGTATGAGTTCTTCATATATGCTAGATATAGACACTTTATTGATTATACATGTTCCAAATACCTCCAAATCTATGGCTTGCCTTTTTATTATTTTAATTATTTTTAATATTTTTAACTTTACTATAATCAAAGTTATCAATCTTTAACCTTTAAGGTTGGTGCTTATTAATTCAAAAATGTTTAAAAATCATTTCCTCATATTGAGATCATAAATCTATTGTCACATTACCTTCTAATATCTTGCTGTTTTACCTTTCATGGTTAATGAATGTACAAATTACCTAGAATTGGGTTATTTGTTTGCTTCCAGATAGAACATTTTCTTTTCCACTGTGCTGCATTTTTGTCATTACTATTTAATTTTTTCATCAATTTTCAATAGATTCTCTTGACTCTTCACTTTGTTAAATGAGTGTTTGTACTCTTACTGTTCCTTCCTCCTCCCCTACCTGCCTTTCATTTCCCAACATCTGTCGGCTAGATCTTTACTTAACACCATCAAAGCAGAGAGTGTGTTCTGTTCTCAATCATGCTTTGTGCATCAATTTATTTTAAAAGCTGATAACAAATAAACAAATTTTACATTATTACAATAATTCATCACATTATTTATTCATCACAGAGGCAGAAAGTGGTAATGATTACTTTCTCTTATCTATATTTCAAAGGAAAATATACTAGTGGCAAGGTTAAATAGTATTCTCTCTAACATATTACCAATTACTAAAAAATAATCATGTTCTAAATTATTTCATATCTGGAATGTGACATTTTGTTACAGTATTTCAATCTACCCGGAGTTCCTGGTTATTCTTTTTTGCATTAAGATTCATTGTTAAGGATGTAGTGGGCTTAACCCACTACATTCTTATATCTTGCAACTTTTCGTTAACAACAGCTATTATAGGAAATAAATTCCATATTTTTCCTTGAAAACATTTTTCTGTAAACCTGCTGATCTCTGTTCTAATGTGGGCCGATTCCCTTGCCTGGTCTGCTGCGCAGCTGTCATCCTTGGATGCTGTTTCATTATTCCCCTAAACAAGTTCTGTTTGTGTATCCCTGAGAAGGGTAAACTAACTGCAAGTTTAAAGGAAACACAGCCCACACAAGATCACTCTAATTTGTGACATCAGTTGCAAGTTGGAGGGATTCTCCAAACCATGCTCAGGTTTAACATTATTTTATCTTATCTTATTTTATTTTATTTTAGAGAGAGGGGAAGGGAGGAAGAGAGGGAAACATGAATGTGTGAGAGAGACATCTATCAGTTGCCTCTGACACACCCCCAACTGGGAACGTGGCCCACAACCCAGGCATGTGCCCTGACTGGGAATCAAACCAGGGACCTTTTGGTTGGTAGGCCAGCTCTCAATCCACTGAGCCACACCAGCCAAGGCCATGCTCAGGCTTAATGATTCTTTATAAGGACCACAGAATTCATTTAAATCTATTGGGTTGGTCAAAAAGTCTGTTTAGTTTTTTCTGTAAAATAAATGACACTTTTTTTTTTTAATTTTCACAAGGATTTTATTGATTTGGATATTTTGAATACGTCAGCTATCCCTCTCACATTGATTGTTCTCAATTAATGTTGTGATTTTCTCTCTATCAACCTCAACTTGTCTAACCAACTGTGGAGCATTGTCCTGCAAGAAATCGCCAGCAAAAAAATTTGCAAACCACTTTTGACACATTCAATCAGCCACAGCACCTTCTCCATACACTGCACAAATCTTTTTTGTGTTTCAGTTGAGTTTTTACCTTTCTTGAAATAATGAAGTGTAACTGTGCCACATGGGGTTTGGCCACTTGTCACTGTGATATCTGACCCAGACATTTGTGTTGATGGAAACAGGTTTTTATTAACAGTTTCCAATTTGGGGGGGGGGGGGAGCTGAGAGCATTTTTGTTCTGAGCCCTTCTCCCCCACGAGACCCAGAACCTCTTTTACTCCCCAAAATATCACAAACCAAAACCATGTCCAAAAGTTCCCCACTTCCTTATCCATCCTTTTTGGATCTTAAGCTGGCCCTACAAACAGATCTCCATCCTCTCTGCAATGTGCACTCATGGGTCTCAGATGCCATCTTCTTGCAGCATTTCTCTCTTTCAGGATCTGGGATGCACTGCTCTCAGTCTCCATGTTGCAGTCCAGGAACCATGTGCCACGCTGAACTGGATAATAGTGTCCTGGAGGCTGGAGCCTAGTGAGGCACGCGTCCAATTGCACCAGCAACCAAAAGTCCCACATCCAAGTGCCACAAGACAAGAGAGAGCTTCCACCTGCCTCCTGTGTATAAGGCCTCTCTCCTGGAATCCCATGAACTCTGGAAGCCAGTGGAAGTGCCCAGCTTTCCAACCAATGAGGGCTACTGTTGTCCATATTTGCCTTTTCCCCAGCTCTGGCCATATAGGAGGCAAAGTCTCCTCCAGCAGCCCCTCCCTGCTGGGAATGCACAGACTGCCTGGTTGTCAGGGAAATGCTTGCTTGTTGGCTTGTTTACAGTTGATAGTTGCCTTTGTTATGCAATGTATCTTAAGCTCTGTGCCTTCTGCTCCACAGGCTC